>JAFIRS010001529.1:0-340391 GCA_018342105.1 Gonioctena quinquepunctata
GGGCTAACGCTTGCCCCGGGCCGTATATAAAGGAGACTATAAAAAAGTCGGGGGGGGGCCCCCCCTTTTTTTCTTACGTGACGATTTCTACCTACCTACTACTTTTCTTGTATCTCATATGCTTCCGGGGCCCTGAAGTTTTTGCCCCTGACGTCTGATGGGAGAGGATGGACTTTTTGTTTTTTTGTTGAATCTGCACTCGCTTCCTCTCGTCAAAAAGGGGGCCCCAAATTGGTTTTAGATTCGGATTTTTTTTTTGGGGGTTAAGCATTCGGTACTTCTCTTTTCCCCCGGGGGTTCTGGGGGCCCCCCCCAAAGGGGTTTGTGCACCCTTTTTGGATGGAAAGGTGGTCTTTTCGTCCCCCTCATTGCTGAATCTCCCCCTCTAACCGGTAAGGCCGGGAAGGGATTTCGGATAGTTTCGGTTTTTTTTTGCTTAGGTTATGCTTTCGGTCATCTTTTCTGAAGTTGTTCCATTTTAGATCTTCCCAAATTTGGTTTTTTCTACACTTTTTTTTTTTCCCCTAATATTGTTAATGCTTACCGAAAAAGGGGTTCATTTCCCTCAAAATGGTTTTAAAAATTTTTTTGGGAATTCATCTGCTATTTCTTTTTCTTTTACCCCTTGTATATGTTACTATGCGAGAAAAATATGAGTATTGAAAAATTTTTAAAATGAAAAGGGGGAAATAACCTGATTCGAGGTTTTTTCCCCCGAGTTTTTTCCACCTCAAACATATTCCCTATTCTTGTCAAAGATACATATCATTCACTTCTATTGTTTCCCTATTTTTGAAATCGAAATATATCTGGTTCAAAAAATATCTGAACACATCCTTTTTTCTGGTGATCATATAATAAAATAATTAAAAAAAAACCTTCAAAGCTTTTATACTTTTTATGAAATTAAAAAACTTTGGATTTGTGGAAGGTTTTCCCCCGGTTATAGATTCAAAAGCTTGTCGCGAAAAGGGCCCGTTCGAATACAAAGCGAAATTTTGGGAACAAAATCCGGAAAACCCTTTTACACCCCAAACTATTTTTTTTTCCCCTTTTTTTAAAAAAAAACTTGTCTTTAAAAAGGTTTTTATTAATTATTTTATTTTTAGTACTCATCTTTAAATTTCCCTTTTTTTTTTTCCAAACATCGTTATTAGGGGTTTTTGGGCCTTCTTCCGTAAGTTCTGAGCTATCAAAGGTCCTTTGGGGAGACCATCTAAAGAAAAAATCACCCCCTCTTGTTTTTCCATCTTAACAATGTAAAAATTTTCGTCCCCAAAAAAAAAAACTTGGGGGAATGAATAAAAAAAAATTGGGTACCCCAAAAACCACGGATTGCTCACCAAAAAAAAACATGCTACAACAATGAAAACCCCTTGTTGATAAGTATTTTTGTTTTTCCCAAAAGTCTTGTCCAAAACATTAAAACGTATCAAAATTTTAAAAAATTTGACTATTTTTGGGCACTTTTTGAAGGGGTATTCTTTTCCCCTTAGTAAAAAGTTTTTTTTTTAAACCCCCCCCTTTCATTTTAATTTTTTGGGGTAAGAAACAATAAAAAAAAAGAAATCTTCAAATTTATGAATTTCAACAAAAAACAAAATTTTTTATAAATTAATAATCTCCACCACAAAATCCCCGACAGAATCAAATTGGGCCATAATTAAAAAAAATCTCGCCCACATCCCAAATTTTTTTGAGAATGGGGCCATAAACACAGAGATCATCGGTCATCTTAGGCCCTTTTAATTTGGTTTTGAAAAAAAATTCCCAAAACTTAAACCCCAAAACCCCCAAAAACCCCATTTTGAATCAATCGACCATACACCCAAATCTCATTCCAAAATTTTGGGCGCCATTTTGTTTTTTTTTAAAAAAAAATTTTCCCCCGGGGGCCCCAGTTTTTTGAATTTTACAAAATTCATAATTTCCAAAAACCCCAAAAACCCCCCCATACAAATTTTGAAAGAAACGGCCATTCACAAAAAATTTTTTCCCCCCCTTTTGGACCCCCTCTTTTATTCAGTTTTGAAAAAAAATTTTTTAAAATTTAACCAAAAAACCCCCCCCAATTTTTAATCAATCGGACCAAAACAAAAAAATTGTCCCCCTCTTGAAGCCGCCATCTTGATTTTTTTCCCCCTTTTAAAAAAAATTTTTCCCCCGTCGCCGAAAAAACCCCCCCTACCAATTTTTTAATCAATCATCCCTGATCACAAAAGTACCCCTCTTGGGAGCCGTAAAAAAACCTGCCCAAAAATTTTTTTCTATCCCGGGTTCCAAAAACTCCCAAAAAAGATTACAAATATTGAACCGGAAAGAATGACCCGACAAACGAACGGTAAGTTAAATAAAAAAATTTTGAAAATATAAAAAAAGAAAAAATCTTATTAGGGCACAGATCAGAGCTGAAAAATCTTTCTCATCCTTTTATAGAAGAAAATCTTGGGAAAATGTCTGGGATTGGGTTAGAAATTGAGCCGGGTGAATTTAGAGGTTATTCTTTCTTTTTTTCCCTTTTTTTTAAACCGACATTTTTTTAACAGTAGCGGATAAATGAGACTGATGAGCTGTTTGGCCAAACTGTTTTTTTGACCTTTTTCCAAATCGGGGGGCAGTTTTCGTTTCTTCCATGATTTTGGTTTTCCCCTTTTTTTTTGTTACTAGCGTTTCTGATATTATACTTGTTGGGTTTTTTCCCATTTTTTAATTTTTTTTAGATTCTGGGATTGGTTTTTACCCCGAAATGAATCGAAAATTACACTCGTTTTCAAGATCAAAAATTTTTTTATGATCAAATTTAATGAATTTCATCAGGACTAAATTGGCGCCTAGAATTTCTTATTTTTTTTTTATTTATTCATTCAGGGACTTGGTACTGTTACCACCCCCTTCAAAAAGGTTTTTTACGTGAAATTATTTTGCCCCACATGTCGAAGAAAAAAAAACCACCTACCCCTAATAAAACCTATTCCTTTCATCAAAATCTTCTTATTCTTCAATGTCAAAATTCCTGCATAATGCAAATATATCTTTTTAAATTTTTCATACTAATAGCTGATTCACGGACAGGGCGAAAAATAAACTCTTTGGGCCCTCGAACAACGAAAATTATTTATATTCTAAAATAGGCCTTACCATAAATTATCATCGGGGGTATCATTTAGAATGGGTTGGTAGTATATTTGTATAAATAATCGGCAATAAACGGTCAACAGACTCGACGATGGCAGGAGAACATTCTCGATAAAAAAATCTTAATAGCATGGATGAAATTAATAATAGGTATTCATGAAAAAATTAAAAAAAGTTATTAAAATATTTAATGTATAAAAAAATTAAAAGTTTATTCAATTAGAAAAATAGACAAGGCATTTAGTTACATATAAATGAACAAACATGTAAAAGAACCCCAAAGTAGTGGAAACCTTGTATGTGGTGTATTGTTTTATCATGGTAGACTCACTCAGATTATAGTGTCTAAGACCGTCTAAAAATTTTTCTTTGGAAACTTATCTTAAAAAAAAGTAAAAGTTAAATTTTGAAATATGATATGGAAGTAGTCCGTATAATAGTGTTATGATATCAAATATATGTTCTATTACAAGAATAAAATTGTATATAATGGTTCTTATACATCACATGAATACCTGCTATGGTGGTTTTAAATTTTTCTTGGACTTTGCATTCCTAAAACCCTTTTTTACCATCTTATGTTTGATGCAGATCTAAAGAGTTTAGCAGTGGAGCTTTTCGTTGAGCATCTAGGTTTCCAACTATTCACTTAGATTACACAACCTATAAAAGAATAACATCAAAATCTACAAAAAAATCAAATTCAAACAGATAAAAATATATATAAGCAAGACATCCCGTATGCTAACTTAGAAACTCAAGGGACCAGGGACATGTCAAATAATTTCTCATAAAAAAAATATAAAATATCAAATCGGAACAGAAAATGGTTGAATGAGAATTTATAACCAATTTGTATAAATAATTTAAGAAGAAAATATAAGCTGCATAAACGTGGGCTAATTTGGTCCACTTTTTGAAAAAATTTTCATGTTAATAAAATCTTGTATTTTCCTACTTCAAGCCTCTGCTAATTTTTGTACACAACTAGACTATTCTTAATGAAATGTAGTGGGCCTTCTTGTTTTTTTTAAAAAGGGGGTATTACCTTTTTTGCTTTTTTCTACTTGGGCTTGGGTTACCCTTGGGTTGGGGATGTTTACCTACTTTAAACAAAAAAAGACTTGGGGTCATTGGAAAGTCCATTTACATAAAAAAGAAAAATATATTTTAAATCAAGTAAAAAAATTTTTTATAAAAGTTTACAAAATACATATTCACTCAATGTCGCGGAGGGAAAAATAGTCCTCTTTTCAAAGTTTTGGAGGTGGATTTTTTTCTTAATATGTTTATTTGTAGAATAATGGGGTCCTTTTGTTTAGGCCTTTTCCCAACATTTTTTATTGCGTTATACACTCAACAACAGCACCCTTTGATATGGAACACCATTCCGAAACTGTAGCCCATTCCATTCAACAACTACAAAATTTCCGTCTTAAAGATTTTTCTTTAAGTTTTTCTTAATATTAATGGCGTCGAAAAATTAACACAACCGGGTGAATTTTGGTTTTTTCTTCTTTTTCCTGTTTTCTTTCTTTTCTTCATCTTGGTTCTTTCGTTTTTCTTGATGGGTTTAGAATATCATTTGCAGTTATACCCAGAAGGAACTTCTAGTTTCTGTCTTTTTTTTTATTCGGGCGAAACTTCTTGCCTTTTCTGTTCCAAATGGCAGATAAATGTTTCCCTACCAGTTCCAAATTAATTGAGACAATAGAAGGCAAGCGTTTTGAAATTTTTCTCTTTGTTGATGGAATATATGCCAGTCTTTTCAGAAAAGACTTAAATTCTCCCTCACATTGGGCTCAAGTCTCAAAGATTTTTCAACCATCGGAAAATGTCTTTGCGCTTTGGCAACAGTTTTACCCCTGATCAGACTGTTTCCAGTCAGTAAAGGGCCTGTCTCCATATCATTTTGGGGGGAACCTAAAATAGGCAACATCAAATTGGTTTTGTCAGATGCGAAAGATTAGGAGGCAAACATACAAACTCGTTATTTTTTCTTCAAAAAACCTGTACGTTTAAGCTCACATGTGAGCTAAGATTATCTCAATCACAACTTTTTTACCTTCTTTGTTTCAAGATTGGAAGGAGATAGGCCAGTCTTCAAAAGTTGCTCCATGATAACCTTGCTGTCCTGTTGTAATTCGCTCCTTCAGGGGCCACCTTCTAACCATGTGGTCCAAATCTCAGCCTTATAAATAATATATGGAGCTACTGAGTCGCCATCAGCATTTCCACAAAACATAACGCTTATTTTAGACTCCCGTCAATTCATGATTCGCTCTGGGTACTTGGACCCTCTTCGACAAATCCTTTCTTTCTGCCTGAATCGTCAGACATGCGTTTCATCATGTTGTAAATATTTAGAGGTGGGACATCTTTAGATCGTCGGAATTAAATACAAGACAAATTGCTAACACACCTTTTGGCAATAAACTATCTGGAAAATTTTAAGGAACCAATTGTATCCTTACCATATTTAACGATATCCTCTTACCCAGATTTTATCAGTGGACTTTTTTTCAATGGAAAACTAAAATGAATCCCAAAATGCTAAATTTTTCGAAAACGTAATATTCACTGTTTAATCCCAAATTTCTAAGGCAAGGGATTACAAATTTCCAAACAATCATATATGGGTCGAAGATAACCCACATCCCAAATTTAAAAAGGTTAAATATGTATTTTCACTTAGTTGGGTCAGGTTTTTGGCGAAAATATAATTAGAATGCATTTTCTACCGTTGAAGCTAACTGGTTTGCAACCTATACAAATTTTATCCCGGAGCAGCTTCCGATTTTGCCGAAAATGTTCCACTAGCTATTAGACCACGAATGTGGTTTTTATGTACAGGTGCGCCTGCTTAACTGCTAGTCATACTTGGACGACGATGTATCAAATCGTTGGATAGGCAGTGCAGGACCTCAACTTGGCCTCCAGATCTCAGACTTAAACCCATTGGACTTTTGCATCTGGGGTCACCTGAAGTCCTTGATTTATACGACCCCCATTGAATGTGTGAGTTATTTGAGGAATCGCATCATTGCAGCCTGCGAGACAATCCAAAACACACCAGGAATGTTTTAACGTTTGCGCCAGTCTATGAGACGAAGACTTGATTCCTGTCTAATGGTTGGAGGTGCTCATTTTGAGCAGTTTATAACTCCGTTCCGTTTGATCTTGTCGCCTTTTTCTATGTTGTAATACACAGCCACCTACTAGATTTTTTCGATTCCATTTACAGAAGATCCGTTCATGCAAAATGTTGTATTTGATTTTTTATTAGGAAACTATTGCTTTTACGGACACAATACAGGAGTTGAAAATGTTTTGCAATGAATCGTTCTTCTCAACACATTTTTTTAAATCGAGAAATTTTGTTTCGCTAAAAAGTAAAAATTGGAATAGGGGTTGCAAGTTTCACCCTTTTAAAAGATTGACAAAAATTTTAAAAAAAATTCATAGGTAGCCTTTTTATTGGTAGGACATGCCAACAAAATGCCATAGCTTCAACTCTTCAGAAATTTCAAGAAAAAAAAACATGTTTTTTTGAAAGCCTGTTACTTTTCAAGGAAAGGCTTTCGTTTACATGAAAGACCCCCTTTAATTCGACAAGGAATCACCCCCTAAAAACTTTCGCACCTATTTGGTAACACCCTGTATATATATATATATATATAATATATATATATATATATATATATATAAACGGATTATTCTCATTTGGAAATAATGATAACAATAGGTTCTGCCAACGCACGGCTATCTTTCATAGGGCGGACACCTGGAATGATTTGAGAGTTACTGAGGAATCTAGATTCTCACGATTAAGCAATGGCTGGATTCAAATTACTAACCGGGAATACAGAAAAAAACTAGAGACTACGCCAGTAGACCGACCTTCAACCAACTTAATATGAATTCTCCATCTTCCTGAAAAAAAACAAATTACTTAAGCATAATGTATAAATTCAGGAAACTCAAAGAACCTGACAACTATCTTAAAATACTCTATTACTCCCTAGTTGAAGCCATCTTCGTTACGGGATACTCTTTTTGGGGCTCAGCTCGAAAACTATCTCCATACTTTAGAAGTCATGCAGAGAAGATTCCTGAAATTATTTTTTTCAAAGAACTCCCGGTACTCAACAAATATCTTATATGCCGTAACGAAAATATTTTATATCAGGCATTTGTATTACCATTGCTCCTGTGTGCGTCATCGCTTACATAAGCACTTTTCCCAAAAATACCGGAACATTAATTCGAAAAAACAACACTATATCATTCCATTCATGCCCAAAACAGCTACTCAACGGTCTTACTCCTATATACCTCGCGCCAAAATTATATAATAGTATTCCAGAAAACAATATAAATCAATATAAATCAATTCAAATGCTGAGGACTCACCTATTTGAAACTGGTAGATCTGTTCATAATCATTTCAATAATTGAAAAATGGAAGAACTTTACGTTGCTATTTTGAAATATCTACCACTTAACATTTTACACCCTACTGTTATTTTACTAAACTAACCTTGTCCCTAAACATATACTCATTCATATTATATATTTGATAATTCATTATTATATTTTATACCTTTCTATTATTATTAAAATATTTATTGACTCACATTCCTAATACCGAAACAAAGTGCGTGTATACACTTATCGGATTCCTGCTTTCCTTCACAAATGTGAAAAAAATTGTTTGTATTCCTATTTGTGTGAATAAAAGCGTTATAATTATCATTATGCCGGCGAAGAACTTTGCAAATACTGTCTGGGGCTTTTTATTTACAGTGGGTCAATTTAAAAGTTTCCAGTGGGAGTATCTCAGGAATGACAAAAGATATCAAGAAATACCCAAACCCGTTGGCAGGCACGGTCAGGAAACCAAAATAGCATGTGAGGCGAACCTCCTGGAAGAGGCTGTTATTGCTCCACATTTCCATTTGATATCTGACAGATTTTGTCTAAAATCACTTAATTAATATTTGAATACAAATAGTAATAGACGGAAAAAAGTCAATTCAATCTGTTACACTAACTTCGACTCGGTGGTTATTACGTAATCAGCACTATGACAGGTTGTGTCACGATAGGTATGGAATATGTTTGTGGGGCAACTCCACACTGGCAAAAATGTCTTTCGACACAAAAAGAATTATTAGAATAATGCGGGAGTTCAAGTACTCATTCTTGCAGGACCTCTTCAAAGATTTGAATACCTTGACCCTCATGTCAGTCTATATTTATGAACTGTCCGTATTTATTTTTTAAAATAGACAAAAGTTTGTTCTAACGGGCGACTTCCACTCCGTGAACACACGAAAGAAAATACCATATTCCTTTTACAAAATCAAGGTCTCAAGTAATTCACCCACAATAATGGGTTTGTATGTTCTCAACCATTTACCTGAAAGTTTAAGAAGTTAAATTCATTTATTTATTTATACAGTGAGAATAACTAAAATTGTATATTTGCATGTTAGTAGTCACGTAATTCCCATCTATGGTATCCACTCCACAGTTCTATAACTTCTTAGTGTCAATTGAGATGTCTGAAACATTATGGCCACCAAGCAGAATCACCTTAAAGGTTTTCAAATTCGAAAGTGGAAAATAACCGTTGCGGTAACCATCCTGTACCACTTATATATCACTTAGAAGTCACAATCACTTTCAATAGAGTATGTATGATAGTTTCGGTGACGTTTTGGTAACTTCCATCAAACCTTCAATGTGGCAGACACTTGATTGTGATATGTGGTGATGGTTTGCCACGTTCTTCCTATCTTCATGAGTGATTTCCACAGTTCGCATTAATAAAAGTCACTACAAAATTACCTTTGGAATTCACCATCAAGCGATCGTGGATTGGTCTGCGCGATGACGAAAGCTAACCTAAATTTTTCCAATTCTTTCATTGTGGCTTACAAAAGTTTGTTTTAGCTGTTACGTGAAACGTGAATGGTATTTATTCGAAATGAAATGAGTCATGCGTTTTCAATAGACAATTTTTCTTGTTTTTTTAGTGACCGTGAATTGGTCCGCGCGATGACGAAAACTAACCTAATTTTTGTCAAATAATTATATTAATAATAATAATAATAAATTCATTCACTGTCATAAGTACAAATATATAAAATAGTAGAGTACACAGATTTTTTGTCATATGGTAAATAAGCAGATTCTCAAAACAGTATTTTCTATGAGAAAATATATTGGAGAAATCAGTCCCAAACCCTTGAATGGGTTTGGCCGATAATTGTTTCGAAAAAGTGTGTGCCTCTCGTCCACAAACGAATGGATTTTTCTATCGATTCCCCCACAAATATTTGCAGAATCACGAGTGCGACATTTTTGAAAAGCTTGTTAGGGCTATTGTTGCCGCTTTACGGCGGAGAACAAAGCGCCAGCCAGATTTTGCATACCCACAAAAGGTTATTTGAATAGGATTGGGGCTATCGGAAAACGATCTGTCTTGTAATTTGGCCGGTTATTGACACACGGCGTATGTCCATTTCGCTTTTGTTAATCTGTGAATTGTTGTGAACGGTAAATGAGAGGATAGCGGATGAATGCGTGTTTTTCTGGATGTTTTCGATTAATAATGAAAAATGGTTTTGTGATTGACCGTTGATAATGTTGATTAACCATAACAAAAAACAATTATGTATTCTTATTTCTAACCGTCTTTTTGTACTGATTTGGTAATGAATATTCAGTAGTTATATCGCAAGTGATGGATATTTCGGTGAGTATACTCTGACATTTTTGTGTCAATGTGGTTGTAGGAATTCACGGGACCAAATTTCTTTTTTTTTTTTTTATTTGGTCGAGTGGTATTTTGCAACCATATTGTCGGAAAAATATCGAAGTATACTCTACCCAAAATATCTATCACAAGTCATATACAGGGTGTTAGTGAATAAGTGCGACAAACTTCAGCGGGTGATTCTGCATGAAAAAATAATGACAGTTTGCTATATATAACTTTTGTCCGCGAATGCTTCGTTTTCCGAGATACGGGGTGTTGAAGTTTTTCTTGAAAACTGACTATTTATTTATTGAGAGGTAGTTAGCATTTTTTGACATGCAATTAAGAATTTTATATTCATCATTGGCGCGCATACGGGTAATGATCTCAATTTTTTTACTTCAGAGTTATTAAGAGCTGATGCACTAGATTTTCTCTTTTCGGGTTATGCTTGTATGACTTTACGTTTAGCATTACGTGCAGTTCGTGATGAATTAAACTGAACGTCGGTGAAAGGGTTATATATAATTTGTCCCACTTTCCAAGGAAACGCCCCCGTATCTTCCAGAATTATTGGAGTGGAATTCTGAAATTTTCACGATCGTTAGATATGCCGAGGATGAGTCTAAATCTCATCTGGGGTTAACCTGAGTGTCATACACTGCGCGCCAGGAGCGATGGATACAGCGATTTTTGCAAAAAACATATTAGGGGGCCAGATAAGCTTAAAAAATTTTACGGCTTCGTGATTAGGCCATCAACTCTAGTATCGATCCATATTTTTGCTGGAAAATTTTCAGTTCTGCAAAATACGAATTAATCTGACTTCCCATGGACACGCCCCCGTATCTTCCGTAAGTATTGGAGTAGAATTCTGTAATTTTTACGATCGGTGAACCATTGCGCTCCAGGGTCGATGTATATACCGATTTTTGCGAAAAACACTAGTAGGGAACAAGATTTTCACGACGTTTCGAATGCTTGTATCTGCAATCGTCTCCAGGCGAATACTGACAAGCTTAGGTACTACTCACTTATTTATATGTCTGTCGGTGCAAGGTTGCGTGTCATGTGCAGTTGTGCGTGGGATTTTGCGCGGCGTGGTGGTGCGTGAAGTTTCGCACCTCTGCAGTCCGCCAGAAAGGGCAATTAGTGCTTTCCATACGTTCTTGATCTCAAGCTTGGTTGACTAAAGGCGTTATTGGCTTCAATGTAGGCGGACTCTTTGAACTTTCTTTTGAACCAATGCTTCTCTCTATGTGGAGCACTTGCGTCGTCCCATAGAATCTGATGGTGCTCAGTCCAGGCTTGGTCTCTTTGTCGCACTCGGACAAAGGAAGAGAGGGATCGTGAGAACATTGGTAGAAAGAGCGATGCGAAGATATCTGAAGATCAACAACGAAGCACGGTGATCTGCCTTCCGTACATCAGAGGTGTCTCCGAGAAGATCAGAAGGATCGGAAACAAGTTCAACATCAAAAGTTGCTTCCAATCCGGCAGTACTTTACGGAGTTTTCCTCACCATGACCAAACTGACAACAGAAATGAAACTAGTTAGAATTTATGGAGTTCCATGTGAAAGCGGAGATTCCTACATTGGAGAGACGAAGATGCCGTTATCGGTAAGATTGGATGAGCAAATAAATGGACTCAACACAGAGAAACGTCAAAATCGGAAATTGCTGACCACGCCTGGACTGAGCACCATAGATAGAGATGAGCATTGGTACAAACAAAAGTTCAAAGAGGCCACCTACATCGAAGCCAATAACGCCTTTAGTCCACCAAGCGGTGAGATCAGGAACGTACGGAAACCACTAATTGTCCTTTCTGGCGGATTGCAAAAGCGAAACTTCACCACCACCACACCACTGAATGTAAGCAACTTCACTGTATTTAAAATTATTAAAGAACAGCAATTGTATCCGTTTTATATTCAACATGTGCAAGGTCTACTACCTAGAGACTTTTTTCCGCGCCTAGTTTTTTGCCATTGGATTCTTCATCAAATCGCTCAAATTCCTAATTTTTAAATGGAGTTTTTTTACTGATGAGGCTAATTTTGGATTACAGTGTATACGAAATTTCCATAACAATCACATCTGGGCTGAGGAAAATCCATATGGAATCTTTGAAGCTCATTTTCATCATAAATTTTCAGTAAATGTATGGCTTGGGGTACTTGATGATAATTTAATCAGGCCATATTTTCTCCCACAACGACTAACAGGCGACTCTCACCTTAATTTCCTACAGAAAGAGTTATCTGTTCTTCTTGAAGAAATTCATCTACAGCTGAGACAACACTTCTGGTTCATGCATGATGGTGCACCAGTCCATTTAAGCACTATTGCATGTAATCACTGAGATACAGTATATCCAAATCGTTAGATAGGTAGGGGAGGCACGGAACATTGGCCTGCTCGATCTCCGGATTTACATCCTCTTGTTTTTTGCATTTGGGGTTTTCTTAAGTCATTCGTTTATTCCACTCCCGTCGAAAATGTTGAAGACCTGAGGAATCGAATTATAGCTGGCTGTGAGACAATAAGAAATACACCAGGAATATTTACGCGAATACGACAATCAATGAGGCGAAGAGTTGAATCTTGTATCACGTCTGAGGTAGGTCATTTCGAACATTTGTTGTAGCTTTGCGACTATTTATTTATTAGTGGTATTTTCTGTTATTGTTCTGGTTTAAGGTTATTGTATTAGATAGTTCTTGATAATGTATAAAAGAAATGAAAAATACGCGTTAAGATGTTGGATTTTTTTGCATAAAAACGGCGCCCCATACGAAAAAAAGGCAAGAAAGATTTTTTGTCACAAATTGAACGAGGAATTTAAAAAAAATTGAGATAATTACCCGTATACTTGCCAATGATGAACATAACATCCTTAATTGCATGTCAAAAAATGCGCAATAACTACCTCTTGAAACTCACCAAATTTCATATGCATATCTCGACCGATTTCAGAGCAATAAATAAATAGTCAGTTTTTAAGAAAAACTTTAACACCCCGTATCTCGGAAAACGAAGCATTTGCTGACAAAAGTTAAATCGCAAACTGTCATTATTTTTTCATGCAGAATCACTTCCTGAAGTTTGTCGTAGGTATTCACTAACTTCCAGATCGTTTTCCTCTTTTGAATTTGTATTTTTGTAATTATTTTTCATTTCATAAGGTAATCTGTATATTTTTGGATACCCTTCAATGAAGGGCATCTTTTCTGCATTTTCTGCATATGAAGTGATTTTTTTTTGTCATTTGGATCGGATGAGTAAAAAGCTGAAAAGTTCCCTCATATTCTTTCTATAAAAAAAAATTGTTTTATTTGAAAAGTTGATTGAAATTGAAAGTAATAACCAAATATGTAATCATAGCTATTTATCTTGAAAACATTTTTATCATAGTTTTTGTTAAAAGAACTAGGGCCAACGATATTTTTGTATTAGTTTTGATATTTTTTCTGCCAGCGAAACTTCCAACAATATTTTTCGATTTCTTGATAAAAAAAAATTACCATACAATTTAGGAATAACTAAAACAAGCAAGTGAATGTACTTTTCTTGATCCTAGTTCTGTGCTGAATGAAAAATTTGCTTTGTACTGATTAATTTCATCGATTTTTGGGGATTTTTTTATTTATTTTTCATTAGTCATCTTATTCAATCAAGGAATAACCACACCAAAAATTCAAAAATATGCTGCTGACAAACGAAAAAGAATACAAAAAGCTTGAGAACCTATATTCAGAAAACTGTTGATACCGAATAACAAATAAGAAGTATTGGAATATTAAGTATTCAGATATATTGATATTCGGATGGAGAAATCTAAACTGCAAAATCAGATTCGAAAATCAATATTCAAATAAAAAAAAAATTTCATTTCAGAACGCAGTGTTGTTATCGTGGAATTCCAAACATCTGAATCATCCTGTGAAAATTTCGAATTGAATTTGATTGTTTCTCAAGGGTGCTGCGAAACGACGTCTGTTGTTTAGTCGGATGTGTGTGTAGGAAACAGAAGAAGCACGGCGTAAACATGAGAACTGTCAGTTGTGGATCCAACGAGGCAGTAGCAACCTTTGATTCCTTTGCTTTTATCACGTCCTTTGCCTTTCGTTTCTCGAGAGGTTCTCAAAATGTTTCCCTCCGATTGATTGCAATAAAATGAGTTTTTGTCTGATTTTTTTACGACCAAACTATCAGTTTCAAAGGATGTAGAATAATAGCAAAAATTTTGCTTCAGTTTCCTATAGAGAAAAAGAATTACAGTAAGAAACATTTTTTCCTCTTCGCATTCGGAAAAACAATGGGCTATTCCAAAACCAAGAAACTATATCTGTACACGAAACTCACAGAGTATTTCAGACATAAGGAAGTTATATTTCTCATTTTATTGAATTGTGCTTATACTAGGATTCTCCCATTTCAAAAATAAAAATTTCAAATACCTAAGGACTCTAGTAACAATAATGTTTATGCCATCATTGAGAGTCGATTCATGCCCAAATCTTTCTCATTTTGAGTTATTGATTTTATAATGTGTTAGCAGAATTTCTTTCTAGTGAAAGATGGGAAGTAACATTTTTTATGTTGAAATTTAAAGAAATTTTCAATTATTTAACAAGCAGAACATAGAACTATGAGAAAAGCACTGAATTGTCACAGATAAGTTCAATTTGAGCTTAGATCAATCCTCATTATATTCAATTCTTCAATGAATCTTCAGATCATTGGCAAAGGACAAGGAGATACTATCAAAATACTCGGTGAATCATTCACCATGCATAGAAAAAGCAATGGTCCCAAATGTGATCCTTGGGGAGCCTATAAATTTGAGCATAAATTATGTTTCTTCCGGTTACCACTACCGTATTGTTTTCTATTCATCAAATACGAACTGCAAATACTCAAAACGTTGCCTGTCATAGTTGACCTCATCAAACGCCATTTTGAAATCAATACTTCACTACCAGTTTGGATGTAGTTTATTTATTTATAAATTTGAGGCCACCCAACAGGCAGGTAGAGCTCATCCAGTATTGAAACGACCTGTTGGTAGGTAGAGAGGGGGAAAACACGAGTGGACACGATTTGATGTGGCTGCTCATACTACGGCGAATATTCACATGCAGCGTTTGGAAGGTTAGGTTTGTTTGATTAATAAATAGGTAGTGCAGTTATTTATTCAACTTTGCTGGGCAGTAACATTTTGAAATGTTTTAATTATTTATTCAGCTAGTTTTTTTATCAGTAATTCAATGTTGAAAAATCAAAGTCGAGATTTTAAATTGTTATTGGCAGAACCGAGCAGAAAATTTCAATGTGTAGTTTTTTATGGTTTGCAGCAAAAGTTTATCACCATATTTTTACATAGGGCAGAGGATTATTCAAGTCATTCATGATAAAAAACTAGTTAGCCTTCTTGTATATTCGTATTTATTTAATAAAACAATCTATAATTCTCAAAACTTGTCCCCATCTTGGAGTGACCGTTTGGAATTTTTATGAAAAAACTAGCTGGATCCGGCATGCATTGCACTGCCACGCAAATAAAATATCTGTCTGTCTGTTTCGTTCCGGTCACGTTTCCGGTACCGTCCCGGTCTATCTGTCTATATATATATATAGATAAATATATATATATATATATATATAGATAAATATATATATATATATATATAGATAAATATATATATATATATATATATAGGTTCATAATCTCCGACCGTATGCACAATATTAAATCTAATTGAAATATACACCACAATAGTTATTTGTCCGACATTTTTAGTTCTTCAAATTTGATTTCATAGAAGCCGTGTACTAAAACGTATACGTTATAGAAGCCGTGTACTAAAACGTATAAAATAAATTTAAGTCATCGCTGACAATGATTTAATTATTTTTTGTTGAATTATTTGGTTTCAAAAAACTTGTCGCGCGAAGTGTTTATAAAAGTAGGTACCAATTAATTTGATTGGGCAGTGATTAGTTAGTAAGTAAGAACTTGTCGAAGTATTTGATTTTTACCAAGTACTCATGAAAGTAAACAGCTTGTCGAAGTATTAATTTTATTACAACACACATACCAATTTTGAATGAAATATGACCATAATCAGAAAACTCGTCCTTCATCTTGGTGCCGCCATCTCGAATTTATAAATTTTGACAGAAAATTCATAATCTCCGACCCTAAAAACCCCCACATACCAATTTTGAATCGAATCGGATCATAATCACAAAACTCGTCCGTCACCTTGAATTCATGAATTCTGACAAAAATTTCATAATCTTCTACTCCGAAAACCCCCACATACCAATTTTGAATCGAATTGAACCATAATCACAATGTTTGTCCTTCATCTTGAAACCGCCATCTTGAACTTATGAATTTTGACAAACATTTCATAATCTTCGACTCCGAAAACCCCCATATACCAATTTTGAATCGAATCGGACCATAATCACAAAACTCGTCCGCCATCTTGAATTTTGACAAAAATTTCATAATCTTCGACTCCGAAAACCCCCACATACCAATTTTGAATCGAATTGAACCATAATCACAATGTTTGTCCTCCATCTTGAAGCCGCCACCATAATCACAAAACTCGTCCGCCAGAAACTACGTCTCGTGTTTCGCCTATACCAAACAATTTGGTACGCCTATGGAATTTCTATTAATAGCCACAGTTAGACAATGGCTCGGGTATCTTCGAGAAAAATTGGTTGTTAGGTGGGGGAAGGCCAAAGAGGTCGTTTCAATACTGGACGAACTCTATTTCACTGCCCAATAATAGAGCGGCACAATATAACATATTGAGTAGCACAGTGCTGAGTATGTTTTCTTAACAATAAAAATTATCACAATAGCTTATAGTTGAATATGCTTAATAACTAACCGTGTATGGTTTGATGATATGGTTATGCAAATATATTCTTCTAATTGGTATTTGAGGAGGTATGATGAGAAAGCCTAATTGTACGAAATTTGTTTGACACCATATTTGGATCTAGTAAATGAGAGACTAAAGATGTCTAGATCATTGTTGGATTTGTATTGAGTACCGAGAGTTTTCATACATCTTCTCAATGGGGAGTTGAGTAGGAAATTTGTTGAAGAGTGGGGAACTTTTAGGAGTTGCATATTTCTTATATTATGCTGCGAGCGGTTGAGTTGGCAGAGTTGTAGGCAATTGGGTGAGTCTGTTAGATTATTAAATAATTTATATATAAAACATATATATAAAAAAAAAACTTCTCAAAACTAAATGTTCCAATTTGTAAAATTTCAAGTTGCTTTCGTAAGGGTTGTACTGCCTATCTTTGCTGAATCTAAAGTTCAATCTGTTTATTTTTTTTTTTTTTCATTTTCTAGTCTATCAATAAATCACTTATAGAATGAATTCCAGACAATGGATGATAATGCGATTATGGGTTTCACAATAGTATTGTACAGGAGAGTAATAGACTTCCAACAGTTGAAGTCCTTCGTGACCCTGAATATGAATTCTATGTTCCTAAGCGACTTTTGGGTTATACATTTAATGTGTTGTTCAAAGGTTGATTTGTAATCTAAAGTTGTTATTTGGAGATCCTTCACATTATCTGTTCTTACAATGATTTGGTCATTCAGTTTCAAATTGTATGTAATTTGTTTGTTGCTACGAGTGACATAAATGGAACTACTAGTGATCCTGTGACCGTTACTTATGGCGTACTCCAAGGAATAGTCCTAGGCCCACTTTTATTCATAGTTCACATGAATAGTCTTCTGAATTTAGAAACAACGGAAAATATTCTCAGTTTTCCCGATGATACTGCTACTTGAAAGTAAAAACAGAAACTGACTTTGTTAATATAGAGAGATGGTTCAGATATAACAAACTCACCCTAAATTTGGATAAGACGAAATACCTACCTTTTACTTCGTACTCTAATAACTTACATGATATGGGACCGCTATGTTTCGAAATGAACTCTGAAATTCTTGAAGAACATTCATAAAATATCTGGGCATTGAAATCGACCGACACCTAAGATGGGACATACAAATCCGAAATATAATTAGAAAACTGAGATGATCCTTGTACAAATTCAAATACTTGAAGGATTTTCTATTAACCATCTCAAATTCTTATATTATGCATTAGTACAGTCACAGCTGTCTTACGGAGTCATAGGATGGAAGGAGTGTATGATTTTTACTTAGAAAAGTTGAATGTGATACATAGATGGATTCTTTGAATAATACAGGGTGAGTCAACAGGATTCCCGTGGTTCATTGCTCCTTAATGTATCACTATTTCGATTTCTCATATTTTTTTTTGTCAAAGGGACCATCTACACTACCTTCCAAAATAATTTTCATTCATACAGGGTGCATCATTGATGCGTGGCTAACCAAAGTAATTCTTTTTCAAATGAAACACTCGGTATATTTTCATATATTCCAATCGACTGTTCCATTGGATGCTCAACAATTTTTTCAATTTTAAATTCTGTTGCGGCGTTGCAGAGTTATTCAAAAAAAATCAATTTTGTAGACTTATTTTCAAAAAATTATCTATTTCACATTTCGAAATATTTAATAAAGATAATTGGGGAATTGTTGGTCGATATGATGCTGTTCATTGAGAATACCAAGAATTTGGAATAAATTGTACAGGATGTTCGATACAACATCACAAATCTAGCCATTTTCAAACATCGGTATTTTGATTTTTTCAAATAGAACACCATGTATATTTTCATTTGAGTGCACTCCTTTTTAATGACTCTACACTTTTCATTTTTGACGTCATGTACCTTGAACAACCTGTTTCCGAGATATTCTGGTTTAAAGGAATTGTTCAATATCAAATCAACAATTCTATAGATTTTTTTATCTAGACGTATTTGTTCATAGAGAATACTGATACTGAATGATGTTTCAATTATTTTTTTCCATCTTCAAAAGCATTCTTGGCAACTCATGAATAACTAGCATAGCAAACAAAATTTTCAAATGTAACTATTTTTTCTAGTTTAGTTATCCATGACAACCGGGGAAAATGTTTATCGGAATTTGCAAATAGAGGTAACTGTCAAACTACAATCCAGTTGTGTTAAAAATCATTGTGGCATTATGAATTATCGTTTAGAGGACATGGTTGAAATGGTGTATGCTTTTGGGGGAAAGTGATGGCAATTGCTTACTGGCATCTAGATTATACGAACAAAAGTTTCCTGAAAGATGACATCCAGACCAGCGAGCATTTTGAGACCTCAAAACAAGATTTGAGGAAACCGGAAAAGTACTTTACAAAAATTTTGAACGTGCTTATCCTGTAACGAATGATGAAAATACTCTTGATATTGCATTGCATATTACCGAGAATCCCCATGTGAGTACACGTATTTTGAGTAGGGAGTTGGGAATATCTCAAAATAGTGTTCTTCGGATGGTGAGAAAATGCATTTACCTCCATATAATATGCAGTTGATGCAGAAGCTGACTGAAAGAGATTTTCCAAAGCGAATGCGGTTTTGCCAAATGGGTGTAGATGAAATCAACCAAGAACCTGATTTTTTAAGTATGTTCTATTTTCGGACTAAGCCTCGTTTCACAACAATGGCCATGTGAATCAGCATAATATGCACTATTATGCAACTGAAAATCCTCATTTTGTTAGATATGTCAATCGCCAACAACATTGGTCACTGAATGTTTGGGGAGGTATCATTGGATGGCGTGTAATTGGGCACTTTTTTTTCAACGGTCATCGCAATGGAAGAAAATATCTACGATTTCTGCGAAGTCAGTTATCAAATTTATTAGATCATATTCCATTGACAATAAGGCAGAGAATGTGGCTACAACAAGATGGCGCACCTGCACATCACCACACTGATGTGCGGGAATACATTGTTAATGCATTTCGTGAAAAATGGATAGGTAGAGGCAAGTTCAGTGGCCTCCAAGGTCACCGGACCTAACAAAAATTGATTTTTTTCTATGGGGATACATTAAATGGGTTGTCTATCAAACTCCGCCTACAACTACTGAAAATATGAAAGCAAGAATTCGTACTTCTTTCAGGGAAATTTCAGAGGACATGCTGGCACATGTGGATACTATAATTTCCGAACAGATTGAGAGTGTGTATTGGTGAAAATGGCAGGCACATTGAACATTTGCTGCATTAATTATTGTTATTTTCTGTTAGATTCGAATAAATACGATTTTTATGCAAAGTTTTATTCCAAATATGATACCAAAGGCACATTGTCAATATTTTCTGTTGGAAAAATATCCATCTTTTGGATGTAGAATATCTCGGAAACGAGTTGTTTTAGGTACATGACAGGAGGGATAAAAAGTGTAGAGTTATTAAAAAGGAGTTGATTTAAATGAAAATATATAGGGTGTTCCATTTGAAAAAATCAAAATACCGATGTTTGAAAATGGCTAAGTTTGTGTTGTTGTATCGAACATCCTGTCCAATTTATTCCAAATTATTGGTATTCTCAATGAACATCATCATATCGACGAACGATTCCCCAATTATGTTTACTAAATATTTCGAAATGTGAAATAAATAATTTTTTGAAAAGAAGCCTACAAAATAGATTTTTTTTATATAACTCGGCAACGCCGCAACGGAATTCAAAATTGAAAAAATCGTTGAACAGCCAATGGAACAGCCGATCGGAATATATGGAAATATACCGGGTGTTTCATTTGAAAAAGAACAACTTTGGTTAGCAACGCATCAATGATGCACCCTGTTTGAATAAAAATTATTTTCGAAGGTGGTTTTAGATGGTTCCTTTGACAAAAAAAATATAAGAAATCGAAATAGTGATACATTAAGAAGCAATGAACCACGGGAATCCTGTTGACTCGCCCTGTATAGGGTCTATTCAAAGAAGCCAAGGTATGCGATTCAAGACAGCTGTTACTCCTTTAATTTGTTGCTTAATGAAAAAAATTATAAAATCCCCACTAAATAGTTGATCACAAATACGTCACCAGGAACAAAAAGGCTAGACTACCAAGATCGGAAAAAACAATAGGGCAACGGGGCCCGAATCACCTTGGACCTTGTCTCTATAATATGCTGCCTGATCCATTGAAGAACTAGATAGTTCAGCCATGTATAAAAATAAAGTGAAAAATTGGATACTACTTCCTGAAATGATGTTTTTTCATGATTTTGTCAACCAAACTCTTGTTCCAAGATGAAAAATTATAATAAAATTATTAAATTCGAGATTGTGGAAATGGAAAAAGTTTATGACCTGTATTGCATATACTGGAATTAGTCTTCATCTTTTTTTTAATCTTCTGTATTCATGTATAACAATGTGACTATGACCAGATGCTGTACTTCTCCCAAACGTGACACCCACCCGAATACCTTAATACTCCTGAACATGACAAACCCATTTAATCACAAACTATTTATTACCAGTTTAACAATGTTATATATTCATAAAATTAATGTCTGTCAAAATTAGATTCAAGTAATTTTCCTCACATACAAGCGACAGTGATGCCTTTTCTATTAAATGAACAACTTACACGTAATATATTCATAGTGAGGTTCAGTAGTAAGAGATCGCAAGCTTTAGGGTAAAGTGGCATATGACCACGGCTAGCCTCTGAACATCACTATGAATATGTATTAAATACATTAATAGTATATTATGCAACGATCATGTTATGATGGTTATTAATACACGAGCATTAACCGGGATACGAAACGAGCCGAAGGCGAATTTTGTATGGTTTATGCGAGTGTATTAATAACCATTACATGAGAGTTGCATACGCTATTTGTTCTACACCCAATAAATAATGAAGAACTATAAATATTATATTTATATTTGTATTGAACACAATAACAGTAATTACTCGTATTTCTATAATAATTTCTACAAAATTGTAATTAATGGTATTACTTCGGGTATTACCATGGATATAGGAAAATTATGAACATTCTATTTATATTGAACATAATGATTGTAATTAATCTGATTTCTTTAAAATATTAAGATTATTTATTGTGCAGTTTGAAAAGTTTATTCCAGGTCCCACTGATCTGGAAGTGGAAGGAATATTTACATTTATATCATTATTGCTAGTCTCAATAGAGTTCAATATTGTATTGGAAATGCTGATTTTATTCTGAACCGAATTTTCAATGTAGCCTTCCGCCTGAATTGGATTTCCAGCCACCATGACGTTTCAATACAGTAATATCACCACCGGCATCAACTAATACGGTTGCAGATGTCCTCCGAAAACAATGCCCTGTATATAAATTCGGATCAGGCAGATTTAAATATGTTGCTATTTGCTTCCCTAAATTACCAAATCTATTAATACCAATGTTTTGAATTGTGCATTTTCCATTAAAATAATTAACGAAAAAAGAAGGGGTGGGGCAAATTTTCGGCCGTAGATTCATATATTTTTTATTAATTTCGTAGTATCTATTTGCCGGTAATTGTAAATGTTCGTTGTACTTTTGTTTTAGTTTCTACCACATTAACAATTAAGATTCCATCCATATCTGCGACATTTTCACATTTTAGGTCATGTAGTTCATGCCTTCGACATGCTCCCATTATTCCAAAAATCATTGCTACCTTAAACAAACAGATAAATTGAAAAAATACAACAATAAGAAATAGAGAAAAGAAAAAAAGAAAAAATGAAATAAAAAGCAGGATGACCTAGGCTAGCTTCGAACCCGCGTCTGATACTGTAGTCTATAGTTCAAATCTAGCGCATTTGCCCGCTTCGCCACGAGTTAACTTATCAAGTTTTCTCGACATCAATGAAATTATATGATGCATGAGTCGAATGGACAATGTAATCATGACAGAATTTAAAAAAATGCAATGTTAGGTAGATACTTACTTTTATAAATACAAACTTTTCATCGGGTGCTTCGTCGATACGTTTTTATTTGGTAAGGTAAAAATATTTTTGATTTTTTTCCAACATATCCTTCGGACTTTCGCTTTAATAAAGCTTGTAGCTTCTTATATTTAGAAATGTCTATATTATGGTTAATATTTACCAACGATTTTATTATTGAATAATGTGTCCATGTACTGAATGATTTCATAGTTTCCATCAATTCTTGAAAATAAGCAATCAAAACATTTTTCGAGAATGTAGAAATATTATTTGTATTTCTCCAGTCCATAAACCGTTGATATAGTTTTTCGTACACTTTCTTAGATTTTTGGGGTAAAATATTTTGTACTGCATTTACGCTTTCTCCGATATGTGTGGAGGAGTCGATGGTAATTCTTCTATATCGCTGATATCAGACATTTTGATAATATAATTATCGAAGTTTAGCTATATTCTACGAAAATTTAATACCTACTGATTTTGACAAATAAAACAATTAGATAGGAATCTAGGACAAACGTCAGATGCACATCATGCTTGATTGAAAAATTATGGGTTTCTATTGATTGAAAATCTGTATCGTTATGAAAAATCTGTATCATAATGGATCTCATTATGAAACGGATTATGGGCATATAAGTGTATTATTATAGTACGGGTGTAGAAAAAATATATTACGTGTAAGTTGTTTATTTAATAGACGATAAATATTGAATAGTTTGTACATAACAATTTCAGATGAGAATATTTCCTTGTTTCATAATATTTAGAGCGTGATTTTTCAGTAGTCGGGTTTTAGTTTTTGAACTTATTTTTATTTCATACTTTTTAGAGCGTGATTTTTCAGTAGTCGGATCTGAATTTACTTTTTATTTAAATTATTTTGGGGTTATAATTTCATGATGAAGTATTTGCAGAGCCGCTTAACATTTTTTTTTAGGTTTAATTGTTTTACATGTATCTAGGGTAATATAATGCGTGGAGGTACTCCCTGCTTATGTCATTATTATTACACACGTTTTGTTTTTTTAAATAATATTAAAATGTGTCCATAATGAAATACGTATTTATTATACAGGGTGAGTCAACAGGATTCCCGTGGTTCATTGCTCCTTGATGTATATCACTATTTCGATTTCTTATATTTTTTTTGTCAAATGGACCATCTAAGACCACTTTCCAAAATAATTTTCATTCATACAGGGTGCATCATTGATGCGTGGCTAACCAAAGTTGTTCTTTTGCAAATGAAACACCCGGTATATTTTCATATATTCCGATCGGCTGTTCCATTGTCTGCTCAATGATTTTTTCAATTTTGAATTCCGCTGCGGCGTTGCCGAGTTATTCAAAAGAAATGTATTTTGTAGACTTCTTTTCGAAAAATTACCTATTTCCCATTTCGAAATATTTAGTAAAGATAATTGGGGAATCGATGGTAGATATGATGATGTTCATTGAGAATACCAAGAATTTGGAATAAATTATACAGGATGTTCGATACAACAACACAAACTTAGCCATTTTCAAACATTGGTATTTTGATTTTTTCAAATAGAACACCCTGTATATTTTCATTTAAATCAACTCCTTTTTAATAACTCTACACTTTTCATCCTCCATGTCATTTACCTAAAACAACTCGTTTCCGAGATATTCTACATCCAAAAGATGGATATTTTTCCACAGAAAATATTGACAATGTTCGCCTTTGGTATCATATTTGGAATTAAACTTTGCATAAAAATCATATTCATTCGAATCTAATTCACAATAATTAATGCAGCAAATGTTCAATATGCCTGCCATTTTCACCAATAAACTCTCAATCTGTTTCGGAAATTAGTATCCACATGTGCCAGCATGTCCTCTGAAATTTCCCTGAAAGCAGTACGAATTCTTGCTTTCATATTTTCAGGAGTTGTAGGCGGAGTTCCATAGACAACCCGTTTAATGAATAGAAAAAAAAACAATTTTTGTGAGGGCCAGTGACCTTAGAGGCCACTGAACTGGCCATTCTCTACCTATCCATTTTTCACGGAATTCATTATCAATGTATTCCCGCACATCAGTGTGGTAATGTGCAGGCGCGCCATCTTGTTGTAGCCACATTCTCTGCCTTATTGCCAATGGAATATCATCTAATGAATTTGATAACTGACTTCGAAGAAATCTTAGATATTTTCTTCCATTGAGATGACCGTTGAAAAAAAAGTTCCCAATAACACGCCGTCCAATGATACCTCCCCAAACATTCAGTGACCAACGTTGTTGGTGATTGACATATCTAACAAAATGAGAATTTTCAGTTGCATAATAGTGCATATCAGCCGATTCACATGGCCATTGTTGTCAAACGTCGCTTCGACCGAAAATAGAACATACTCAAAAATATCAGGTTTTTGGTTGATTTTATCTACACCCCATTGGCAAAACTGCATTCGATTTGGAAAATCTTTTTCAGTCAGCTCCTGCATAAACTGCATATCATATGGATGGTAATTGCATTTTCTCACCATCCGAGAAACACTACTTTGAGATATTCACAACTCCCTACTCAAAATACGTGTACTCACATGCGGATTCTCGGTAATATGCAACGCAATATCAAGAGTATTTTCATCATTCGTTACAGGACAAGCACGTTCAAACTTTTTGTAAAATACTTTTCCGGTTTCCTCAAATTTTGTTTTTAGGTCTCGAAATGCTCGCTGGTCTGGATGTCTTCTCTCAGGAAACTTTTGTTCGTATAATCTTGATGCCAGTAAGCGAATGCCATAACTTTTTCCCAAAGCATACACTATTTAAACCATGTCCTCTGAACGATAATTCATAATGCCACAATAATTTTTAAAACAACTGAGTTGTAGTTTGACAGTTACCTCTATTTACAAATTTCGATAGTCATTTTTTCAGCGGTAGTCATGGCTAACTAACTAGAAAAAATAGTTACATTTGAAAATTTCTATTGCTATGCTAGTTATTCATAAGTTGCCAAAAATGATTTTGTAGATGGAAAAAAATAATTGAAACATCATCCAGTATCAGTATGAACAAACATGTAGATAAAAAAATCTATAGAATTGTTGATTTGATATTGAACAATTCCTTTAAACCAGAATATCTCGGAAACAGGTTGCTTAAGGTACATGACGTCGGAGATGAAAAGTCATTAAAAAGAAGTTGATTCCAATGAAAATATACAGGGTGAAAATGGCTAAGTTTGTGTTGTATCGAACATCCTGTACAATTTATTCCAAATTCTTGGTATTCCTAATGAACATCAACATATCGACCAACGATTCCCCAATTATCTCTACTAAATATTAGGAAATGTGAAATAGGTAATTTTTCGAAAAGAAGTCTACAAAATATATATTTTTTGAATAAGTCGGCAACGCCGCAACGAAATTCAAAATTGAAAAAATCAATAAGCAGCCAATGGAACAGCCGATCGGAATATATGAAATTATACAGGCTGTTTCATTTGAAAAAGAACAACTTTGGTTAGCCACGCATCAATGATGCACCCTGTATGAATGAAAATTATTTTCAGATGGTCCCTTTGACAAAAAATATATAAGAAATCGAAATAGTGATACATTAAGGAGCAATGAACCACGGGAATCCTGTTGACTCACCCTGTATATGTATTTTGGGTAGGTTTAGAAAGAAAATATGTTTGATTTTAGAAATGATTCCCAATTATCGGGTGCATGCAAGCAAAGCTGCGAGCAACACCTAATAATATATAATTTTCTGACATATGCTAATTAAGCCCTCTTTTATTTAATGCCCAACACGGCAACATTTAAAAAAAATTAGTTCATCTCTTTATGTCCTCTAGATCTGACGTCACATAGCCTATAACCAGCGGATGATCAAGACGCGTCACCGTAGTCGGGTAATAAAACAAATCTTAATTTTTATTTTTTATACCTACCCTCCCACCCCTTTCGTATGCTCCAATCAAATTATCTACTTTAAATACGAATGTTTTGAAATTTTATGTTAGATCTTGAATATTCCGAGATACGCATCGCGCATAATAATCTAGTAACCGTAATAGCTCGGTAACAATCTCCTCAGTACTTCTTAACGCAATCTTAAATTATATTCTTTATATTCTAGCTACAGCGAATTAAACAAGGAATATGTCGAAATTCCAGAAAAGCCTCACCTCACAGAGCAGGTGTATCCTGTTGAAAGAGACGGAAAAATAAATACATATCAAATGCAATCATCGCACGGATTTGTAATTATCATAATCCAGATGTGAGGAGGAATGATAACTCATGACTCCTCAAAAAACTATAGTCTCCTAGATCTTACCGTAGTTTTACTTATTAATAGCACTGTTCGTCTCATGGAAAAAATCAAACTGGTATATTTGTCGTGAGATTCTAAAAACTGGTCTGTGGTAGGACTCATTTGTGTGGAGAATCATAGTCCGGGCAATCGTAGAACTACAGGGGGTGGAGAGGAAGGAAATCTGGAAATATTTTACTGCTTAGCATATTTGAAGTACAGGTTGATGAATAATTATTTTATTTATTTATTCAAAATACTTCCATTTTGATTCAATAGAATGATTTCTTTGGTCCTAGTTTTATAGCATTAAAATAACAATTTTTACTTTGGGTTACAAATATTTTATTGAATGGAACTCAGCATACTATTGAATAAACGAAATATCGTTTCGGATATATAGAAATACTTTTTTCCTACACCTATGTGGAAATGTGCACGTTTTTTAATGATTTGTCGTGTGGAAAGAAGCACTTTTCCGCTCTAGTGCGGTAACAGTAGAAAGTAACATTTTTTTGAAGCGGGAGAACAGGTTACCAGCCGAGGCTGGTAATGTTCAAGAGCTTCAAAAAATGTTTTCGACGAGTGAAACACTATACTTTTCCTACAACCCTGTTTATATCATAATAATATGCTAACAAAGAACGATGAACAAATATTTTATTTTAAATTAAAAATAACAGAATTTCCTTAAACATTACTTATGATTTAAATATTGGTTAATTGTTACATTCGAGCAATTTTTCAAAATTAAAGGAGTATCATAATCAAGATTTTTATGTATTGAGGTAGACGATGCTACATATGTTATGTTGTTAACTGATGTCACTCTAGATGAAGATGCGCCGTAATCAGAAAGCGTTGTATTTTGTATGGATTGTAAAATTTTGGTTTGTATTTGATTTTTGCTGCTAACTGATTGATCAACATATCCCTCCGCAACGTTACTACATTTCCAGCCTCCATGTTTTTTTTTTGGTGCTTATTATTGTGCTTACTTTAGAAGTTAATTCCTAATTCCCATGAGTACTAATTATTCATTTGTTTTTTCAGGATAAAAGAAAGAGACCTTCAGGTGCAAAGTTTCGCGAGCAAAAGAAACTGAGACTACAAGAAAGGAACAAAATGGCTGGATCTTTAAAGCACTTCTTGCAAAACAATCAAGATTCCACGGAGACTATCACTAAGAATTCTTCTGACATTGCCTGTATCTGTAGCTTCTGGCGAACGATCTTTTTCAAAGTTAAAAATCATTAAAAATTATTTAAGATCGACAATGCTTCAAGGAAGATTGTCTGGGCTAGCAATATTAGCAATTGAACAAGACATTTTTGATGGTATAAATTTTAGCGATGTAATTAATGAATTTGCATTAGCAAAGTCTCGGAAAATATCGCTACTACAATAGCTATTTTTTATTTTTCTATTGTACCTAGCTATCATTTTTTATTTTATAACGAAGTTACCTAGGTATTTTTTATCAGAAGTATCTGCATATTTTTTAAAATATCTAGTATAAGTAGAAATATATATATATATATATAATTAGACATTAGGCAATATTTCTGTTATTTGTTCCTAAAGAAGATGTGATTTTTTGTTGTGGGTTATTTTCTAGTATTCATAAACAACGTGTCTGTACCCCATTAGTTGAGTAAATGCTTTAAAATGGTTGTGAACAAGAATTTATTTTAATTTATTTTGTTATGATTTTATTCTGTTTGTTTCATTTTGATATTTTAGTCTACAAATAAATATGACTTCTTAAGTTCAGTTTTTTGCTTTATTTCAAGCACCTACCTACCTTCAAAAAAATAAATAAAAAAACATGATCCAAAATGCCTTAAGGGGCGCCAAAATCCTTTTTTGCACACAGGCGCCAGTAGCCCTTACGGGGGCCCTGGCACGGTGGATGTAAATCTACCTCTGTTCCAGAATCATACATCGAGAATGCGCTCGAAAATAAAAAGATCGTCCATCATATTCTAAAAAAACGTTCAAACACTCCAATACCAAACTCCAGCTCCCCATCGACATCAGTTTCTCGCGAAGCAGCATCCTCACCTGTCGATAATTCAGCGAAAATTCAACAAGCTTTCTTTCATGGCACATCTAAGGAGACCTGATCGGCGTTAAATTTGCCTAATGCTACCAATTGTACAGGTAATTTTAATATTATTCATAATTAGTTTGAATTGAAAATAAAAATAATATTAGGTATCCTTTCTTTCTCATGAAAATTTTAGATATAATATATTATAACTGATAAGTTTGATGATCCTGAGTTCATTTTTCTGAAGGTTTGGTGGGATGTGGATCATTGAATTCAGAGAAAACTATTGTTCTTTTTGCCAATAAAAACAATAGTTTTTCTCCGAATCGTTCATTCAGTTTTTGTTGAATGATACGTGCTCATTCAACCAATATGAATTTTTTTCATTATTGTTTTATTTTCTCCATTAGTAGAGTTCAGATATCATCGTCAAGATTATGTGTAAGCTATTGAAGATAATACATGGTAAAACTTTCTTATAATTGATATGGGAATGATACTTGTTCATTCACCATAGTGTCCTTATTTTTTTAAGTTTGTTAAATTAATAATATATTTGATATTATATACAGTGTGGTTGGACAAACTGAATTATTTTGTAACTGGTTCAAACAGTTTATTTTATATGGAAAAATTGTAGTTAATCTTAAAGTCATATTAAAATTGTTAGATTCTTGAGTTCTTAGTTCCTTCATGAAGGGGCTTTGGAAAAATTTATACAACTACTGTCAGTTGCAAAACCATTATTATACACATTTGATTATATCTTTGGAACATATATTTAGTACTATGACAGTACTTAATTCGTATGGATTGAAATGACATACCATACAGTGTGTAATTTTTATAACGAAGTAATTTTTTTATTAATATAATTTGTTTGTTTTTATAGGTGCTTTAATTATTTGCATGGTATACTTAACTAGATGGGCGAGGTACATAATTTGAACGATTGGACGAAATTTATCTATATATTGGGAGGACGATATTTATCTGCCGCTCGATAAAAATCGCCAGTGAGTTTTTATAAATCATTCACACCCAGTATAGGCCTTCATAAACTTGGTAACAACATCTTAACTAAGTAACCTGCAGTGAGGGGTTTTCAAATAAACAACACCCTGTACCGGTTCGTATCACTTGCGATCCCCAACCGTAGTGTTGAGTTTCTCCTGTTGTAGGACGACTATGTTGTCGGCGTTCCCAAGGATTTTTTTACCGTTATCTTTTAGATACCCCAGTAGTCCGTCTATGACCAGATTCCACAGGACTGGAGAAAAGACTCCCCCTGCGGGCATTCTCATCCTTGACATTGAGCCTATGTAGGCCACCAAGGTACTTCGATCTCTCTGCGTCTAAGAGACCTGATGATTTAGTCTATAGCGGTATTGCTATGTTAAGAAATAGTAAGGATTAGTACCTCTTGTTTTTTCAGCGTATTCTCCACTCTCTCTACCAGTTTGTGGAGTGCTGTTTCTATTGAGCATCCGGTCCTATATGCATATTGTTTTCGATGTAGTGCCCCGTCCCTTATATGCCTATCCACCAGCTCCTCCAGAGTCTTCAGTCCAAAGGACATGGAACTTATCTCTTAGGGACTTCGCCGTTCCGTGACCAATTTTCCCAGGTTTTTGTAAAACGATTACCCTTATGTTTTTCCACAGTATTGCTATATGTTCAAGTGCCCTTGCCTCTGAGTATTTCCGTTCGATTCCGTAGTAGTTCTGGGTGAATCCCGCCGGTCCCGATGTTTTAAATGGTTCAAATGAGATTATTGCAAATTGTATTTTGTCATAGTTTACCACTTCTTCGTTGATGTCCAACTTCCCCTGGATCCCCTTTTCAGGGCCTCCAGTCCATTCTCTTTAGCAGGTATCCTTACTATTTGATTTGAGTCCTAGGATAGTGAACCCTAAAAAGTTTCTTTATTGTTTCTTTTCCTTTAGTGGTGTATTCTATTTGTTAATTTTCAAGGGGGTGTATCGTTTGATGAGGATTCTTTGGAGTTTGTCCTACTCTTGAGTGCTTTCAATCTCCTTCTCCAAGAGTCTCTCTTGGCTTTGTTTAGTGTAGCTGGTCAAGGCGTTTTTGTAGAGTCCCGACATTGGAAAAAAATGCTTTGATATAAATAACCTGAAAATGGTATATCATGCTCTGATACAACCCTATCTCCACTATGGAATCATGACATGGGGAGGTGCAACAAACTTTCCTATACGGCATCTGAAAATAATTATGGGAGTTTAAATAATGCTTGAGATGAATTGTACAGAAAGGCAGGAGTAATGCACATTCATCAATTATTTGTGGTGGCTCTAGGAAATAGAAATTTGTCCATAGTTGAATATACAGAGTGGGCCATTGAAAACGAAACAGCGGCTCTGTAGATCGGCAGAACCGAATTATATAAAAACGCTCGGACACGTCAACTACATTTTCGAGGGGGACATCGTACGCGATAAAATTCACCCGAAATACATTCCATCCCTCGGAGCTGTGACCGCCACCCCTAAATTTTTAAATGGCAACATATGGCATTTGAAAGGTATTTTACTTCTCAATATCAAACAACAAAAATAAATTAATTCTATCGATTCGTTTTCGAGATAAAATAACTTCAAATAACACTCAATCAATAAAAATAACATCTAACAATTCAACTGTTCAAAGATAATTATCATTGTCAAGGGATTAAATGATCTAACTGTTTACCACCAAATAACATGCAATTCCGTTTCAAATTTTTATTTCATCCTCATTTACTTGATCGAAAAAATGAAGCTGTTGAAGTTGCACTTTTAGGACAAGTTCATGCAGACCCAACATTGAGCACAAGGAAATTGGCTAGTGTTACCAATATCAGTAGAACCAGTATCCGCCGAATCCTGAAACATCATAAATTCCACCCCTACAAAATACATTTGGTACACCAATTGAATGAAGATGATTTTGATAGGCGACAGGAATTTTGTGAAATTATGACTACGAGAATAGATGCTGATGATAATTTCCTTTTCAACATCTGCTTTTCTGATGAGTCTACATTCTTTTTGAATTCGACTGTGAATCGTCATAATTATCGTTATTGGTCAGATGCCAATCCACATGTTTTCCACGAAGTCCATACTCAAACTCCCCAAAAACTCAATGTCTGGGCCGGTATTTTTGGTGACCGTTTGATTGGACCAGTATTTCTCGACGGTAACCTGACAGGAGAAGCTTATTTGGAATTATTAAATGAATTTGTTTATCCACAATAAGTAGACATCATTGGAAATGACGATTGACAATAATAATTATTGCTACAGTTGCTTTATCAGATATTGTTTTCATTGATTGAGTGAATAAAAAGTGATTTTCCAACTTCAAGTTCCTATATCTCGAAAACGAATCGATAGAATTAATTTATTTTTGTTGTTTGATATTGAGGAGGAAAATACCTTCCAAATGGTATCACTTGCCATATGTTGCCATTTAAAAATTTAGGGGTGGCGGTCACAGCTCCGAGGGAAGGAATGTATTTCGGGTGAATTTCATCGCGAACAATGTCCCCCTCGAGAATGTAGTTGACGTGTCCGAGAGTTTTTATATAATTTGGTTCTGCCGACCTACATAGCCGCTGTTTCGTTTTCAATGGCCCACTCTGTATTTATCACAACTATCCAACTAGACATAAAGGAAATGCCTTGAAGACTTACTTCGTATGTATGAGTTGGACAAAAAAAAAGAAACTAGTAATAGGACTACTACCGGACATTGTCCTCCGAGGTATCACCTCAAAAAAATGTGAACTGAGCTGTTACTGCTGAAATTTTGCTGTTACTGCAAAACTGTTAAGCGCTGTTCTGCGCCAGGTTCCTTCGAGGGGTTTCACTAAAGCTCTCAGACATCAGGATCTTAGCACCCAGGAAACTGATACATTTCGTGAGGAGTTTCGGAATCCCGGATTTTGACTACATGGAAGGTAATGTACGAAAGATTTAATTGGTCGAGATGCTGAAAGGCTGCAGAAAACGACTTCCCCACACTACAATCTATAACCAGTGCTTATCCATTTTAGATCAGAGTTATTCATATGTCGTGGAAATTCAATTTCTTGTAATGTGACCCATATCACCCTGTATTCAGTTTTGTTTGAATTTATAGTAACAACATCAATGAATTTTGCTGCTCCCTACACAAGAATTCAGCGTATGCCGTCGAATTACCATATTCATGAAGAAGTTTGGTTAATTCCAGCCATTAAAGATTATAAATCGACTTTTGCGCTCACGTCTGTGCAATTTGTCATGAATCTGTTTCCAATACGAAGCTGGAGTGGTGACATTATGGATTTTATGAAACGAATAGATCACCGCTTGACGAATAAATCAACGAAGAAGTCTTGGTGAACGGAAAGAAAACTTTTTTCAACTCATTATTCATGCACAAGCAAAGAACTGTGGTTTATTTGGCTCCAGCATATACTGGAAATGCGCACAGTAAAATATTTTATTTATATGAATTAGGGATCTCAGCCAGAATTTCCGAATTTTATTTCAAGCTCACACACGCAATTGATTCTCCACCACTGCTATGTTTCTTTAGGGCATACCTGAAACAACAAGCTGAATTTACCACATACATTTCAAGCTTGGTTATATTGAGTAAATTTGTCTTTATATACACCAAGAGGTATACATATATTATTAATGCAAAAGAAAATATATCGAATATTTATTCATTTAGATATATACGGATTAATCCATTTGAAAAAGTTTCTTCAATTATTCACTGAAAAGTAAGATATTACTAGAATCTAAAAATGATTATAAAAATTTCACACATAAACTATGGAAATAAGAACATAAATCATCAGTAAATGAAACTGAATTTAAGATTGAAATTACACTATATTCAGAGCGATCTTTCGAGAGCAACTTTGAAATTGTGTTTAGACACATTGATAATATTTAAACTACCATTACAATAATCATTATCTACTTTCATTAAATTCACAGTCACATAATTGTTAAGTCCTGTTTGTGTTTCTTGACATGTTTTTTGGGTAACCTTCCACAGTCTGAAAATGAAAATATAATCAGGAAAATCTATACAAGTGTAGAAACGGCAAACTAATTAGTTCACCCCGATAAGTAACTGCGTTCACCAAATTATATTTCCTATATTCGCCTATCAAAAATAGTAAAAATTCTAAAGATACTTCTCTATATAGTTTTCAATTGACGTTTCGGGGACAATATCTGCCCCCGTTCTCAAAATCTTCTGAAGCTCCTTTAATTGTTTGATTAATTTGGATTTTTCTCTTGCAGAGTCTTTTTCGATTTTTCAAATGACGGATGTCAATTGAGATCTGCTATGAAGAGGTATACTTAATAGTTATTCTTGACGGGACTCTGGAAGTTTACTGATCCCAAAAGTTCAGGGCAAGATATTTTATTATTGAGCATCTTTTGAGAAAGAAGACAGGAATGTCATCTGTGCCACATCTCAGATTATTTTTTGAATTTGTATTAAAATATGATATAAACCACCAACACTAAGGAACCACCAACACTAAGAAAACCACCAACACCAAGGAAATTTTCCTTGCATAATTAACAGGAGTCCTTCTGGAAACAGATTAGAGTATGAATTATATTGATATAACATGAAATTGTCTCGATTATGAGAAAATACTATGCATGCAACAGATCATTTAATGTAATACCAATGTTTTATGTTATTTCTGGAACGAATACATTTTTATTTATATTTGGAATTTATAGCTTTTATGAGTTTCTGATAAAAGAAAATGAACAACATTTCTGGTTCCATTCTATCTAACTTTTCATATTTAATGGAAGAAAAGTAAACTAAAAAGTTTCACCTTTTATTTTATATTTCAAATTTATCAATCCTTATACCTTTTCAGTAAACTCAGTATGAAATTTGAAAATCGAAATAATAGCTCTTACATGAAATCATAAACAAAACGTGATTGGAAAATCCTTTTGTAACTGTGCGAATTGACTGTGATTTAATATAACCATTTGAAAATATTATATTTGAATTACATTTTTCACACGACATAGTGGGTAGTTTTTATTCAAATCCCTGCACTCTTCGGTAAAAATGATCCTGAACCCTTTACCTACAATTCATTTTTTTTCAATATGAACGCTAACAATGGTTCATTTTTTATTGAAAAATTTCATATGAGTTATTATGTATAATTTTATCTATTCAACAAATTGTTAGTGTTGGGCTCCTTTGGAATTGCCCGATTTCAAAGGAGCCCAAATCCAATTCTTCGAAGGCGGAAATGATGCAATGGCTTTCTAACAAGAATATACCTTTTTCGCCAACTATGTACAAACCTCAACTTTAAGGTCCACAAAACGCAACATATTTCCTACCAAGTCGATCAGTTGTTAGAAGAACACGCTTATACGGTTTTACGGCTGCCTCCATATCACCCAGATTTTAATCCAATCGAAAAACACTGGGGAATAGTGAAAGGCGGTATAGCAAAACACAACATGACATTTAAACTCGATGATGTCAACTCTTTGACAGAAAATTATTTCGCAAAACTTGGAAAGAGTGCTGTGATCATGTAATTATAACTGAAAATGAATATTTGGGAAAGGAGCGTATACCTGACATTACGATCGAATCTCACATTATACAGTGCTCGTCTAAAGTCCGTTCCCCCCCTACTAATTTTTGAACCACCTGGTATATCGCAACGAAATTTGGAGGGCTCAAATAAGAGATAAAAACCTACTTTTTCATGAAAAAATCACAGCTAAAAGTTTTAAAATGGCGGCTGGGCGCCTTCTTCAATATTTTTTTTAAATAGAACACCTTATATATTATTCCATTTTTGAAATCTGCTCATAATTCTCAACAGTTTTCTCCAATACACTTTACTCATAAATGCAATTGTTTTCAAAATATTAACTGTATGTATCTATTATTCTGTGTTCCAACTCTTCTATTGTTTGGCATTCAGTGGCGTAGTGTTTTGACTTCAGATACCCCCAAAGGAAAAAATCTAGAGATGTAAGATCCGGAGATCTTGGTGGCCATTCTGTACATTCCCTGCGACCTATCCATCGCCCAGGAAAGTTTGTTTCGAGGACTTCTCTACCATGCGATCGAAATGAGGAGGTGCCCCATCCTGCTGAAATATGATTTCACGATTTTCAAACTCTTCCTGATGGTTTAATACAATTTGTGTTATTCGAGGTTCAATTTCATTTTCTAAAAGATTTCTGTAAAGATTGCCTCGGATGAAAATCGGTCCAACAACGTGATTGTCCAAAATCCCCGCCCAAACATTCACCTTTTTAGGAAACTGGATATGTCCCTCTCTAAAAATATGCGGATTAGTATCGCTCCAGTATCGTACATTCTGTTTGTTGACTCTTCCATTAAGAAAAGACGTGCATTCGTCTGCGAAACATAGACGTTTTAGGAAGCCCCGTTCTCCTTCAATTGTTCTTCTCAACTCTCTGTTAACTCACAAAATTCAACCTTCCGGTCTGGATCATCCTCCGTGAGAGCATGCAGGATTTTCATTTTAAAGAGGATGAAACTTTTATTTTTTTAGGACTCTTTGGACACTTTTTGAACTAACTCCACAGGATTCAGCAACTGCAGACGTCGACTGAGTCGGATTGATTACCATTTCAGCAACAATTTCTACCTGTTTTTCTTCTGAAAGAGGCGGTCTTCCTGATCTTGGAGCATCTTTCAGCGTACCAGTTGCTTGGAGCTTATTTAAAAGTTTGCGCAAATATGACCTCGAAATAGGATTCTCGGGAAATCTATCATTAAACATACGGACTGCTAGATGATAATTTCTTCCATCTTCTCCAAATATCAAAACTGCTTAAAATTTATCGTCTAAACTACGAGCCATGATCACACTTTTCATAAAAGGATTTAGGCGCTCAACGGACTATTTGACAGTTAGCAGTTCAGTTTGACAGTAAACAATATGTTACCGCGACAACGATTTTTTCCAATGCAAACTTGATTGAAAGCAACATTAGTATTTTTGGTTGGGTTTGAAATGACCAAAATGTCACTTTCCAAACGTTAATATTTCGAAAAGAATCGGATTTAGGAGTAAAAAGTATTTGAGAAAACTGTTGAGAATTATGAGCAGATTTCTAAATTGCAATAATATACGATGTGTTCTATTTAAAAAAACTATTGAAGATGGCGCTCAGCCGCCATTTTAAGACTTTTAGCTGTCATTCTTTCATGAAAAAGTAGTTTTTTATCTCTTATTTAACTCCACCAAATTTCGTTGCGATATACCGGGTGGTTCAAAAATTAGTAGGGGGAAACGGACTTTAGACGAGCACTGTATATACGTAGATTATATTAGATTTGTACGCGGCTTGTTGGCTAGAAGCCACTCCACTGCAACCTTTGCAGATCTATGGTGTATGCCCTGGTGTTATGTTTGAGTTCCCTGCCTAGGCCAGTCCTTGTTACCAGACTCCATAGGCCAGACCTTGGATCCTCCTTATATTGGGGAGGTTGTGGTTTTTCTCCCCTATCGTTGAAAACCTTTGAACGGCCTTCACAGTGATGTGCGCTGAGGTTTCCTCCTCCTCATGGCAGAACCTTCATGTGGTTGTAAGGACCAGTCCGATGTTATTCATGTGTTTGAGGAGTCTACAGTTCCCTGTTAGGAGCCCAACCATGATTCAGGTTGATCTCTTATTCTGGCTCAGCAGGTACTCTGTGAATTTTGGCGATGGTTCCTTGATGGACTCTTTGTCCTGTCTCATGCCCCGCGCCTTGTTTCACTATTCTTGAGATTGCTCTTTCAACCAAGTACTGTTTTATGTTGTTCGCAGCGCTTTCGCTGTGCCACAAAAAGGTTCTGGCCAATTCGGGCACGTCGTGCTCCTTCTAATGCTAATGAATCGCCCTCTTCGTTGCTCTTGTAGCCTGTGTGGCCTGGCACCCAGGCCAGAGATAGTCTGTTTTGACTGCCTACCTTTTGTAAGGGTTTTCAAACAGTCCCAGACGAATTCAGAGTTAACTTGCATGGAGCTGATCGCTTTAATAGCCGCTTGGCTGTCAGAGTATACAGCAATGGCCTTTTCCTTAAACTCTTGCCTTAGTTTCTCCTCTGCGCAGTGTATTGCTGCAACCTCTGCCTGAAGCTCAGGCAATGTGTGCATTAATTGGAGGTGCCCCTTCGATGCCTCTCTGTCTGCAAGAAAAAGGAACAGATTCACAGAAAAAAATCATCAGGGATAATTTTAACCCTCAATACGGATTTTGTTAAATCCTTTTTTGGTATGCCCTACCCCTGCCAATGCAACCTTTATGCAACACTGAATTAACCTATTAGTGATAATATTCGAGATATAGGGGTAGTTTTCACCGCCTGTGGTGCAAAATTTGGGCATGACATGAAATTATTCTCAACAAATAAATAAAATAAAAATGATTTATTTTTTTCAAATTTACTGTTGGATGGTTATTCTTTGTGTTGCTTCATCTGACTTATATGCCTGTGGCTTTGTCCGTGTGGCTTTCAAGAAGATTCCACTTTTTTATAGCAAACTACTCGTTTCTTAACGTAAGTAAATTGGAAAAAAGCCATATTCATTAGTGCAAATGTGATTTTAATAAAAATCTCCCATTTCTTTCTTCAACTTCCAGTTTTTTATTCCTCATAGTTAATTTTCGATGATGAATCGGTTGAAACTACCATTATTGAGACAATTTGACTTATCAGGCTAAATGTCTTGACATTCCCATTTCCGATTCCTAAATTACTTTATTCCAATACTGGTTAATCTGACGATAATGTGACATAAAATTCAACTAAGCTTAATTCAATTTCATACTTCTATTACTGATACTATTTCAGATATACTTTGATACTTTTTACTGCCTGGGGTGCAAAATTCAGAATTGAAAAAATTTCTCCTTGGTCTAAAAACAACATAAAATTGAGATGTCCTGTTATTTTTTTCTATTAATACTCACACAGATTGAAATAATTCAAATATTCAGGGGGTAGTTGAGATTCGAATTTCGAAAAATCCTTCTTTAGTACGTACTCTCAACCCTTGTGCAAAATTTCATTCTAATTTTACCGATACTCTTTGAGATATAACCTGTTTTATGACTGGGATAGATTCTACTGGCTCGGATACGAAATTCATAAGTAAGTTGTATTTTTTCCTATGTTTTTCTTTCTGTTGTTCTATCCAGCTTATGCTTGTGGCTTTGTACGCTTTCCGTTATCCCGTTTTTTGTTATCCCGTTGTCCCATTTCCGTTATCCCAGTTGCAGTTATCCGTTATCTCGTATGTATCCCCTCATTCCGTTATTCCGTTATGCCACTACCCCATTATCCCGTTATGCCGTTATCCTGTTATCCCGTTATGCCGTTATTTAATATATATATATATATATATATATATAATATATATACCGGGTGTCCCAGATTTTTTATACAGCCAATATCTCGTTATGCTGCTTAGTTTTTTTTAATGCACTCATATCATACCCGTATGACTTTGAAGCTGTTGTGTCAAAGTCAACTTTTGTCAAACTACCCCTGAGAAACCACCCCCAACCTCAACTTTTCAAGTAGCACCCTATAATTTTTTTTTCGAATTGTGAACTGCAGTCAATTCTAACTGTCAATTCTAACTTCAACGATGTATCACACTTGATATTTTGACAGATGTCAAAGTGTCAGAATAAGCGATTTTGAACAATAATGTACAAAATTCCATAACGGAGAATTTATTGATAACAAAAATTATTAAAGCTGCTCAAAATGTCTACCATCATTATTATTCATGCATGCTTAAAATCATTTCCTCCGTTACTGTGGTGCAGTCGTGTACAATCTTCTCTTGTAAGTCGTTCAAGTCGATTGGTATAGTTCATACACGATTTTCTTCAAATACCCTCACAGATCACTTCATACAGTCAATATCTCAATTATACTTCTGAGGAATATTCTTTAGAAAACTACACTTATGTCAAACCCATATGATTTGGAGGAGTTATGCTAAAGTCAACTTTTGTACCCCTGAGAAACCACCCCCAACCTCAATTATTCAAGTGGCACCCTATACGTTGTTTTTATGACTTGTGAAGTGTCATCAATTCTAACTTCAATAACTATGTATCACACTTGATATTTTGACAGACGTTAAACCCGCAAACTTAGCAACTTTGATGTCAACAGCATTTGATAATAAATAATTTATGGTAGGTATACATTTTTGGCTCATAGATACTTCATTCGAATCGAGTAATAAAAACTGTCAATGTTTTGATTATTTCTTTTGTTATTTTCGTTTTTTGACATTTGTTCTTGCACCCGTCTTTTAGTCAGTTTGATATTCCAATCAAGAAAACGCCTTTCACATTCACTCCAAGTGAGTATGTTGATATGTTATTAATTTTTGGTGAATGCCGGAAAAATTCCCGTGCTGCCGCTGAATTATACCAACAGCGTTTCACGACTACCGAATCATACCACATTTTCTTATGTTGAGAACAAAATGAGAACAGGAGAATTTCCAGGAAAAGGTAAGCATGTTCAACATGCTGCACCAGTGCGAACTGAGGAAATGTGTATTAATGTATTGGCCTATATGGAGGCTCACCCTCATATTTCTCTTCGAGCACTAGCTGAGGAAGTTGGAATAAGTAAGTCGTCTGTGCATAGAATTATAAAAACGCATAGTTATCATCCTTTCAAAATACACATGCACCAGGGGCTTCGACCTGATGATTTTGAAAGGAGACAACATTTTATTGCCACTATTCAAGTTTTGATTGAAAATAATGACAGTTTATTGGATCAGATCATGTGGAGTGACGAATCAAGATTTCACAATAATGGGACAGTGAACCGGCATAACATGCATTATTGGTCACGTGAAAATCCTCATTGGGTGCGAGAAACAAATTTCTAAACCATGTGGGGTGTGAATGTATGGTGTGGCTTGTTCAATGGACGTTTGATAGGCCCTTATTTTTATCAACACACTCTGACTGGGCGTAAATATCTGGAATTCTTACAAAATGAACTTCAGGGATTGCTACATGTTATTCCTCAACAAGAAAGACAACTCATGTGGTGGCAACAAGATGGTGCTCCACCACATAATCACCACATTGTAACCGAATACCTCGATCAATATTTTTCAGATAGATGGATAGGAAACAGAGGTCCTATCGGGTGGCCTGCACGTTCGCCAGATCTGACACCGTTAGATTTTTTCTTGTGGGGGAATTTGAAGACAATCGTGTACGAAACTAGACCAATAGACTTAAACGACGAAGATTGTACACGCCTGCACCACAGTAACGGAGGAAATGATTAGGAAATCTTGTACGAGAGAACTGATAAGGCGATTTGAAGCATGCATGAATAATGATGGTAGACATTTTGAGAAGCTTTTATAATTTTTGTTATCAATAAATTCTCTGTTATGGAATTTTGTACATTATTGTTCAAAATCGCTTATTCTGAGACTTTGACATCTGTCAAAATATCAAGTGTGATACATCGTTGAAGTTAGAATTGACTGCAGTTCACAATTAAAAAAAAATTATAGGGTGCCACTTGAAAAGTTGAGGTTGGGGGTGGTTTCTCAGGGGTAGTTTGACAAAAGTTGACTTTGACACAACAGCTTCAAAGTCATATGGGTTTGATATAAGTGCATTTTTTTTAATTCTAAGCAGCATAACTGAGATATTGGCTGTATGAAAAAATCAGGGACACCCGGTATATATATATACTTGAAATGGCAGCTCACACTACATTGGTTGCATTTGGTTGTGAAAAAATGTGGTTTTATTGTTATATCTTCGGTTCTCGACATTGAAGCGAGATAAAATACATAGGTACCAGTTTTCAAGTCTAATCATAAGTTTCAAACACAAAAAATTTCATCAAAATCGGTCCAGTGGTTTTTGCGTGATGCTCGGACAAACAAACAAAAAGACAATTACAGTTTTACAATAGTATATATACCGGGTGACAATGGGACTAGGGCCATGCCTATATCTCCTTCACTTATCAACCGATTTGAATGAAATATTGTACGTAGATATGAGACACAATTTCGTATTGACAGACATATGAAAACAAAATAGCCGACTTCCGGTTTTGCCAGAATAGCCACCAACTTCGATTTTTCTTATGGAACACCCTGTATGTTTCATGTATTTCGGATTCTACGGCTCAAATTACATACGACACCGTTGCCAAATTTTTATTTTAAAATTGAAAAAAAAAATTTTTTTAGCCCAGGAGGCCTTGATCAGGTTGAAATCTTTACTAATTTACATTAGTAACTCATAGTAATAGTCATTTCATCGATAAGATTAATAACAAATCCTACAGCAGGAATTCAAATTTTCTGAACGAATTTTTAACGAAAAAATAGTTTTTTTCAAATGGTACCTACCGTGGGCCATCTTGACATTCGATATAGAATTTAATTACCAATTCAACGGTATATATTATGTACCACTTTCTTTTTGTTCAAAATCTAGAGAGCCATCTAACAAAATGAAACCAATCTGAAAAAATTGGTAGGTAACGTGACATCTATTCATCTTTCAAACTTTACTTCAGAATGCTAACAATAAATTACCAAAAATAATCGACTTGACAATATGTAATGATCATAAACCCATTACAGAAAGGATAACTTCAATATAATCAAACTGTTTGAATAAATCTAACGACTGAAACAGTGAAACATTCAACGTACAAATTATTACTCACAATACCATTATCCTGTTTTCAATAGAAGAGTTTCACAACCATCGAAAAGTCATTTTATTCATGAATGACCAATGATATGTTCGAAGTGTTGCCCGTTTTCCCTAACACATAGACTATAGTTCTATTTATTGTACACCTCATCACATTTATCAGTTCGGGAGCAGGAATTTCCTGAAATGCGCTCCCAACTCTATCTCTCAAGTCCTCCAAAGAAGTTGGTCTCCTCGAGTATACTTTGGATTTTATGTGACCCCATAAATAAAAATCAGTAGGGGTTAAATCAGGTGATCTGGCTGGCCATCTGATTGCACCATTTGTTACAATCCATCTCTTCCCATAGGTATCACTAAGATATTGCCGAGCAGTATTAGCATTATGTGGTCCTGCACCATCCTGCCTGAAAACATATTTTCCCTGATATTCTCAGGTAAATCGTTGATATTATTTTGAATATCGTTCTCTAAGAATTGTAGATATCTTTGGCCAGTCATAGGCCCGTCGAAAAGAATTGGTCCAATGATTCTTGTACCTATGATTCCTACCCAGACGTTTCTCCAAATCTTTTTCGAAAATTACCTTCTCTCAGCAACCTATGATTTTCTTGAACCCAATAACCTTGTATTATTCCTATTGAACATACCACTATTCGTAAACCTAGACTCATCTGTAAACAGTATCTTCGAGACAAAACCAGTTTTCAAATCATGATGACGCAAAAGCAAATTACAATAAGTTAGTCTCCGTTTTCATATAGATGCTGATGCAAACTGTATTCGATAAGAGCGATATTTATGTTTTTTCAATACTTTTCTGACACTTTCCCTGCTGATCCCACATTCAATTTCCAATGCTCGCACTGAGGCAGATGGAGAAACATGAACATATGCTAAAACATTAGTTTCGGCTTCTTCACTCACGATGAACTGGATGTGGTTTTGATCAGCTGGTTCTTTCCTTAGCATCATTTTCAATTTCCTGAAATAGATCCTCGATGGGTGCCGTCTTAACGGATAACGAACAGCGTATAGCATACTAGCGTTCTTCTGACATTCTCCATATATCAATATCTCATCGATTTGTTCGTTTCGAGAATAACGATTATTATTTTCCATTTCAAAAAAACTTTTGACAAACGAAACGAGTTTACAAGTAAAATTGGTATTTCACTTTCGACCTGACATTAATCACCTAATACTGTTTTCCATGATTCCACGGCTACCTTTCATTTCATCAAATCTAAACGGATAACTCATTGGAATTTGTAGGCATCGTATAAATTATTGTACAAATTCAATAATTGATCGTTTTTAGTTGTACATAATGTATATCGTTGAATTGGTAATTAAATTCTCTATCGAATGGCAGGATGGCCCTCGGTAGGTAACATTTGAAAAAAACGATTTTTTCGTTAAACATGCGTTCAGAAAATTTCCATTCCTGCTGTAGGATTTGTTATTGATCTTATCGATGAAATGACTATTACTATGAGTTACTGATGTTAATTAGTATGGATTTTAACCTGATCAAGGCCTCCTGGGCCAAAAAAAAATGTTTTTTTTTTCAATTGTCAAATAAAAATTTGGCAATACTGTCGTATGTTATTTGAGCCGTAGAAGCCGAAAAACAGGGTGTTTCATTTGAAAAATCGAAGTTGGTGGCTCTTCTGGCGAATCCGGAAGTCGGCCATTTTGTTTCTATATGTCTGTCAATCTGAAATTGTAAAAATTTCATTCAAATCGGTTGATAAGTGAAGGAGATATAGACATGGCCCTAGTCTTATTGTCACCCGGTAGATAGGTATCTTCTGTATGTTAATAGGTACTTGTGTACCTTGTGACTTGCCATAAATGTATTTTGTATACATATCACGATTAAATAAATCTTTGTATCTATTATTCAAGTTGGAATTGTACTGCTTGTTCGTACGTCATTGAATAGAGTAGCACTGAAGAGGGGAGTTACTGGTGAAAGTGACCGCCTCATTTGACCACTCTTTCGCCATTCGCAAACGAATAAGCATTTTTCATTTCAAAATTAACATATAAAAAGATCAAGTCATTATTTTAATATACTATTGAGTTGTAATTCGTGTTTCATATATGTCCTGTACAATGCGACTTGTTGTTAAAAGTAAAAATTACCTTTTGCTTTCGTTTCTCCATTTCCTGATTTATCAAGAAGCTTTGTTTGGAACCTCTGCTTCTCGAGATTTATGAACATCCTCTCAGCTTGGCAAATATTTTGAGTTAATTAAAGAGCAAAGGAAATGCTATTTGTCGAGTTGGTGGATGAAAACAAGCCGACTACCGATCACAAGAAACGAACAAGCAGATTGGGTTCTGCTCCCCGGCCCATACACTGTGAACATTCGGAAACAAACCTACCCTAATTAAACGTTTTTGAAGGAAGAACAATTTTTTTATTATTCAAATTTTAAATTTTCTGAAAAGAACACCACTCTGTAATTCAACTAGATATCATAACATAACTAGTTTTGATAATATACACTAACAATATTATGTTGAAATTATACCCTACAGATCCCGTTTCTCACCGAGTGCTCCTGCAAGTTGTCTTGCTTCTCATGAATAGATATTTGTACCAACTGAGAGCCAATAAAATAAATTGAGAATAATGTTAATAAATGTCAGAAGTACTTGCCGCTCCATACACTACTTATTTAAAGTAACACACAACCAATTTATGGAACAGGGCAGCCCTACCCTTTTAATGAAAAGACCCTCGACGGAAAAAAGACATTTATTTGCATAAGAATTAACGGCGGAACAGTTATTAAGCCACGTGTTGCTATATTCACCCAATTATTCTCGTTTTGTTTATCAGTGTTGACGTCCACTGGGCTTGGACAAAGATTTTTATGGCTAAAATACTATAAACAATAACTTTGTGATGAGGGTATAGAGCAAAGGGACGGAGAAGGGTTTGTGGATTCATGAAGATGAATTATTAAATGGTGTATTGAGAGTGATGATTAGTTGAACGATTTCTCATAGACGTAATAATGAGTTTTTGGACTAGACAATGACGCAGTAAATATGATGGACATCTACTAAATGTCCCTTTTCTGGGTGATACAATGGATGTGCGTTTATACAGATGGTATGTATTTTTCAGAAATTATTCAGAAATTATAGGTGACTAACCTTCTTGTTTTACGTATCTTCACACACTAAATTGGGTTTACAAAACCACGATTAAGGATAATCCAATAGGTAATCCAAGACTAAGTAGAACGGAGATTATATCCATTACCTGTTCAATCTTCAGTGAAACTAATTCAACAAAGAATTATTTAAGTTGATCTGGTCTTCAAGCAAATATTGCGACACCTTGCATTTATTAATTTCTAAACTTTCTAGAAGGTCGAGTTCAAATGCTTTCTTTTCTATATGTAATATTTCGAAATTGTTATTAAAACAATGTATTCCAATCAAGAGGTGAGTAGCAAAAGTTGAATTTGTTTTTCCATTGGCGAAACAGTTCGTATGTTCTTAAAATGGTTTTTTGAATGTTCTGCCTGTTTGGCCTATGTAACAACTTGCCCAAGAGCCACAAGTTAATTTATTCATTTCAGATTTCTCAAATTTCTCAGTTTCATCTTAATTGTTCTTAAAATTTATAAGTTTCATTCCGGCAGAGGCTTTTAATGTATTCGTTCCCGTGTCTGTTCCCTATGCCAGTAGTATTTGTCTTTTTCCCGGATCCAGTCTGCTGCACATGCTCGTGCTGTGTCTGACCTTAAAGCTTGGTTAACCTTCAGGTCTAGGTTTCTGGTAACAGAGACAATAGGAGCTTAACAATCAACTTAATGACTGGAATCCAGTAAATTATTCAAAGCACTAACAAATTGAAGTTTTACAGGAGCCGCCTTCCTACAAGAAAGATAGATTTACCTCTTTTGTCAACATTCTGAAACACATACTTCTACTTTTATTAACTATACACAGCAGTACATTTTTATCCAGATGAGAGAAATTATTATACTTGTTTATCCAAATGAGAGGACTCATTATACGTTTTTATCCAAATGAGACTCATTATTGATAATCCTGTCATGTCATAAGCGAAAACATACAAGGCGAACAAAAATTATACATTTATTAAAAAACACAACTAGTGTCAATACCGGTATTCTATTTTACTCTAGATCTTAGAGAAAATCTGTTCAACTAATAGTTGTAGCCACCGAGAGTTTGAGTAAAATGGCAATTGTTTTTTTTTTCAATATTTCAGCTACCATTTTCGAATTTCAAACTGAAGGCAGTTATAGTATTTAGTATAGTGAGGTGCACAATAGATAGAATGTCTTTAAAATCTACCTGAAGGTGGAAAAAACAAAAGCGCATCTGATCCCTATTCATTCGTGGAGGTAACCGAATCAATAAGGAAACTCCACTCAATTGGAATTAAAAAAAAAAAATTAACCAGTATCTTCCTCAAAGCCCAACCTCATCTTCACGTAGTTTGTTGGTTTGTGTTTGTAGACATTTGAAATAGTTGTGAAGAAAAAATTAGAGAATATTTTTTTCTATATAATGTTTGTTGAATAGGGCTTAAACATCATGAGTTGAACTTTGTATAATGATAGAAATATGTTTTTTTCTCACAAGATAAAAATAAATATGGCCCATGAACATTGATATCAAAAGGACTAGAGGGCAATAGAAGGATATAAGGTACAGGAACTGAGAGAGCTTTGGGTGTGAAAGGAAACATGGAAACATTTGATTTTTCTTGAGTCAGACATACATAAGAATATTCATCGCAACAGTGGCAAAATATTTCAAGAAATGACTGGTAGACATGGACATGGACTCTATCTCCACATCTTTTCCGAAGAAGACCAAGCCATTCGAGTTGTGTGAACTAATTGAAGGGCAATAATGAATTAACTTCAGGTGGTTGGTTGGTTGAAAGCTGACGAGCCAGAGACAGGGTTGGCACTTAGCTTCCCTTGACACTGCGACCAGCTGGGGTCTATTGTATCACTCTGTCGTCAGTGGTTCCTCATTCAAACAGGTTTGTGCCTTTAATTAGGTTTAGAAGCCTGTTGATAAGGTTCTTCGGATTCATGCCTGTTTCCGGGCTGATCTCTCCAAAGGTTCTGTGTCGCCTACTACTTAGGGCGTCACAGTCGAAGATAATATGAGAGGCTGTTTCCTCCTCTTCATCACATAACCTACACTCCACGGTTTCCCTGCGTACTCCCATGGTGTTTAGGTATTTTCTTAGGCCGCAGTGTCCAGTCAACAGACCTATTATTATACGAGCCTTCGTTCTGTTCAGGTTCAGGAGGTCAGCCGTCAGGGTCCAGTTTGGATGCCCTACCATGACTTTGCTGTGTATTTGCCCGACAGTTTGATCCCAATATTGTTGGTGTCTTCTTTTTATCAACTCGTCGATCAGGGTCCTGCAACGGTTTTTGCTGATCCCATGTGCAGGTTCTGGCCTTGTGAATAGCGTTTCAGATGCTTGTCTAGCTAGCTGGTCCGCTTTGACGTTGCCTTCAATGCCTCTATGACCTGGCACCCACATCAAGGTGACCTTGTTGTGTTTTGCCAGCTCGATGAGGTTCTGGAGGCAGTCCCAGACCAGTTTGGACTTTATCTGTATGGAGTTGTGTGCTTTGATAGCACTTTGACAGTCAGATAGAATGTTGATGTGTTTTTTCCTATAACCACTTTCTAGATTCTTCTGAATGCATACCATGATAGCATGTGTTTCAGCTTGGAATATCGTGGAGCATTTGCCAAGTGGTATTATGTAATCCCTTCTTGGCCTTACCCATGTATTCCTGCTCCCGTTCTTTCAACTGTCTTTGAACCGTCTGTATACCAGACTATGTCCGCAGTTGATTGTGATTCTATACTCGGGGCCCATCCAGATCCATCAATTCGTGTTTCGAATGGTTTTTCGAATGAGTATAGGGGTTGCATGTAGTCTGAAATCATTTCGAGTTCTTCGATGTTGATTACATGAGTGATTCTGGTATGTCCAGTTGTTCGGATTCTCCAGTTTTTTGTTTGTTTCAGTCTGGTAAGTATTCAGTTTTAAATTTCGACGAGTATTTATTATGAACGCGCAAGCGTTATATTAAAAGACTCTATTGGATTTTTCATCTACGATTTTCATTTTCTCTCACTCCAGACCTCACGAATCAGAAGTTTCTCCAGGTTTGTGCTCAGAAATGAATCTGCTGCAAATTGTCTCGTCATTTGCAAATTCACCTTTGATGCCGGTTGACAGGATGATTGAAGTTGAAAATACAGTTAATTTTGACGGGTATAATGAAGGCTGAATCGATACTGACAGGAAACGATCTGCCACAGATTATAAACTCTCCTCCTCTTCAAGACTAGGAATTGAATTAAATCTTACTAGCTTACTAAGATTCTTCTCATTATTTAAACGTTATTGGAATATGCGCAGTACATCACATTTTCACCCGACTGCGCGATGCAAAGGAGGGTAATGTGTATATCATGTCGAATGTTTTTTCTTTTGCGGCTCTTGTCTTAATCTTGCGAGTGTCACTAAAGACATGACAGTGATCAAAATTCAATATGGCGACAACCAGCAGCCATATTGTGAATAAAGACATGACAGTAATAATCAAAATTCAATATGGCGACAACCAGACGCCATATTGTGGATAAAGACATGACAGTTATAATCAAAATTCAATATGGCGACAACCAGACGCCATACTGTGACACAATTCAATATGGCGACAACCAGACGCCATATTGCGAAAAATTCCCCACTAAAAAGCGTAAAATATTTTTTTTTATTTAAAAATAGAAAAATCCAACCGCGTAAAAAGTGAACTTTATAAAAGATGGAAACACGATCACCAGAAAATTTTGTCCGAAAATTATGTTTTGAGAGTTTAACTATTAAACTTGATACTATAAACAATCTCACGCAGTTGGAGGCAATAATATATCTTCATTTCAAATTAAAGAAGATGCCTGCGTGAGATTGTTTAAAGTATTAAGTTCAATAGTTAACCTCTCAAAACATAATTTTGTGACAATATTTTCTGGGCATCTTGTTTCCATCTTTTTAAAGTTCTCTTTTTACGCAGTCGGCTTTTTTATTCTTAAATTGACTTTTTTACCATGGATTATTCATCAGGACAGTCAAATTATCCTTCACAATCTGAATATATCAATTTCAAGATTTTATTCTCGAAAATAATGAATTAAAAAAATCAGAAAATTTTCTATTAAAAAAAAACTAATGATTTTCGAAAATCAATGGCCAAACTGTACTTTACCTCTGACCAGCTCAAAAATATCACTTTACTGGACCTCCTCAATCAATTTTGATGATATGTACTCGTACTATGATATAATAATGATGTTGAAATAAATGATAATAATATTCAAATTTCTCACGAAAATTGCAAATCATCGACTATCCCTATGTACCACCTACCTCAGTATATGGAGAATTAACAACAGAATTACCAGCTCAAATGAATAGATGAATATCACAGACATTGACGGATTACTATTAACTTCAGAGAGGGGCCAAGGTGCATTCAAAGGGAGGTAGGGCCATGCTTTCAGGAATTGACAACTAACAACGAGTTTTCAATTCTATATTCTTGTATTGATTGAAAACTAGGGATAGAATCAGTATTCAACAAAATACTTTCCTAGTTTTTGAGGTAATTAAACAGTTGAAACAGATAATTATTTTTATAAGATGAGATTTTTATGAGAATTTTTTGCACGCCGTGCATATTTTTTTTGCACTCTCTTTCAAAATAGCCTTCTTTTGACATTTAAAAGTTATCAAAAATAACACATATTTGACGTAAGTATTGGAAAAAAATATTTTATTAAAGTTTTGTTCAACCAGTATCCTACCCACTATTTAGCCGAAGTGTTAGATATTTCAGGAGAGTATTGAGGCCAGTAGAGATAGACATGCTTTTCCCAAAATTTAATAATAATTTCAAAAGTTTCAAAACTGATTTTGCAACCCTTTTTTCTAAACCGAAGATGTTGAAAATCAGGATTTAATGAATTTTCACATTATTAACGCGGAAAAATTTGCAAAAGTTCTGCAAACTTTCGAAGTTTTGCAAAATAGCAATTTACATCCACTGATAAATTTGCAACCACTCATACAAAACGGAAATGTCTGTTTTATCGAAAAAAAATTGTTTATAGTCCAAATTTTTCGATGAAAAATTGATTTTTTTAATTGAAATAAGTATCGAAATTATTACAAAAGTTTCAACTAATGGTTGCAAGTGGATATGTCCTGACGTAGAATGTTTTCATTAATTTGCAACTTCGTCTGTAACACGAAAATAAGGGCAAAATAAAAAAAAATATTTTCGTATTTGTACTCTACCAAAAAAAAAAAAAAAAAAAATTTGCGAATCGGGTAGACAGCTCATTTTACCAATTGGGGCAGTATAATAATTTGGAAACTATGTTACAATGCGGAACATTAGGAATTATAAGAATATTTATTTTTGCAACACCTGTATTATCTGAATAATAGAGATTTTTATATACCTAATAAATGACATTCATTGTGTTACCAAGTTAACTAAGGACCAAGGAGAAGCTCGTCAACGGTAGGTGAAATCAAATGTTGAAAGCTAACATTTTCGATATGAATTCAAAACTGAATTCAAAACATCATAATACAATTAGGAATTTGTATAAAAAAATTCGTACGAGTACGTTTGATGGAGAATCGAGAATCTCTAGACACGTTTTCATAATTTTCTTGATTCATTAAAAAATGCAGGAAATATTGAGATTTAAAAAACACTCGTACAGTTGTATATCAGTACGATTAACCTACAACTGTGTTACGTCACAGTGTTCTGTTTACAGAGTATGAATGCACAGCAGTTTATTAACATGATTTATTGCCAGATAACAGAAGACTGACAATTGTATTTTTATGACAGACAACTATTTAACTAACCAAAAACAATGCACATTTATCTAATAGTCCTGGAGCTACAACTGAAATAGAATTGCCTACCTACATGTTTTTCACTCTTTATTTAAAAAAAAATTATAAATCAAGAAATTATTCTTACGTGTCGATTACATTTCGTCTTCCATTCGATTCAATAAATTTTTCATGAAACCACAATTGGAGTAAGAAAGTCGAGTGGAAAGGTAAATTATAATTTATTCAATTCAAGAAATATACCTGTAAAAATTAAATTTGAGATGTAATATCGATTTACAAATTTTTATTTTTCAGCAACGTTTCTGTTTGATGATGAAAATTATGTACTTGCGAGATATACAATCGATAACGTTTTGATATCCTTACTCCCATAGAGCATCGATTACTCATTTTAAAATCTCGTCGATTGCTATAAAGTCATCTTGTGAAAGTGAAAATTTTAAATGAAGAATAATTGCATGCCATTTCTAATGCGATAAAAAATTAATGTCTTCGAATAGTCTTTTAGCAGAATTTAGCAATTTTGTTTCTTTCGATTGTTGCATTCGAAAATATTGATTACATTTATTTCACTGATTTTTTCGAAAACAGTGATTGATTCCGAGATCAATAATTTGTTTCAAATTTTTAATGGTGAACTACATAATCGTTTTATTCTTCGGATGCAATTTCAATCAACCAGTACAAAATATAACAGATATACGCGATGGATAATCAAGGATTTAACTGGACCACTGTAGATATGTCGGTCTAATATATATCTTAAATCTATTTGCACAATGTTTGCAATTTATGGCCAAATTATTAAAAAAAACAAATCAATTTTACAAAAAAAAATCCGTTGAACAATGACGGTTGCAAATCTCTTGCGTCACGTAAAATATTGGTCGTAATTTCAATTGCAATTTGCATAAGTTTTGCAATTATTTCAGAAGTTGTAAATTTGCAAAAAAAATATACTGGTGGATAAATAGGTTGTGTTTTTCGTATGAGGTTCAAAAGTTACATATCCACTAAGACCGATATTCTCTTTATTTGCAACCACATTAGAAAACTTTTGTAATTATTTCAATGCTTGTGTGCATTGAAAATGGGAGCGTCGATAAAAAAGTTCAATGAATAAATGATGCGTTTTTCAGAAATGGTTGCAATTGTACGTGAATATTTTAAACTTTTTTTCCGTTCACTTATCTAATTTGCAGAACTTTTGTAATGTTTTTAAACAAATTACAATGCAAAACTCGAACAAATGACAAAAAATAAGGTTCCGTAACTTGCATGTTGTAAAACATCATTACTATAGGTATGCCTAGTTTGCAAAACTTTTGCAATTTTCAGTGCAATAATAAAGCATGAAAACGTTTTTTTGCAATCAAAACAATGTTCGGTTCATCGCAGACTTCTGCAAAATGTTATAGTTTGTTTTCATTGATGCACTAACAAACCATTGAAGTTTGAAAACTTTTGGAATTAATGTTAATTGATTGTCTAAATCTACTGGCCTAATTGCATTAGTTGATGCAATGCCGTATCTAAAAATGTGTTACATAGGTTGAACAAGTACCAAGTACCATATTGAAGAAACGAATATGTGACGGCAGCCACACTTTTATAAATGTAAAACGAATCAATCTTTTGTCACTCACCTCTTGATTGGGTGATTCCAGCGAAATAGTTAAATTTGTTGTAATTAGCGAATATATTGAAACCTAAATAATCAATTGCAGATTTAAAAATTGTAATAATATCAGAAACACATCTTTCTATGATACTCAATAAAATTAAAAAAAAGTATCTTAGAAAAAAATAATGTTTCCCCTATTTATCATCGCCATGAATTGTAACCCACACAAGTTCACTGCGTTCCCATAAACTGTAATAATACCTTTCAAGTTTAAATTATTGTAGCGTTTGATGAAATACATGTCAGGCAATTTCTGGATAAAAAAATATTTTTAATTAAAATAAGAATTTAGCAAATATGTGCCACTTTTCCTGTTACCAAAAATGTCATCATCACCATGGACCATCCTAGTTTTTACCAATTATCAATTAGAGCAGTATACAGAACTATACTAATATTAGACATAGATTTGCCATACACCTCAGTTCTCCATCAACATTGGGTCGTGTGCTTTGCATTGTTTAGACTTTTTCGAGTGATACAAGGGTTTAATGAGGTACGTATTTTTTAATACATCAACTCTACGAGTCTCTCTGGCAAGTAGTGTTTTGGTATAAATGGCTAGTAATTGTAAAATTAAGATGATACTAGATTCAAGAAGGCCCCTTCATACATCAGATATTTTTTAGAAATTTGTATTTACTTGAAAAATGCTAAAAATACCATGTTTCATCATCTTCATGGACATCATCACCATGGACTTGAACTGTCCATGGTGTTGAAATGAAGAGATTATTTTTTGTTTTCAATGTTTGGATTTTGTTCAGTGATCTATGTTAAGCGTTAGGAAAAATGTCAAGATTCATTTCGTATCATTTGGTATTTGTATTCTTGTTTTGAAAATATCTATGATTTCTTGTTTTTTATGAAAGAAAAAAGTTTTTTTATAATTTTTCCAAACAGACTTTTTGTTTTTAGCACCAATGTTTTACAAAATTCAGACCAATTACGGACACTGGTTTTTACTTTTTTCAAATAAAAACCTTAAAATCTAATAACGATCTCAATTTTAGGTGAGACTCAAACATATCTTGTCCCTAGAGAATGATTATGTAATAATTTAATCAATTTTCCAATTTTATTTCTGACATTTTATAAACGTCATTTTTTACAATTTCGCTGGATAACCCGATTAGGATATATAGCTTTACTCATAAAAAAGAGTGTTTTTAACCGCCAACTTCGTTGCAAAGCAACCCTCGGAAGTCAAAGACATGTGTGAGTAAAGACGGGGACCTTAGCTTTTTAAGTGTCATCCGAAGCACTACTCGGCTGGTAACCGTGGACAGTCCGAAGGATTGATATCTAGGTACCAAGAATGTTCGGTTGGTCCCCTATCTCCTCCCCCTCAACGAAACTACAGAAAAAAACTTATATTTTAGTAGCCGTGCCGGGAATCGAACCCGTACCATCTGGGCAACAGCCAGCGCCTCAACGCTCGCGGCCACCAGCCCAGTTATTTGGACATATTGTTTATGGGAGTTTGGGAATCCACAATTTTTTCAATATTCACTAAACGACCAGATTAATCCGAATAATGTTTTTTTGTTGATTCAGACGATATCTTATATTCTCAAAAGAAGTGGCCTTCAAAGGTATAAATCACTCTTTGTAATATTATTTGTTCCTGCTATGCCTTACCTGCTCTACATATTTATGACAAATTCAGTTGAATTCTACTTGATGAAGCAATTTTAGGGCAATCAGTTTTTCTACCCCAATTTATAGAAAATCATATAGTGAAGTGGTTCCTTTATTTCGAAAATATAACTGAAATATAAAGAAATCTCCAGAAAGATGTTTAACATTGGTTCATAAAATGAGTTTCACTAGATAACATAATCCATTACGTCATCATCGGGTTACTATATTCGGTACCGAGCAGACCTATCTTTCATTCGTCCCTTGACAAACGAGTGATGCTTCTGTGTTCAATTGTTCAGCCCCCAAGGCCCACTTTGGTGGGAATTCAGTTTAACACCCGTCAAGGAGGGTGGCTGAAATGATTGAACGTCAACTTCGATATGGGCTGATAATTTTTGTGGCAGTTGCCTATTGTGTGTAATTGGCATCATTGCTTTGAATTGCGGGTACACACTCCAAACGAAACATAAAAAAGCTCATGAACGGTGTTTTGATTTTTGATGGTAATAAAAAGTGGATTACCGGATTATTGTTGGAGTTGTCGGGAAAGTGATTTATCCTTTTTGAGGTGCTCTCAACACCTGGACATATTTACTGATTTGCTATTGTCAATCGATTTGTTTGCGGTGTGTATATCTTTTCTAGTATTGAAGGTACCATTGTATCGAAATGTCATGTTAACAATAATCAAAAACAATTGGAAAAACATTTACTGGATTTTTTTGATTACACAGGTACTGTTCAGAAGGAAAAGTGAATGCAAATCTATGAAGGCGTGGAGGGGCCAATGATTTTTTTTTATAATTCCGACTAAGTATCTCGGAAATAGCTAATTTCGACTCAGTAAGTCGGAGTTCCAACTAAACATCTCGGAATTAGCTAATTCCGACTCAGTTATTGAATAAAAAACATGTTAATCTTGGAATTTCTTATACTTTCGCCGGTTCTGAGTTACTACCCTGTAGAGCTCCAGAGCTTGTTTTCAGATAAAGTAATTTTTTGAATTATATAACATCTCATAGAAGTAATCACTGTTGTACAAAATTTGGGTTGAAAATCTTAAAGCTGAAACCTCAAAATTGGTAGCACATCACACAACAAATATAGGTTTCCATATAATCAATTAATCAATAGAATCGGGTCATTAACCTTCGGGCTATAATCATGAATCGATCTCTTTGATCTCTGATTTCCGCAAAATATTTGAAATAAATATGAAAATAAGGCTGAAGACCTACCCATAAGTCTATAAGCATAATGAGTTGAAGTTTAAGTTAACTTTAACTCAGGTATTAAGAAATACCCAAAAATAATTGAATTTATGTGCTAAAAATTTTCAACAGTGACAAAATATCGCAAAATCAAGATGGATGGGTGCATAACCAATACAGTTTAAACAATATGGTTAGCATTCAACACTTTCGTCGGCTCTGCATCCTTCTTCAGAGGTACATATCTAGATTCTTCTAGTTGAAAACTTTCTGCCCATTAGTTGAATAATGTCACAATACACAATCTTCGACTGAAGAGGGAGCAAAAGTTCGAAATATATTTTGTATATTTTTTATTACTTTCTTGTATACTAGTTGCAATTAAGGAGATGGCTCATAGTATTACTTTGTTGCTCCACCTTATAGGATTTCCTTTCCTGAAAATAATTGCCTACTTTTTGTTGTATAATTTCATAGTTGTTTCTGTTACCGATGAAAAATTCGTCGGGCTAGTAATGATAAAATCTTTTATTATTTACGATTTACAAAAATTGATGATGATATCACAGACAATCTAACAATAATGTGGTAGATAGAGGGTACAGAGTTAGGTATGTGTATAATGTGGGTCCCAAAATACTACCTTGAGAAATCACCTGTTTAATTTCAACTAAACTTGATGGGGTATAGGTTAAGTTTGAATTATTGATGATAGTGACAAAGGTATGAGGATATCAAGTTGTGAGCAGTAGAGATAAAGCCTACAAAATAGAGGAAGGCCAGTACAATGGAGTGATTCAGTCAATGAGTATTAATACACTCATTTGATTTTGATCAATGATAGATAGTATGTTATCAGTGACAGCAGACAAAGCAGATGCAAAGCTGTACCCTGTTCTGAATACTTACTGATGTAAAGGAATGCTACTATCCACCATAATGTAAATTCGAATTTGATATTCCAACGACCTCAGTAAAACCTCAGATAAAGTTGGTGATATGCTAATACTTGAAGTTGATCGTAATTAGAGGACACGTTTTCCGGAAAAGTGAAAATTAGTTGGAGTAGAGAGAACGGTACTACTCACACGACCAAACAGAAAGCTGTTAATATTGCCCAAGATATGTTCGAACGCATGGAACAGTTCGGCGTTCAGTTGTAAGAACAAACTTCAGCAAAAGACAAATACAAAAATATTCATAGTAATTCTCGTGCACATCTCGTACTGCTCTCTGATTGGTTGTGAGTAAGATATTTCATTCACCATTTAATCAGAAAACAGTAGTCGAATCTGACAAACGTTCGTTTGTTGATAGTTTCCCGATTCCCAACTAGAGGCACTGCGAGAATTTAGAAAATACTATCTGGCAACACTGTTAACCTGCCCTTCTAGATCACTAGGTCACAATGGCCATTGATACTATTTTTAATAAAATACTGTTTATGTCTTTGTGTTCTTACAACTTATTTTTTGATAATTATGATTCGATAAGTGCATCAAAGTGTGTTGACATCATCTACTAGTTCTGACTTTATCTACGAGGTTCGTTTGTTTTAATAACTATGAAATTGAATACCTATCGCAGGTAGCCTGCAATGAATGCTTAGACTCTTTTTTTACATTTGCCAAACAATCACACATTTCACATTATTTGAATTGGCAATTGCCAGTGTTTCCTTACGGCTCTAAGCAGTTCAGCTGAGATAAGGCAGACAGAAGTTCACAAAATTTTGTCAAATTTGAGAAAGAAAAAATTAGTTTTTTCTACTTTTTGCAAGAGTTTATATTATGAATAAATGAATAAATAGTTTATTCATCCTTAAGATCACAATAGTGATATCAGTCAAGTCACAGAAGGACATTTTGTATAAAACTGTAGAGCATTCAAATCACATAAAACATATTAAAATCACTAAGCTGTCCTTGTGCATCAAGATATATATATATATATATATATATATATATATATATATATATCAATGTCGACATTGCGACTGTGACTGTGTGAATCTGTGCTCCTCAATTTACTTAAAATCAGCAGTGATAAGAGTTATTAATTTCACGTAATTGGTATCAAACTGATGGGCAGAAAATCATCCATCATCCTAGAACAATACCATTGTTAAGGGCCCATCAACAAATTGCACAAAGTGCATTAAAAGTGTCCAATACTTCGCCTTTTCAACCAGTCAAGAGACTACTGTGACAAAAAAGGAAGCAACACAAGAAATAAAAGTGATTCGAAAAAATTGGAATAAACTTATAGTGGACTCATAGTTTCATGGGCGTACTGCCTTAATTTATTTTCGTCAGGTTAAAAGCTAGTCACCTCAATGGCAAGTGAATTGGAAAAAGCTGTAAGAGTGTTGAAAGAAGAAATTATCAAAAACAGAAAGGAAATCAAATCCGCTATTGAGGCGTCAGAAAGTAAATTACTATTGAAAATAGAGGAACTTAACCACCGAGTAAACAACTTGGAAGCTGAGAATACAATCCTCAACAATAAATTAGAAGCCTTAGAAATAACCACTAAGAAAAATAACATTATTATATTCGGGTTAGAAGACTCTGGAGAAGTATCCCCTTCCACTATCTGTAAAGATATCAAGAAACTATTGGATGTTGATGTCCATATATCGGACTTAAATAATCTGTATAAATTAAGAACACAAGGAAAAAATCCATTGAAGGTCGAATTCGTTTCGTACTTAAAGAAACTAGAGGTCGTAAAGCAGTGCAGAAAATTAAAGGGAACTGGCATCGGAATTTCTAATGATTTCACCTATAAACAAAGGTGCGAAAATAAAATCCTAAGAAATTACCTGAATAAAGCAAGACAAAATCCGGACGACAACTCATATATAAAAGGCAACAGACTGTATATTAATAACGTAGCGTATACTGTCGAGGAACTAGAGAAAAACGAAAATAACTACCAAGAAGAACGGAAAGCAAGCAGTGCTCCACCAACGCCGAAGATACGTAACTTTGACGAAGTGTTACTGCCTGGTGCTCAGTCCGAAAAAGAAAATACACCAGAAGAAGCAAAAGAAGATAAGAAGACACCATCAAATACAAACAGAAGCAGGAACCCACCAAAGACAACTGCCGCCCCAACAGAAAAGGATAGGCTTAAAAGTTTAAGATCTGGTTCTTCATCAAGTACTCGCTCCTGAAATAATGAATTGGAAACCATGATTATCTCTAAGACTTCCTGCACTGAACACTAGCGTACAAGTAACACAAATGTAAGTTACTCATATACACTGTTTTATATTTATATACATATACATAGTCATAAATTCAAAGATTACTGATAACTAAAGTGGATGAGTATATTTTTTACATTTTACATTTTTACTTATATTTACTCTTTTAACAAATATCTCATCACACACCAAGAGTTTTTCTATTTTCATACTTCCTAAATTAGTGCGTATACTTCTACAAGACTGAATGGATCAATATATCCGAGATTTCACTACTAGTGAAGTAAAAACAGAGGAAGTATCAAGTTTCAAGGAATACGATGATATTTTGAAAATAAACAGTAACTGTGAAAATTTTAAGATAATTCACAAAAATATCAGAAGTATAGGTAAGAACTTCAATCAGTTACTTTGCTACTTAGAAGAACTCACAGAGCCACCAGAATGTATTGTTTTAACCGAGACATGGGACTTGAAGTATTTGGGGTTATACAATATACCAAATTATGATATTATTTATAATTATGGGGACTATAACCAAAACGACGGTACAGTGATATATATTAAATCTGATATTCAACACGTTTATGAAATAGTAGATTTTTCCAATCATTTAAAATTCATTTCCCTGGAGTTAAAATATTGTAATAAAACCACTCGAATACTAGCTGGCTATAGGCCTCCCGCATACTGCGTGGAAATTTTCTAGAAAATACGAGAAATATGCTGGAAAATTTGACAAATAGCCCAGATTATACACGTTCCTAGGTGACATCAATATTAACATCAAAGACGATGATGAAATAAGCACCGAATATTTAACGACTATGCATGAGTTCGGCTTTATATCTATGATCAATAATTATACTCGGGTAACAACAAACAGTAGGTCTTGCTTAGATCATATATTTGTGAAAACATCCACAGATCATGAACTCATTCTACCCATAATAATACAAACAAATGCAACTGATCATTTCACAACAACTTTACAAATCATGTACGAGAATAAGTATAATAATAATAATAAAAATAATAAAAAAGCAAAAAAAAACTACATCAATTCAAAAATAAATTATGATCAGCTTGCAAATAGACTACGTAACTTCAATTGGGATACTGTCTATGAAAAGGAAAGTGCAAAAGCTGCGGCAAATATTTTCATGGATATCTTGGATAATGAAATAAAAAATTGTACAACAACCCACAAATATAAAGTAAAGAAACGTAAAATATGGATCACCAATGGACTCATCAAATCCATGTGCACACGGGATAAGATGTACCAAAAACTACTCAAGGAGCCAGATAATATAGCATTGAAACAAAACTACACCCAGTATAAAAACTACGTGAGAAATCTCCTGAGAGTAACTAAGCTGCAATACTATCGGAACAAAATTCAAGAAAATGCACAAAATAGTAGCAACTTATGGAACACGGTAAATGAAATATGCCCAAAAAATAATAGAAGTTCTCGGGATGTTAACGTGATTCAACATGATGGAAAGAAAGAAACAAATGAAAAACACATTGCGAATATATTCAATGAGCATTATTCCAAAATTGGTGAGAAGCTTGCTGAAAAAATTTATAAAGACCCAAATTTTACCCCTCCCAAAAAAAAATAATGTTTTGACTTCGTTTTTCATGAAACCAACACACGCTGATGAAGTTAGTAGTATCATTTCATTACTGAAAAATAAAAAATCACCCGGAATAGACGGAATAAGAACAGAAACAATTAAAACTTTAGCACCAATAATAAAAGAACAATGGCCTTCATATTCAATAAATGCATTGAACAGGGTCATCCTCATCTTCAAAAAACTGTAATAAAACCAATTTTCAAGGCCGGCAGTAGTGATGAAGTTATAAATTACAGACCGATTTCCCTAATCACTACTGTTGCAAAAATTTTTGAAAAAATTATAAAAAATCGTCTAAATGACTACCTTACCAAAAACAATATAATCTCTGATAGTCAGTATGGATTCAGAGAGGGAATATCAACCCAAGATGCAATTCTCGCTCTCACCACAGAAATGTATAATGCTTTGGATAAAGGAAAACCTTCTCTGTGCGTTTTCGTAGATCTTTCCAAAGCATTTGACACAGTAAGTCATATCCTACTCATCGAATGCTTGGAAAACATTGGCATAAGAGGCATACCTCTGAAACTATTTGAGAGTTACCTATCAAACAGACTCCAGTGTGTTCAGATAAAATCGGAAAGAAGTGAACTAAATGTCATTAAATACGGTGTACCTCAAGGAACAGTTCTTGGACCGCTTCTTTTCAACATATATCTGAACGACCTCTTTAAAATTAACACTGAAGGAAAACTCATCACTTACGCGGATGATACGGCGATTTTATATACCCACGATAACTGGCAATCTTTGAAAAATATGGCAGAAAGAGATATAGGCCACATTGAAGGTTTTTTCAGTCATAAGTTGCTGACGATAAACTTCGATAAAACTTTCTTCTTGCCCATACATATAGATAAAAGGAATACCCCCACATATAACAGCTTGTGTATCAACAATAAAATATCAATAAAAATATGCAATAAAATCAAATATCTCGGTGTAATGATTGATAGCAATTTAAAATGGGATAAGCAAATTGATTTCATTATAAAGAAAATCCAATTTCTGATCTATAAATTGAAATACCTAAAAGATCTAATGGATTCAACATCGATGAAAACTCTATACCAAGCCCTTGTCGAACCACACCTAGTCTACGGAATACTAGTTTGGGGAGGGGTCGGCAAGAGCTACATCGATAAACTTATAACTGTTCAAAAACGATTACTGAAAATTATTTTTAACAAAGACTTCAAGTATCCCTCAGATCAATTATTTAATGAAATTGGCTTACTGGATCCACGGCAATTATTTTTCAATATCTACATGTAGAAATACAGACAATTTCCAGTGTTTCGCGGTAACACAGAAACACCAGTTCAAATCTGATCTAAAAAACCCGGACCACCAGTATAATACCAGAAACAAACGAACTACCTACCTCATTCCTTTTATGCGCAAAACGAAAGGCCAAAGAAGTTTTTCTTTTCTGGGACCAAAAATGTTTCAATATCTTCCTGTAGAAATACAGACAATTTCCAGTGCAAATATTTTCAAAAATAAGCTTAAACATTTCTTATTTTCATTACCAAGAGCGACAATCCATCAACTTTTAGAATAGCTTTTAAAATAGTTCACAAAGCGCTTGAGGCGAAATCGATGACTTCTTTTATTTTTATTTTTATAGCTACTTTTCCCAAAATTCCAAAAATTGATACTTCTAAATGTTTCTTTTCTTTTATTAATTAGTGCTAATTATTTTAAATTATTTTAATATATTTTTGTGATACCTATTTTTTTATGTTTTTTTTCTTAACGACACTTTTAATGTTTTTTGTAATGAAACTTTTAATATTATTATATTCTACACTATGTTACTATTTTCCCCACTGTAGATATTACCACACACAGGCTCTGCCTTTAGTGGATCTCCCTAGGTTTATTTACTAGATATACATAGTACTAGTTTTTTTTTTGTAAATCTTTCTGTACCTGTGAAATAAACTTATTATTATTATTATTATATATATATATATATATATATATATATATATATATATATATATATATTATGTTGGACTTTTTTCATATAAATTGGATGTATGTTTTGAAATTTTTAGTGAATTACTGGTGAAAGAATCATGATTATCCGAATTTTTTTAGAACTTACAAATATTTTCTTTACATAGAGAACACTGCGGTATATGTATATTGAGTAGAATGTCATGATTTCACTTTGAAAGAAATATGGCTCACAGGTTTTAGTTGGTTTTAAATAAAAAATTAGTCTCATGATTCTTTTTTGAGATATGAAAACTCTATTTGCATTTGTGGCGCAACCCCATAGTATTATATTATATGTGAGTAAACGATTGCATGATAGACATTCAATAACTGCGGTAAACTGAGGACATTTTTCAGTTGCAGAAGTGCATAGTAGCTACTGTTGATTTTTTTTACAAACATGATCAATGTGTAGTGTCCAGCTCATATCGGAACTGATGTAGGTACCCAAAAACTTTGTAAAGTTCGACATTTCAACATTTCCATTACCATTGATATACAATGGGAGTTGAATTTTCAGCCTGGAGTAAAACTGTACGGAAAGAGTTTTATTAGAATTAACAATTAAATAATTTTTTGAACACCAGTTCGTGAATTCTAGCGATATTTAGTTAAGTTCTTCTTCCAATTTCTCAGGGTTTTCTGCGTTCATAGCAAATGAACAATCATCGGCAAGGAAAACATTTTTTATATGCAGGCATATAGTTAATAAATAACAGAAAAGTCAAAGGACTCCTTGAAGAAACTCCTTGAGTATCAAACACTGATTTTCATTTTTAAAGTTAAAATTGGACATTCACCTGTATATCTCCAGAATAAAATAACATATGTTAATGAAACACATGATTATAATATGAGGAAAAAAAAACAATATGGAAGTTGAAAGATAAAAAATTACCAAAATGTGTTTGAATGGCTAATCTTGGGTTTGAAGAAAAATAATTTCCGAAAGCGTACGATATAATTTTTTTTGTCTTTTATTATTTCATCTCATCATTTTTGATTCTTTGTTTTTTTATTTTTCCTTCCGTTTTTCTCACAAGATTCCAGCTTCTTTTGATTTTTCTGTTATTGACCTGCTCATTTTTGTTGCCTATATTGATTCTCATACTTCCCACAATTGAAAGTTTTATTAATCCAATACTTGACTTTCAGTTGTTTGCTCATTATTATAATTTCAATTGTAATCCAGGGAACTTTTGTACAGTTTTTGTCACAATGGGACATAATACGTCAACACCATAACTTATAATATATAAAATAGAACTGTAAGCATTATTTACATCGTCATATGTATACATTTGCAAAGTTTTCAAAGGAGAAGTGTGAGAATAGTGTCATTAATGTTTCTATATTTTATTTTTTGTGGCAGATTAGTGTTTTGTGTACCATTTTCAGTACCAAAGCTAACGATCAGACCCAGATGATCCCCTCTGTTGAAATTCTCAGCTCGTTCAATATATTTGTAAAGAAATAATCAATTTTCGAAACTGATTTCACATTATTTTTATTATAGAAAATCCTCGTGGATTCTGTATTCTGACATTACAGATCAAAACTTTGCATGAGATCTATAAATGTATCTTTGATATTGATATCGCCACAAAGAATAATTTTATCAAAATTTTCTGCACATTTTTCCAGAAGTTTGGCTATTCTATTCAGAAATAACTCGTTGTCTCCATTAGGAGATCTGTAAGTATTGTTAATACATTATTTTGTCTTATTTAATACTACAGATATTGCACAGCATTCAATGTGTAATTCTAGAGACAGGTCATTTACATTCCTTGTAGTCAATATTATCACTAACAAATGTTTGGACGCCACCGTGTATATGGCTTTATCTAACAACATAAGCAGCTATTGAGGAATTATTTATGTTCACTGAATTTATACTATTATCATTACACCATGTTTCTGATAAGTAGATACTATCTGGTATCGCGTCTTTGATCAAAATTTCAAGTTGACTGATTTTATTAGAGATAGATTGGCAGTTCAAATGAATAATTTTGAGGGAACTGTTCAATATATATTTTTTCCATTATACAACTTAGATTATCCTATATATATATGTATATATATATGTATATATATATATATATATATATACACAACTTCTATATATATATATATATATATATATATATATATATATATATATATATATATATATATATATATATATATATATATTGTATATACACTGTGTCCCACTTAAGACCGGAGCACCCTTATAAAATTGACATTTTCCGACAGATCGAATTTTTTCTTTTTTCAGCAGGAAGAGTAGCAAAAAGTCTACGTTTGCAACACATTTGCAAAATATAATTCCAAATTTCAGGGCATACTATGATTTTTTTTTATGTTCTAAATTGCTAAATTTCATTAGCGATTTTTTCGTGAAATTTCGACTTCACCACTGGATTCAGCATCCTTCATTTAGGTGAATCACAAAATTTCATTCGAAAATATTCATTGGCAACAAAGTTATAACAATATTAATTCTGATAACATACCATTATTTATGAATATTTCCGACAAATTCTGAGAATCGGCAACACTGTCAACACAAACGTAGGAGATCTTTGAGGTTTCTGGTAGACATTCATAACACAAATTGTTCTCTATAACATCTAGAAATGGGTACACATTTGGAATGAAGTAATGAAGTCAACATCATAATCAGTTAATTAAAACAATTTTTGAAAGATACTGTCGAGAGTTTATGGGTTCTGGTATTATCTCCTTATACAGGCTATCCGACTTCTCCAGCAAAGTCATTTTGTTAACTTCTTCGTTCGCTAGTGTCAAAATATTATTATTGAATTGAAAATTTAAAAATGTATCTAACTCGAGAAAGGTAGGCTGTGATGGCGTTATTATTTTTAATAGTTATTCGAGTAAAACAAAAGTATGCCCTGACAATGACAGATTGAGTCTCATAATTCGAATATGAGAAAGGTATTGATTAATATTCAATTACAATAGGACGATATTACGTTATGGCTTTACAATTGTCTTTGCAAGAAAAAATTTAAATTGTGCGTCTTTCTGGATACAATGATAGAAGTGAAAGAGAGGTATGCAAAATATTCAATGATCGATATCCAGATCGCCCCCTATCAGTAATAGTACAGTGCACAGAATAAATAAAAGTTTCAATGAAACAGGAGCTGTATCGAAGAATATTTTGAGAAATAATGTGAGAAGAAGTATTGGACACGAACAGGTTATATTGTATTACTTTAGGAATAATCCCAATGAATGCCAGTTTGAGAGTGGCAAGCCTAGATTTGAATTCACCAAGGGAAAACATACGGAGAAGCCTGAGAAAATACAAAATGAAATCATTCAAACCCAAGTTTTTGCATATTCTGGAAGACGGAGATCAGGAAAAACGACTAAAATTTTGTTTTTGTGCACAAGGAGAATACAGACGTCTTTTAGAGTGTATTTTATTTATTCAGCGATGAAGCCACTTTCACGACCAACGGTGTTGTTTCATCTCAAAACACTAGATTTTGGGCAACCGAAAACCTTAATTGGGTTATAAACTGCAAAAGACAATATTCGGAAAAAGTTCATGTATGGTGCGGAATATTGAATGAATAGGCCCATTTTTTTTTCTAAGCAAATATAAATTCCATGAAATTACTAGAATTTTTCAGAACTGAACTATTGAATGCTATTCATGATCTTCCTATTGTTGAGCGATTAAACTTACATTTTCAATTAGATGGATGCTCTGTGCATAATGCTGGAATTATTAAACAATGGCTGAATGAGCAGTTTCCTCATCACTGGATTGGTCGAGGAAGTGAATTGATTGGATGGCCACCCAGGTCCCCCGATTCGACCCCACTTGACTTCTTCTTGTGGGGTCTTCTTGGACAAAAAGTTCACAAATCCCGCCCAAGAACTAGACATGAGTTGTGTGAAAGAATACCTACGTCAAGCTTGTAGAGAAATAACACCCGAAGGACTCAAAAATACTGTAACAAATATTCGAAAGAGATATGAAAAATGAATAGAATGGAATGGTGGTTTGGTTCAATAATGTTTAAATTGTATTTTCAGGTCTGGTAAATTAATTTTGAATTTGGAAAAAGAAATGATTGGTATATTTATATCGGGTACTATTTTTTCATACTTGACAATATATACAAAAGTAAGTGAGACCAGTTAATTGCCTCTTCTTGTATCTCCGTCATCTACTGATTAATTGGAATAATTTCCTTCCCAGTTGCAATTTGCACAAGCATTTGGTTACCACCCATAGCACGTTTCCCTCTCGTAATTCCATACTTACACACACCTCACTGGTCATCCTCTCATTATGTGTATTTTCCACACACGTACTGTAAATAAAAATAAAATGTACGGTGGAATATGAAAGTGCGAAGTCGTGCCTGTATAATAATTGTTAAATTAATATCTGGCCACCCTTTTCACGAATAATGAAAGCTACGTGAATACCGTTTCGCTACACAGAGAAAAATATTTTCCTGGTGTTGAATATTTTACAATGATTATATTTCTTTTTCAGATCTATTGTGATACGAGCAAATGAGTAGATTTACCTGGATAATATTTTGATAATAAGAATGTGAGAAATATATGAAATTGATTGGAATTAATCAATTATAGGATAAAGTCTCTACTCAAAGCATGATTGAGTTCTGTAATTCGTCAGGTAGATTTCATAGATTTCCTTCCTACTGCGGATGTATCGACTCTGAAAAAATGTCGGTATATAGGCCTTTTCATTCTTGATTTTTTTGTGCGCATGCCTCAGCATCCGCCATATTTTTCGGGCACTTTATACCTGTGAAAATGAAGGTTTCAATATATGTATTAATAAAAACGTTTTCAATCATTAATCTACGATAAGTTCTATAGTTTTAATTGTTTTCAACTAAGAATAAAATTATAATACAAACAAATTAATGAAAAAATATAATGTTATCAGTAAAAAAAGAGCAAAAAGACGCTGTTTTTATGGGGTATGTCGGAGCGATACACATAGTAAAATATTTTCAGTGAACTTATATTATTTTATTAGTTTTCCAAAGCATTGTCTCGAATATCGCCGAAAACTAATTGAATCAACGAAACAAAAACATCTAAAAATTTGTCCTAAGTATACCAAATGTGATTTGTGGGTTGAAAGATGTGGACGAGGTTATGGTCGATTCCAGCTGGTTGATCATAGAATAGAATAGAATAGAATAGAATAGAATAGAATAGAATAGAATAGAATAGAATAGAATAGAATAGAATAGAATAGAATAGAATAGAATAGTGTTTATTTGCGGGTGTTTACATATGAATTACAGGTTACAGTGATTGACTACAAGTAGCAAATAAGCACATGAATGTCCCACTGAAGTTGACACTTGTTTGTGGGATGGTTCACATATGTGTACCAAAAGAAATGGGATTAATATGATGATAGTACTTACTTAATTCTAAGGAAGTGTTTTTGTCATTATAGTATAAATATAAATATTTTGGAAGAATTTGAATAATATAAATAACACTTAAGAGGTAGTATCTATACATATAGGTTTACACACATACTCACATTTTTCCACGAACATACATATATACTGACATGGAATCATACAATGGTTCCATTATCAATGCAAAATAAAATCTAGAATCCTACGTTATGGGATTTTGCTATTGTAATAAAAATTTCCTATATAAAAGATTAATATAAATTATAGATAAAAATGTACTATACACACGGGTTTATATAAATAGATGAATAGATGAAATCACACTTGTTCACGAACATACATATAGGTATGTCGTCTAAACATGGATTCGCGTAATGCTCCTTTATCAAAAAAACTTGTAAATTCTTCAGACGTGTATCAATTGTGTTGAAGTATTTTTTAAGAGGTCTTTCAATTTTTTCTTAAATGAATAAATAGATCGGCTTTCTAGAATGTCTAGTGGTAGGCTATTGTACAATTTCGTACCCAAATAATGATAACTTCTTTGTCCAATGGATCTGTGTGTCCGAGGACATTGGAATTGAAGGTTACGCCTTGTATTATAAGTGTGGGTAAGTTTAACCAGTTTATCCCTATTCATATATTGTCTGATATTGCTCTTTTTAAAGTGTAGCTTCCTGACATCTAGTACATCAGATTCTTCATATAAACGGTCACTCGGAAATCTTGAGCTTTTGGATAACATCAGTTTCAGGAAGCGCTTTTGAATAACCCTGAGTGGGCGTAGGTATGTTTCATATATACCCCCCCATCCAAGAAGACCGTAGTTTAGGTGACTTTCCACTAAACTGTAGTATATTGTTTTTTTTTGTTTCAGGTCAAGAATATCATTAATTGTCTATATTTATGGAGAACAAAACGAAGTTTTTGAGGACAAACTTCACATGATGATCCCATCGCATATGTGTATCTATCATAATTCCGAGGTATTTGATAGTATTTATAGAAGAAATTTGTAGGTTACCTGGCAAAGTGAGCTGTTGAAAGTCTGGCCGAGTGGTTTCATAAGTAGTAAATGGCAGAAAAAATGTTTTATCAATATTGATAGTTAGTAATCTGTTGTCAAAAAATGTTTTTATTAAAGAAATATCTACTTCTACATCGTTTTTCAGACTGACCCAGTCTTTTCCCTTGTATAGAATTACCGTATCATCAGCAAAGCTAACTATTTTTCCTTCAGACTGTATTGAAAATAATCCGTTCACATAAATCGAGAAAATTATAGGTCCCAGCACTGTACCTTGAGGCACACCACACTCGATTTTCCTGAACCCACTGTAGGTTTCATTGATTTTGACACATTGTTGGCGCTCATCAAGGTAGCTTTTGAAAAGTTTCAGACAATTATCCCGTACCCCATTATTTTCAAGTATCGATAGTAGTATGGTGTGATTCACGGTATCAAACGCCTTCGCAAGATCTACAAAAACACCAAGGCAAGGTTTACCCTCATCCAAGGCTCCGTAAACATAATTTGTAAGCTCGATTATAGCGTCTTCGGTTGATTTACCTTCTTTAAACCCAAACTGCATATCAGATAGTAGCCTATACTTATGTAAATAGCTACAGAGCCTATTTTTCAGTATTCTTTCAAAGATTTTACTAAAGTTTGTGATGAGAGAAATAGGCCTATAGTTCTTTGCGTCTGTGATATCTCCCTTTTTGTGAATGGGTCTCACTACTGAAATTTTGAATTCATCGGGGAATTTCCCGGATTCTATACATCTGTTGATTATGTGAGTGAGTGGACCGACTATGTGAGGTGCAATTTCCTTGAGAGTTTCTGCCTTTATGTTATCGACACCCGGAGATTTGCCATTTTTTAGTTGATTTATAACTTCAAGAACTTCGATTTCTGATGTAGGAGAAATGAAAATTGAATTATTTGTGGTTTTCTCTTTTAGTACGTTCGAACCGTTCTTGACAATATTTTTTGCTAAGTTTGTTCCCATTTCTATGAAGGTGTTATTGAAAATAGTTGCTTTTTGTTCGTCATTAGTAATAATATTGTTTTTGGCGTCTTTAATCCGGTGTATTTCATTATTTTTGTACGAACCGAAAATTTCATTGATGTTACTCCATAATTTTCTCGCATCGTTTGCATTTTCATTAATGCGTGACTTGTAATAATCATTTTTTTTATTCTTCAGTAGTTTGTCTAGAATATTTTTGCAGGTTTTATATTCTTGTTTCAATTCCTCATTATAAGGATCCTTTAAAGTCTGATTGTACATATAATTTTTTTGTTAACAGATTTAATTAGAGATTTGGTTATCCATTTTTTTTTTTCCAAATATTTTACTAATTTTCTCAAAAGTTGTTTATTATTTATTGGGAAAAATATTTATTTTTTTCCTCAAATATTTCTTTTTGATTTGGAAAGACTATTTGCACAAGGGTCGAATAGTGATCTGTGATACTGGTGCAGAGAATAATTGGCATCACGTTGCTAAAGTCTTCAGATTTATTATTCACAAATATATGGTCGATACATGATTTTGCATTTCCTTGTACCCTTGTATAATTATTTATACCCGATATATATCCATGTTCACTCAGGACATCCAAGTATTCATTCGAGTGGTCAGAGTGATTGAGAATATCAATGTTGATATCTCCGACAATTAGTTTCGAATGGTATTGGTGGTCGTTATCATTATTTAGGTACGATTTCAAATTTTCAATAAATTCAGTGATACTTGTGGATGGTGACCTATAGAAGGCGTGTACAATCACATAATTTTCCCCTAAAGCAATTTTTAGTTTGATAGTAAATGATCCATTAAATTCATGTATACTATGGGATTGATAAAGATCTGATTTAACGTAGGCTACAACTCCATCATTCTGATTTAACTTTCCTTCATTATAAATAGTTTTATATCCATCCATGCTGTAAAGCGTGACATCCGGTATATATCTCGTTTCTGTTAGCACGATACAGTCGAATTGTGATTGAAACTGCTGAATAAAGATTTCAAATTCGTTTAAATTTTTGGCAATGCTTCGAATATTGTTATGTATGAGCTTGAAATTATGAGATTTATTGTTCACTGTGAAAATTTCGTTCACTTCATATGCAGTATTTAAAATATAGGAATCTATTTGTTTTATTTCGAAATTGGCGATATAGGGATCCATTACAATAGATTGCTATCTATCGGTGTGATTTCTTTCAATGTTAAAAAGTATTAAAAGGTAAATGTGTTAGTCTATGGGCTTATACTAATATTCGTTAAGTTTATTCTAATAACTTTTACTGAGGATTTGGGTGTTCGAGTTCTAATTTATGGTCTGCTTATTTCTTAACGATCTTGTTTCCTTGATTTCTTTCATCTTCATGGGTTGATTTCTGTTGGGGTTAATTGTTGATGGTTTCGTTGTAATTGGTGATTTTGACTCAGTATTTTCATGTATGTGATGTTTCAGTATTTCCGTTCTTGTAGTTTGTTTTTTCAGTTGAGGTTCTGTAACATCTGGTATTTCACTGATGGAAGGAGTATCTTCGAGTTCTTTCGAGGAGTGATGTGTTGTTGTTGGAGTAGATGGGGCACTTTTATTTTTTGGTTGTATTTTTGGTAAGCTAGATTCTAATTCTGTGTTCAGGCTATCGGTGGGGTTTTCCAACTCTTCAATGGTGTATGGTACCGCATTCACGAAGAGTTTGAAGTTTTTTATATGAGCTTTCTGGTTTTTAGCCCTGGCTTCCTTCAGATGATGTACTAGATTTCTATTTAGTTCGCGATCTTCAGGTCGTAGGTCATGTGTAATGGAGATGCCAGTGCCCTTGAGCTTATAAAGATGTTTGAATATTTTTGTTTCTGCAGATTCGAGATGAATTCTACAATAATCGTGTTTTTTTTCCCGATGAGGTGGATGTTGTTTATATCCCTCTCGTCCAGTTCACATCCAAAAATTATATTTAGTTGTTCCAAAGTGGTATTTAGGAGATTTTCCCAGTCTGTCGTTATACCAAATATAACTATATTATTCTTTTTGTTTTCTCGCTTAATAAAGATACATACATTTGTTCCCTTCGCTTCGTAGGAGAAATTGGTCCAACAAGAGAACATTCTGATCTCATCAATTGTATGAAAAATTATTAATAATTTGTATGTTTTGATTATTTATCTTTATTTTTCTACTTATTGATATGATAAATAATTCAAATCTAACATGAATGTTATTGTTAACCTTCCAACGAGCTCTGATTTTTCTCCACCTTGTAGGCGGCCATGGCATTTCAACATCGTCGTAGTTGGATACAATTATGTGCTTCAATTGTTGTATGTACTAATAATGCACCATTATTACATTTTTTATTCAATTGCACTGATAATAAGGGAAATAACTCGTGTTGTCCAGCCAGTGTCCGGAATTTTCATATTACCCGCTTTCCTCACGCCATATCACGAAATTTGTAGAAGGAAAAAATGTGAAACTTGGTTCACTATTCAGGGTGCTAATTTGAAGTTTTAATTTTTTATTGTCGTAGTTACGATGGTATGTGGTCATATGTTCCTTCATATTTTCTTGGGACAGGTGAATGGACGAATGAACGTTTGACGTCAGTTCGGCTCATCGATACTCAACCTAAAAAACATTCCTTGTGCCTAAAAGTGGAGGTTTTCTGAGATAATTGAGGAAAACTGAAAATATGTCCTTAGTAGAGACATAATTTCCTATGTACAATAATCGCATAATGCTAATTTCTTACAACATATCGGAATATGTGTGAACCTCCTGGACATTTTTCAATGTTGGAAGAATCGGAAACATAGAACGGGTGAGTCAGAATGAGACCGATAACTCCATTTTTTCATTCGTCATATTATTTGATCGAATCAATGTCGTGGATTCACTGATATGTTACCATACATTCTTGCATATAATCGTTTTGACACATCAACTGACAAACAAACCCAACCTCAAATTCATAGTACTCCACTTAGATAAGAGTTAAGCTCTGAAATAATTTTTGCGAAAAACTGAAGGTAAGTACGCTTAATTTGTTGAAGTTTATGTTGGAGTATCATTATCAAAGCCATTTCTGATTGAATTATCTAGGAAAATATTATCCAATCAACATGTTTTTGATGTAGAAAAACAATTATTGTGTATTAATATCTACTTGAATGATTTCTAGATTCGTGATAACTAGATGCAAAGTCGAGCCTTCCATGCTAGTTTGTGGTAGGATGTTCAGTACACCACTGATCAACGCATGAAACATACACGAAATTTGGAACTCAAAAGTAACGTAGCCTTTTTTCATTGTTCCCGGTAGAAACTCACTGATATATCGATACTTACATTAGACATGATTGACAGTAACCCAAAACAGTTTGTATTATTGTCAAGTCATCTGTCATCATTTCAAAATGGATTATTCGTTTGAATACAGAACACAGAATACAGAATACAGAATACAGAATACATAATACAGAATACAGAATACAGAATACAGAATACAGAATACAGAATACAGAATACAGAATACAGAATACAGAATACAGAATACAGAATACAGAATACAGAATACAGAATACAGAATACAGAATACAGAATACAGAATACAGAATACAGAATACAGAATACAGAATACAGAATACAGAATACAGAATACAGAATACAGAATACAGAATACAGAATCGAATACAGAATACAGAATACAGAATACAGAATACAGAATACAGAATACAGAATACAGAATACAGAATACAGAATACAGAATACAGAATACAGAATACAGGAATACAGAATACAGAATACAGGAATACAGAATCAGAATACAGAATACAGAATAAATACGAATGAATACAGAGAATACAGAATACAGAATCAGAATACGAGAAACAGAATACAGAATACGAATACAGAATACAGAATACAGAATACAGAATACAGAATACAGAATACAGAATACAGAATACAGAATACAGAATACAGAATACAGAATACAGAATACAGAATACAGAATACAGAATACAGAATACAGAATACAGAATACAGAATACAGAATACAGGAATACAGAATACAGAAGACAGAATACAGAATACAGAATACAGAATACAGGAATACAGAATACAGAATACAGAATACAGAATACAGAATACAGAATACAGAATACAGAATACAGAGATACAGATAATAGAATACAGAATACAGAATACAGAATACAGAATACAGAATACAGAATACAGAATACAGAATACAGAATACAGAATACAGAATACAGAATACAGAATACAGAATACAGAATACAGAATACAGAATACAGAATACAGAATACAGAATACAGAATACAGAATACAGAATACAGAATACAGAATACAGAATACAGAATACAGAATAAGGAATACAGAATACAGCGAATACAGAATACAGAATACAGAATACAGAATACAGAATACAGAATACAGAACAGAATACAGAAAGATACAGAATACAGGAATACAGAATACAGAATACAGAATACAGAATACAGAATACAGAATACAGAATGCAGAATACAGAATACAGAATGCAGAATGCAGAATGCAGAAAGCAGAATGCAGAATGCAGAATGCAGAATGCAGAATGCAGAATGCAGAATGCAGAATGCAGAATGCAGAATGCAGAATGCAGAATGCAGAATGCAGAATGCAGAATGCAGAATGCAGAATGCAGAATGCAGAATGCAGAATGCAGAATGCAGAATGCAGAATGCAGAATGCAGAATGCAGAATGCAGAATGCAGAATGCAGAATGCAGGAGATGCAGGAATGCAGGTGCAGAGTGCAGGTGCAGGATGCAGATGCAGAATGCAGGTGCAGAATGCAGAATGCAGAATGCAGAATGCAGAATGCAGAATGCAGAATGCAGAATGCAGAATGCAGAATGCAGAATGCAGAATGCAGAATGCAGAATGCAGAATCAGAATACAGAATACAGAATACAGAATACAGAATACAGAATACAGAATACAGAATACAGAATACAGAAATACATTCCAAGGGGAAATGCCAGAGTCGCTGCTGAATTATATCAACATAGATATCCAAACAGGCATCATCCACATTTCACTACTTTTATAGCTGTGCATTGACGATTGAAGGAAACGGAGTCCTTTGAATTCAGTAAACACAATTGTGGTGCGAATAGAAGAAGAATAGATAATGTTAAGGAATAACAAATTCTTGAACGATTAGCAGCACTCGGGCTATTTCGTATAGGTTACAAGTGTCACAATCAACAGTAAGTCGGGATGTACGTGAACAACTATTGTATCCATTTCGCCTACGGAAGGTGATGGCCCTAGACGCTGGTGATTATGGCCCTCGTAGGTTTTTTGTGAATGGTTGTTGAGGATGTATGAAGGAGCAAACGACTTTCCTAGATATTTTCTATTCACGGATGAGGCATGTTTCACAAGAGATGGATATCTCAATAGTAGAACAGCCATTTATGGAATGAACAATATCCGCATGGAATTTTCGAAAAGGCTACCAACAAAAGATTTCAGTGAATATTTGGGTAGGAATGATCGAAAATCGTATCGTCGTACCATATCTTCTTCCTCCCCGTTTGAATGGGGAGTGTTTCTTGAAAATGTTTTACCTGGGCTACTTGAAGACGTACCTCCATTGGTTCGTCAAAGAATGTGGTATCAATATGACGGAGCACAGGCCCACTTCCACTGAATCGTTCGTCAATTTCTTGATCAAACATTCCATGATCGGTGGATAGGTAGACGTAGTCCCATACATGGGCCTGCACGTTCTCCGGATTCAACTTCAGTGAACTTTTTTTTGTGGGGATACCTTGAATCCCTAGGGTATGAAACACCTGTAAAATCTGTGGAAGATTTAACTGCAAGAATTTTAGCAGCATGTTCGTTAATACAGGATACCCCAGGAATATTCCAGAGCGTGCGACAGTTGATGATGCCAATTGTGTATTGAACAAAATGGTGGTCCATTTGAACATTTGCTTTAATGCCTTGTTTGTTTCTATGTTGTGTACCCACTAAACCGTTTTTATCATTTAAGTAGATATTAATACACAATAATTGTTTTTCTTCATCAAAAACATGTTAATTGAATAATATTTTCCTAGATAATTCAATCAGAAATGTCTTTGATAATGATACTCCAACATAAACTTCAACAAATTAAGAGTACTTATCTTCAGTTTTTCGCAAACATTATTTCTGACCTTAAGTCTTATCTAAGTGGAGGTTGGGTTTTTTGTCAGTTGATCTGTCAAAACATTCATATGCAAGAAAGTATGGTAACATCTCAGTGAATCCGCGACATCGATTCGATCAAATAATATGATGAATGAAAAAATTGAGTTATCGGTGTCATTCTGACTCACCCGTACTATGTTTCCAATTCTCCAAAAATTAAAAAATGTTTAGGAGGTTGACACATATTCCGTTATGTTGTAAGAAATTAGCATTATGCGATTATTGCACATAGGAAATTATGTCTCTATTAAGGACATATCTTCAGTTTTTCTCAATTATCTCAGATATCTCCACTTTAAGGCACATGGATTGTCACGACTTTTAGGTTGAGTATCGATGAGCCGAAGTGATGTCGAACGCCATTTTTTCCTTCAGGAATTTTGGAGATAACAAATTAAATCTTAATTTTTTTCGTACTTTCGACACCCAAGGGGATGCATTGTAGGACATACCTTGATAGCAACTTTTCACCTCGAAATGAGGTGAGGAATCTGTAGTCGGACTTATTCTGACTCTCCCTGTATAAGTATTTATATATAAGGTCTTCGTCGCTGTTTAATCTTTTCACTATATTTCAAAATTCTGTGTATTACAATGAAAGACATCGCAGCAGTTGATAATACCGACATATTGGTGCTTCGGAGTGAGTAAATTGAATAACGGCTCGCGTTGCATCATTGTCTGCCTCACTACAGAGTCAAAGCTGATGCGAGGCAGCCCAAATAGCGGCAGTCAGTCATGAAACAACATTAATTCCCGTTAATTCGGAACTGTGATTTGTGACTCATGAATATTAGTGGCTTAAAAATGTAATTCCTGGGTATTTTCCTTACTTTCTTATCTTTCAGTTTGGTAAACAGTATTTTTACCCAAAAAACTACAAGGAATAATGTAACATTGAACAACACCTTACCTGGCAATCTTTCAAGATTCCCAATATAAGAGGCCTTTCAGAGAGACTGAGAAAATATTCGAAAACTAATAATTCAACAATAGCACAATACGACAACAAGACCCAGAAAAATAATATTCATTCCAAATTGAAATATAAGACTTGGTGTATATTGGACAAACGAAATAGTACTTGAAACGAAGGTTAAAACAACATAATTATGACTGTTTTCCAAAAAATAAAAGCAAGGTCGGCCATCGATTTGATTTCATTTCCTCGAAAGATGAAGAGAATCACCCCAGCCAAAGATTATTTTTTGATATGGTCCACATTGCAAGTAATGATAATAGTGATGAAGATCATTTATGTTTTGTAACTTAATGATTTTGTAATTTTGCAGACTTTTTATCATAGCCCTGGAGAAGGCGAAAATTTCGACGAATCGTTGGCATTGAAACTCTTCTTTCGCTCCAACCTACAACCAACTAACCGTCACATCCGATTCAGAAACTCTCATAATCCGCCCTGACAATAAAATAAAATACTTGGGCGTAATTATAGATTCACATTTGAAATGGGACTTGCATATAGCATATCTCTCAAACAAGCTGAGATCTATATTGTACAAGTTTAGGGAATTAAAATACCTCATACCTAAAAATTATCTTTCAATTCTCTACTATTCCCTAGTAGAAAGTCACCTCCGATACGGAATAATAATATGGGGTACACCCCCAAAAACTCATCTTCATACCTTAGAAGTAATGCAACGGATATTTTTGAAACTTGTTTATGATAAAAACCTCAGATACCCAACAGATATCTTATATGCTGAAACAAAAATCCTTGATATTAGACAATTATATTACTTCTACTCCTGCATCAGATACCATTCACACATGCAACAACATCACTTACCAAATCATCAATACAACACCCGTCATAAACAAAACTATATCATTCCATTTATGGCTAAAACGACTACCCAAAGATCGTATACTTATCTCGCACCAAAATTCTACAATTCCATTCCTGAAAATATAAAAACAATAATAAATTTAACTCTTTCAAAAGACAATTGAAGAGATACGTACTCGAATTAGGAGAACGACCACTAATTTTCCTTAAATTCAGAGACAAAATCTTCCCTTCGATTTTTTTACAAAAAATATTATTATTCATTTTATTTAGAAACCTATCGAGGTGGGAGATTTTCGGAGTGTTTCTTTCTGTCACTAGGTACCGCCAGTTAAAGTTTATCTTTTCCGGCGTACCTATAGGTGTTACAAGATCGATGATGGTTTGTTTACGTTGTGTCTCACTTCAGCCAGAGTTCTTTGGACCTTTGGCTGGTTGACTACTCCGTACTGATGAGGGCCAAGAAGCCTGAAACCGGTATGCGGATTGTTAGGTGAACACGACATAAATTAAACATAATCGAGCTTATCAGAAAGAAACATTTGCATTCAATGTCCATTGATATTATATGGAAGTATGCATGGATTTTCAGGTGAATATCATTCAATGTTCTGCGTGGTATTTGCCAGGAAAGTAGTTGTTTTTTCACCTGAGATCTACCATTTTCTGGTTCAATTATATATTGAATCCTTTATGTGAAGAAAACCGTTTAATTCGATTTTTCTATTATTATTCATGTTACACTATACCCGATCTCAATATTACTACTATATGAGATTTTATCAATATTGACACTACAATACAATATACCTTGTACCTTATACTTATTATATCTTAATCTTCATGTCACACCACACCGACGATCTTTCATAACCACATACATATCCCTTGTCTTAATAATTTGTTTATATATATATGTGTTTATGTATGTATATGTATGTATGTATATATGTGTATGTATATATGTATATGTACATATACATTAGTATTCTGAGTAGTTTAGTTTTTATATACTATAAATATTTGTTTTGTCAATGCTGAAACAAGTGTTCTCACACTTATCGGCTTTTGCTGCTTTGTCCACACCATCAATCTCAATTTAATTGTAATACTTGTGATTCCAGTGATCTGCGATTGTGTTTTGTTTGTGAATAAAGATTATTATTATTATTATTATTGAAACTGTAAAATTTGAGTAAATAAAAAAAAAAATATATTTCTCCCCTCATGGAAACATTAAACGAAAATTGTCATATTTGCCAAATTTGTCGGCGAACCATTCAAAATGTTAGCTGTAATGTTATTTGAGGAAACACATCGGAAGTTCAGATTTCTCCTCTTAATTTTAGAGATCACCATAGTGGTCAGCATTAAAAATTATATCATATGAAAAATATATGGCAGATTCAATATCTTTCCTTTCACATCTATACAACAGTTGTTCCTATATCTTGACTATACAGGGTGTTATGTAATAAGTGTCCGATATTTTACAGGACGACTCCTCAGTTATTTAAAAGGTAAAAAGTTCATATAAGCATGAGTCCGCAAGGCCTTCATTTTTGATATACAAGGTGTTAAAAATGTATTTTTATTTTGTTTTCTCGTGAATAATTTTCAAAATAATGTCGATATTTGGACAAAAATTGATATTTGGGGATTTTTCAATATCACAAATTCCAATTTGATCTTAGTTTGGCCCTCAATTGTAGGGGGCTCCGCTTACAGGTCTTTGTCTCTTTTGTGGAGCCACAACTTTGTCGTGCATGTATGTATCACATTTTCTAGAAGAAAAATCGATTCCTCTATCGTTTTTACGTGAAAAAGGTATGCTTTTCAAAAGTCGCTACGAACTGCTGTTTTCGAGATATTTTGATTTAAATTATTCGATGCATGTGTTTGTCAAAAAGTGAAACAATTTTGAAAACTTTTTTTTTATTCAACATAGAAACATTTCAGACGGTACACTAAATATAAATCTAAATCAAAATAACAATAAATGTTCGAAATGTCCACCTCCTGCCTGTAAGCATGCATCCAATCTTCTTCTCATTGATTCGCGCACTCTTTGGAAAATTCCTGGAGTATTTTGAATCGTTCTACAAGAGTTAATTATTCGATTACTTAATTCTTCTTCATTTTGGATGGGAAGGATTTTAGATGTCCCCACAGGAAAAAATCCAAACTGTTTAGGTCTGGTGACCTAGGGGGCCAAGTTTGATCTAAAAATTCTCGCGCTTGGATGCTAAAATGTGCCGGGGCACCGTCAGGCATTAACCACATTTCATTTCGTAGTCTAAGCGGCACATCTTCCAGTAAAATAGGCAAATCTTCTTCAAGAAAATGACGATATCTCTCTCCGATCAAACTTTCCGGAATAAAGAAACGACCTATAAAATAATCTCCAAGGATTCCTGCCCACACATAAGGAGAGAACTGTTCTTGGAAATGTGATTCCTGTATCGCATGGGGGTTTTCCTCTGACCACAAATGATTGTTGTGAAAATTGCGTATAGCGTTGCGTGAGAAATTTGCTTCGTCGGTAAACAGGATTTGATTTTCAAATGAAGGATTTTGAATAAGGCATTGGAGAAACCAACGACAGAAGTTGATACGTAACGGAAAGTAGGTAGTAGTGCCTGAATTCTTTAAATGTGGTAGGGATATAACAAATTATCAATTAAAATTTTCCATACCAGAAGATGAGATATATTTAACGTCAGCGCTATTTTTCTAGAGCTTGTTTCGGGGTGTTCTTCAACCAGATTATGAACTGCATTTCTTCGAGAAAATGTGATACATACATGCACAACAAAGTTGTGCCTCCCCAAAAGAGACAAAGACCTTTAGGCGGCGCCCCCTACAATTAAGGGCCAAACTAAGATCAAATTTGAATTTCTCATATTAAAAAACCTCCAAATACCAATTTTCGTCCAAATATCGACCTTATTTTAAAAATTATTTACGAAAAACCTAAATAAAAATAAATTTTCAACACCTTGTATATAAAAAATGAAGACTTTGCGGACCCATGCTTGTATGAACTTTTCACCTTATAAATAACTGAGGAATCGTCCTGTAAAATATCGGACACTTATTACATAACACCCTCTATAGAAAGCATAAAAAATCGCTTACCCTTTCACATCTCACTATGTGGGTAACTTTCAAGAATAATACAACCGTATAAGCTCCTCATTTTGAGATGGTCAAGAATATTTTTTTCTCTATGTGAGTATATACTTTGGATTCCACTCAACAGAAAATTAATTTGAGAGTTGGCAAAAAAGACTGTAATTCACAGCGTTAGATTATTATACATATAGCACGCAACCCTTGTTGAAACGCCGATGAAAGCCGTGAATACATATAGCTTCTATTTTTCAGAAAATAATAACATAACAGAAACGAAATGCATGCTTAACAGATAATTTCCAAGAGGGCTCCGCAAAAATGTAATCATAAGTTCAGTTTCACGTTGACCTCAAAATCGTGATTTGCCATATTTAATGTTGATCAATGTGGCTAGCAGTAGAGCGCATCTTGTCTTTTTGTACTAGAAGGCCTTGCGTATCATCCCAACTCATTGAGTCAGTTATTAGGCCAGGAAAATAGTTCAACAATGAATTATGATTTTAATTTGATTGCGAATTGAAGTGATTAAATTGATTTTTTGAGGAGATTGCAGAACTGGTCACGAAAGTTATCTCATAATGAACTAATAAAAATTAAAAAAAATATATCAGTCTCTGATAACTTGATAACCCAGTGCTGTAGTAATTCGATTCTCAAGGGGGTTATGTTGTTAATTTCTTCCGTTTTCCTAACTTTTAAATCTGCAATATTGTCTGGTCTATTGAAATATACTTTTGTTTTTAAATAACCCCATAAGAAATAATCAGATATTTTCTTACTGTTTTGCTAAATGTCAAAAAAACGTCATCCATGACACCATAAAATTATTCAACTCACATATATAATGTAATGTCAATCTAGAAGACTATTGTTATTTTGATATTCATAAGTTGCTGACACACGTCAGTGAATTGAAAAATATGTGTTTGTGTATTTGATTTAACTATGGCTCATTTATCTGAAACTCAAAGAATATACATTTTCATTATGATTGGATGCGGTAATAAAACAAGAACTCAAAAGGAAGTTTGTGAAATGTTTAATAATAAATACCCTGGTCAACATGTCTTACAGAAGCAGAATAGAAACAAAATTTCGTGGAACTGGACATGTAGAAACTATTCAAAAACCAGGTCGAAATATTAAATTGGATGAGGAAAAATAGTTAGACGTACTGTAAGATGTCTAAAAACCCTGGTGCTTGCACTTATACCTGTAAAAGTTTGGGATCAACTGTGGTGTCCCCTCAAAAATCTAAACAATATCGAATCAGTTCAAGCACCAGGGTTTTTATACATCTTAACGTACTGTTAGGGATTGGGGAAAATCAGCATATGACAAGTAGACAACTTGCGCCGACAATGATGTAAGTAAATCATCGAAATTGAGAATTTTACATAAAGAAAAATACCATCCTTATAAAGTTCAGTTGGTTCAGGAGTTCAATGAGGATGATCCTTATAGAAGCCAACAATTCTGTGAACTGATGATGGACAGAATGGAAGCAGATTTGCAGTTCATAAACAAAATTGTTTTTTTCTGATGAAGCTACTTTTTATTCAAAAGGAACGGTTGACAGACAAAACTGTATATTTCGGAACAGAGAAAGTTCTCATTGGATATTCTACTCACAATATCCTAAAAAAATTAACGTTTGGGCTGGTATCATTAACAACAATATTATTGGCCCTTATTTTTTTGAAGGCACAGTTAATGATGTGTTTATCTAGATTTTTTTATGAAATTTTTACAGCCTACATTAAAACAAACTTTCTCCTGATGTTAATGATCCAAATGCAATAGATAGATCAATTTGGTACCAACAAGACGAAGCTCCACCGCATTAGAGATTATTTGAACGAAATTTTTTCCAATAGGTGGATTGGAAGACGTGGAACGATTGAATGGCCGCCTAGATCCCCCGATTTGATTCCTCTCTATTACTTCTTATGGGGCTATTTAAAATCAAAAGTGTATGTCAACACACCATATATTGCAGATTTGAAAGTTAGGATAACGGAAGAAATTAACAACATAACCCCTGATGGCCTACAAAATGTTGTACGAGAATTCCAAGATCGACTTGCTTATTATTAAGAAGTGAATGGTGGTCATTTTGAACATTGAATTTAATTGTAAAATGAATTGAAAAATACTTCCTGAACATTATGTGACTTTATTTCCTTCATTCTACGTAAAGTATCAAAATTTTACATTTAAAAGTAAATTTTCTCAGTTATAATTGCACCAAATTTGAAAAACTCAATATTGCTGAACAGAGAATGAAAATCCCTTTCGAACAAGATGCCACACGACCCCCCTTCTCATTTAAATTTTTGAGGGGGTGCTCATAATTCAGAGGGGGTGCAAGAAGGGGGACATATTTTCATACGGTAAATTGTCAAATTGGCAATAGAAATCGACTTGTTTCAGTTTTGTTTATGATTGAATGAACTAGATCCCCCGATTTGATTTCTCTCTATTACTTCTTATGGGGTTATTTATAATCAGAAGTATATTTCAATAGACCAGACAATATTGCAGATTTAAAAGTTAGGATAACAGAAAAAATTAACAACAAAACCCCTGATGGCCTACAAAATGTACGAGAATTCCAAGATTGACTTGCTTATTATTAAGAAGTGAATGGTGGTCATCATGAACATTCAATTTAATTGTAAAATAAATTGAAAAATACTTCCCAAACATTATGTGACATTATTTCCTTCATTCTACGTAAAGTATCAAAATTTTACATTTTAAAAGTAAATTTTCTCTGCTATGATTGCACCAAACTTGAAAAACTCAATATTGCTGAACAGTAAATGAAAATCCCTTTCGAACAAGGTACCACACGACCCCCCTTCTCATTTACAATTTTCTAGAGGGTGCTCATAATTCAGAGGGGGTGCAAGAAGGGGGAAATATTTATATTCTGTAAATTGTCAAATTGAGAATAGAAATCGACCTGTTTCAGGTTTTTTTATGGACCGCAATGTATATAAAAACATCCCTGCTCATACTATTTGTAGCAACAATTATAAAGTGATCAACTTGATATATTTCATTGCATTGTGAGACATATTAAGAACTTTTACTTTCAGCACTCTAATACAGGAATTTTAGAGTTGAGCTTTCTTCTATTGTTAGTCTTTTGTGCAAATTGCGTATCAGTTTCAAGTTTCTACTAATGTTAGTATTATTGTGCAAAAATAGGAATATTTTTCTGTAGAACAGTGTGAATAAATAAATAAATAAATAAATGATGGACGTTGAAAGCCATTTTAGGGGTATACCTCTTGATAGCTTCTCCTTTAAGAAGTCATGATTGACAGGTACGAATGCCCTGCTGAGGTTGCAGAAAACACCAACAGGACATTTTATCTCTCTGAAAAATGCTCATTTTCCGAGTTATTCCCAATAATTGCAAAAATCAGTAAAAGTGGCGTTATTTCTAGATATAACGGCCATCCTGGACTAGACAACCCGCAGTGGCAATATTAGAACTCCTCCGATGAAAATTCGATGCTGAACCTTGTTTTCCGAATACGTCATATAATTTTAAGGTTTATAAATCCGAAATGCAAAAACCAAAATGTCGAGTGAGCGATTTTGTTCCTATTACAATGAGCGATTTTCCTGAGAATAGTGTGGCAAATTTGTCACGAGAGGCAGCACTTGTGGTAGGGACAAACATCAAACCTTCTCCATTTAGGATAGTGTTATTTAAGTGATACAGTTGAATTATTTATAATAATGAAGTAAATTATATATTTTTTTAATAACCACAATGCCATCAAAACATTGTAGTTTTGCGAACTGTACCGATCGATATCCAGAGGAAAACGTGTTTTTTATACCATTCGTAAAACCTCACATTGATGAGGTTCGATGTTATAAATGGATCCATGCCTCGAGGGGAGTGGATTTAACGAAAGAAAAAATAAATAAATATTCATATGTTTGCTCTAAACATTTTGTTGGTGGTAAAGGTCCAACTGAAGAAAATCCTAATCCTGTTTCTGCAACGATTAGTAAGGTAGATTAGGTAAATGTTAAGGGGTCGTGCCCATGCTCCCTAAAATTAGCCGTTTGACTTTTCTTACGTGTTTTTTCCACCAATGAAACGCAGCGGTCTCATACCGTTTCCGAGATATATTGATTTTCTCCTTCTTCAAGAGGTCATTTTTAGGCACCGTTTTCGCGCACAAATATCACTCACAATGCCTTCTTCTTTTTACCAGCTTAAACTACAATTACCAAATCACTTATTTTCAGTACAACTTTGCACAAAATATAGCCGGGTTTATCACACATGCTGATATCATCATTTAAAACTTCAAAAATTATCACCTTTTATCTCATGTCTATATTTTATTTATTTGTTAAATGTCCATTATTTTAACGGCATATCATTCTCAATAATGTACCTGCAACCCAATATGTCAACACTTTACATTAAGTTGATTGTAAAATTATATTACTTCCCAAAACATAACGACATATTGTTTTTATATATTCCGAGAAACTAAAGAATAGATATAAATTTATATATATATATATTGTTATATAATGATGAATTGAATAATAATAGTTGTTGTTATATAATGAAGATTGCTAATAGCTTTTTGCTATACTTTGTGAGCCAGATTGATATGATATAGATAAGTATTTTCACCCTGTATAATATTGCAATGATGTAATAATAATTGCTAGCTACGTCACTGTTCTCTCGTCACGTTGCTGTCAATTGTTATCATTTTTCTTACCACAGCTAGCACAGTTGGTACACCTCTTATCTCAGATAGCCGGTTCAAGGCAATTTAGCCACAACTTGATATGTCAAAACTCAATTTATTCAATGGTCGTAGGAATGATTGTTGATCATTGTAGAAAACAAACAACAAAGTATCAAAAAGCAATTATTTCCTTTATTCAGGAAGACTTAAGTTTACCTGGCCTACGAGAAATAACTTATACTAATGTGAATCTACAAATATTCACGGATAATCATAAAATCAAATCATGGATAGATAGACACAACCTCACTTTCTCCTTGAGAGTGAAGTTTTCTGTTATAGTTCAAAATAAAGTGAAATAAAGTTCTTCAGATGTGAAATACGTTATTTGTGAAATTGTTCAGGACCGGATGTGCACTATTAAAGTTTTTATACCTGCTGGAAATGTCGGTGTTCAAGATATGCCCTGAAACTGGATCCCTTATCACTCCAAGCTCTATCAGGAACTCCAATACCATAAATCAGGAACCATACATATGCAGAAATCAGCTTTGGACACTTGGATATGTTGTATAATTAAGGTAATATTGGATTTGTTCTTCAAATGTTGGAATTATTTCGTTTTTCCGTCTCCCAAAAATGTTGCGTGCTTCCTTTGTAATTTATTTTTCGATCTCCTTTCGGCTTTGTTTTCTGTCACCTAGATACGAATTTTCCTTCCTCTTTTTTCATTTGAATTCGCGCACCAAATTGTCACATTTCACTGTTTGGGTTCATCTTATATAATTTATATATACAACTATTTTTCCATTCTTATTACTATTTAAATATTTCAATAATAATTGCTTATGACACCACCCCGTTGTTATTCTCTCACAATTTCCAATTTTCCATATGACCATCTATTCCCTGATTGGCTAATCTCATCAAGAAGTTTGCTGTTCTACCATTGGCTACTTTTAGTTAGGTACAATTTCAAATACTGTATGTTTCAAATTTATAAATGTGTTGATCACTTTTTATTCATGAAAATTTTGTATATCTAGACTTTTTGTTGTCTTTTTACCAATTATGGGTTATAATCATTATGACAGTGTATGAAATTGATTGTGTTATAGTATTTTGACATTTTTATCTATCCATATTATACATAGGCTTACAAATAAATAGAACTTCCAAAATTATGTCAAAACAATCTCTTGACACTAATAACTATTTAGTAATTATTCTTTTTTGTGGGTTTTTTCCTTTTAAAACTCATAACTGGCATAACATAACATAACAATATATATATATATATATATATATTTAATTATATTTATATTTTTTAACTATTTTATTATAAATTTTTGACTGGTTAACAAGAGTTATATTCTCTTAGAAACAATAAACATTTTCTATCTATCGGAAAAATACTAACTGTTCACCTTTGACAGATGAAATTTAGGAAATGTGAGAAGTTAGGTTAGGTGTGAATATTCAAGAAGGAAAGTTTGACCGAAGGTGAGTGATTTGGTGTTTGTAGTTTGAGCTGGTAAAAAGAAGGAGGCATTGTGAGTGATTTTTGTGAGCGAAAACGGTGCCTAAAAATGACCTCTTGAATCATATTCGTAAGTAATTGCACAAGTGCATCAAAATTACCAATAATTCTGCATGACAGCGTGTTGTCGAAAAACTGCATGAGTTCATTTTCATTTTTATATGAAAATGACCGAATGCAGTTTTTCAAAAACAACACGCTGGAATGCGAAATTATCCGGTTATTTTGATGCACGAGTGTAATTCGGGGGAATATTTCCCGACAATTCCACTCACGTATAATAATTCCTATTTGTGAGTTCAAAAATCGTAGTTTACTATCGGCTAAATAGGAAGGAACAGAAATGCAATTGAATAAAATATCGGATAAATTACGTTACCGTAGCAACGCTAGCATTTATTGTTCGTTTATCAAGCGTTGCGCGTCTCATCAGTTTGACAATTGTAAATGTCAAAAACAGAATTAAACAGCAAATAATATTCCAGTAAGTATGTCGAGATTTGGAAATATTTGCGAGGCAGAAATAATAAGTGAGATTGAAAAATCAACTCCAGAAAATACTAAAAAAAGTCATTCCTGCATTTGGAATCAATTAGCGAATTTTGTAAACAACGAAACTTCAATTTGGAAACCGAACAGTCAGTGGAAAATGTGGCAGGAATATTGATGGACTGGGGCTCTAATATGAAGAAACAGAATGGGAAATATTAAAAAGAATACGTGGTGAAAACAATGTGGAACACAACAGTGAAAATGTTGCAAAGCATGTATTTCGAAAAATTTAATGTTACTTTCAACCGTTTCAGTGATTCGGCATTTAAGAAATCCCGTGATGCACGTAATTCTATGCGAAAGAATTCACAAGGTGATTCAGAAAAACGTTAAAATCGTTCAATAGCATTAACTAAAAGTGAAATTGTTGAAATGGCATTAATATGGGAAGAAAATAGTCCCATAGGACTTTTAAAAAGATTTTTTCATATCGCTGCATATGAATTAGCTTGGCGAGGAGGTGAAGCTGCAAATTGTAAAGTACACTATTTTAAAGAAGAAAAATAAAAAAATGGTGATTTAACTGGTCGCATTGAATATGATACAGTTTTTTCCAAAACATGTCAAGGTGGCTCAAACAAGTGCTGCGATAGTAAATGGCTAATAAGAAACATAGGAAACCCTAGCATATGCCCAGTAACATTGTTTTATAAAATATTATCACATAGACCGAACCATATTACAACTGATAGATTATTTATAACTCCCAATCCGTTTTGGAAAAATAATTTATCAAAAGGTTGGTACAAAAATGTTCCTATAGGAGTCAACGAAATTCTTAAGTGGACGAAAATTTCTGCTGAAAAAATTGGACTGAATACAAAGAATAAAAAAAATTCTAATCATTCTCATTGCTCAAGTGCCGTGTCATTTTAAGCTAAAGCAGGTATTAATGAACAAGAATTAATTAAAATAAATGAGCATCATTCGCATCTTGTAACGAATCTCCGAGATAAAGCTTCGGATAATGAATTAGCCACAGTGTCAACAACATCCATGACAATGTCAACAACAAAATCTGCATCAGTAAAGGAGCAAACGTTTACTGGACCAATTGTATATAATAATTGTATTTTCAACACTTGTTTTTTCTCAACATTATTCTTCTACTTACTGTTCTTTTTGTTTGTTAAATATAGTTCAATTGAATTGATTTTTTGTATTCATGGAATTGTCTTACCAAATACCACGCGAGCTCAGCTCTAGCAGGATATTTTTTACGATGGTTTTCTCATACTTACTTTCATGTATGTAATTTAATTCGATCTGTCAGAACAGCTCTCGTTAAATTGCCAATGAAAGTAAGTATTCGAAAACAACCGCAAAAAATATCCGGCTAAATCTGAGCTCTTGTGGTATTAGCCCCGAATAAACAGCCTTTTACAACAACCAACAACCGCCCTATCTATGCTGGAAAATCCTTTACACTAACTTAGACTCGTTATTTGCTAAATTCAATGAACTTATATGTAACATAGTTGATCTCAAACCTAACATAATACTCCTAACCGAAACATGGCTGAAACCAACTGACCCAGATTCACTGGTTAACATAAGAGGCTACAGTATTCACAGAGCGGACAGATTAAATCGTGTCGGTGGTGGAGTATGTATATATTTATGCGATGAGATCATAACCGAATTCGCAGTACGACAAGACATAGCCGTAATCCAAGGAGTGGAGGCGTTACATGTCAGCCTTACCAAGGAAACCGTCAACATAAACATAGTATGTATTTACAGACCCAATGATGTATCCCATGAAGCCAATGTTCAACTGATCGATTACCTAAACCAACTATCGACCCTTGACAACCTCATCATTACTGGTGACTTTAACTACCCCAATATCACCGGCCCATTAATAATAACCTAAAAAACCAATTTTTTTTCCTTCAAACCTCTTTCAACTCATCACAGAACCAACTAGATTCCGAATCAACAATGAACCATCTGTTCTTGACCTCATCTTTACCAATGATGAAAACATTGTCACAGATTATGAAATCCTACCACCAGTTGGATTATCGGACCACGCAGTAATCTACGCAACTACTCAGCTCAATATTCATATGCCAAACAAGTACGGAACTGAAATTTTCAAAATAATCGATTTCGATCAGTTATTCGAGGAACTTTCCGCCATCGATTGGATCACCCTCTTGAATACATGTGATGACGTTGATATCCTCTGGGAAAAATTTTACTCGACCATAACTGCCCTTGTTGACAAGAACTCCGCAGCAAAGTATGCCGAAAAATCCTCTCAAACCATGGATGAATACCGAAATAATGTCACTCATATATCACAAAAAAAGACTTTGGAAGAGATACAAAAGATCAAAAGCCCCAGAAGATTATCAAACTCATCGAAATTTCTCTAAATACCTGGTATCAACACTACGATCTTCACGTCGTGAGTTTGAAGAATCTATTGCGAACTCTGAAAACAATAAAAAACTGTACAAGTTCATACGATCAAACCTGAACACCAAAGTAAGCATTCCGCTCCTACAAAAACCTGATGGTACCCTGTGCTCTACAGATATCGAATCAGCTGAAATCCTGGCCAACTCTTTCACAAGCTCCTTCACAGTGGAGCCCGAGATGATCAATTACCAGGAATTATAGCAGAACGACTGCGTGATAATCTAAACCATGTGACGTTTAGCCCGGAAAAATTAAAAACATTTACTGAACACTAAATTAAATTCATCTCCTGGCTTGGGATGGAATGAGCCCCTTCTTTCTGAAAAAATTTGCCGAAACTCTCTGCTCTCCGTTATCAAGAATCATGACTGTCTCTTCCGCAAAATCTCAAATCCCACGGGCTTGGAAGAAGGCATCTGTCACTGCTATTTTCAAAAAAGGCGATAATCCGTATCATAGTAAACTCAATCCAACCAACTACAGGCCCATTAGTCTTCTATCCGTACCTTCCAAAGTAATGGAATCAATAATTGTAGAAGACATGTCAGAATTTTTAACAAAAAACGCAATCATACCATCGGAACAACATGGTTTCGTCAAAGGTAAATCCACCACCAGCAATCTTCTACAGTGCATAAACGATTGGACGAAGGCTCACGATAAAAAAATACCGACAGATATCGTCTATCTTGACTTTGCCAAGGCTTTCGACAGGGTCCCAGTGAGGAGGCTAATGCACAAACTTGACACACTCGGTATTCGGGGCCAACTAAACTCATGGGTTGAAAATTACATGACAGAAAGAACTTTCACGGTCAAAGTGGGTCACTCTTTTTCTTCGGACAGACAAGTCACAAGTGGAGTCCCCCAGGGTTCTGTTCTTGGCCCATTCCTCTTCGTTGTTTATGCAAGTGATCTTGCTCTTCATATAAAGTCCAGCAAGTCGTTTTATGCCGATGATACTAAACTGTATGGAAATGCCTTAGTGGAACATCAACTCCACAAGCAAACCTTAAAATTGGGGTTGGTTTTCCTCTTAACGTCGACAAATGCGTCGTACTTCATCAAGGAAAGGACAATCCACTCCACGAGTACACAATAAACGATCAACAGATACGTATAGTGTCTTCTCATGTCGATCTGGGAGTGACTATTAATACTGACCTAACTTGGTCCGAACATGTTATATCCACATGCAAGCGCGCCAATACACTGATCTACCTCATCCGCAAAACGTTCTCCCATCTATCATACTCAAGTTCCATAAAACTCTACAAAACCTACGTTCGTCCAATTATGGAGTACGCAGGTCCGGTGTGGTGTCCTGTTTTGGTGCGCGACAAGATTCTGTTGGAAAACGTTCAGCGTCGAGCCACGCGTATGACTTTTGGCGAAGTGCGTCCAACCTATCCCGAAAGACTGAGGATGGCACAGCTGATAGCTTTTGACCAACGTCGACTCCGTGGGGACCTCATCATATCCTTCCGTATAGCTAAGTACAACTATGCTAATCAGAAAGAACTTTTTGTTTTCAACAATGATTCGCGGTTACGTGGTCATAATCTCAAATTAAAAAAGGAGAAATTTGCCACTAGGCAGAGACAGCATTTTTTGGTGAATCGTATTTTCGAAACTTGGAATAACTTACCCAACGATGTTGTGAATTCTGACTCAGTGAATAGTTTTAAAACAAAATAGATATTTGCTTATTTTCATAATTTTTCCTACGCATATATTAATTATTTTTCTTTTTCTTTGCATGCATTGTATAATCTTGTTGATCTCTTTAGTTTTTTTTAGGCTTACATAGGACTCTGTCCTCAGCCTTTACTTATATGTAATAATAATAAATAATAATAAACTGTCAACTCGTCAAACTGACATTAATTCTTAGCTTGTCATCAATAACCATCCCGTAACTGAAAAAAAAGAAGAGACGCAGAAATACGTTTGTTTTAATATTTTTCATTTATATATTATGAAAGTATACGTAAAAATATAATGAAACTATTTATTCAAGGTTAAACTAAATCAAAAGTTGTAGGAACTGCAGTGAAATACACAATTACTATACGTATTCTGGTTAGACAATGCAGCTATCGGTGCATTAACGGCTGAAGAGGATGTTTGAGAATGCTGTGCCTGTGGTACGTCATTGCCACGCATTTTTTGACTATTTCTTCATGGTGATCTTCATCCATTTGAAGATATGGCGTTATTGATTTTGAATTTGAATGGCCCGTGATTTTTATATGTTGCTGCTCGCCTACCCTCTTTTTTGTGAGATTGGAGACGGCAGTAGCTCGTAACGAATGGTTAGAGCTTGATATTCTCTGTATTTCAACCAGAAGCTTTGGCTTGTAGAACAGTCCATTTGCTAACTGTATTTCGTCCAGCAGGAATATCTCTATACCATTTCCAAGCGGGATTTACAGTGAGAAAGAGTCGTTTTGTTTTTATTCCAACCCGCTTTTCTAGGAATTTTTTGTACAGTCGAATTGGACACAAATCAGGATTGATTTTAGCCATTTCAATGAAGCGCATGGTTTTTCCCCTCCTTTCGTCGTCTTAGTAAACACAGGATCGTAAATAATCCTTCCTGTTTTTTCACCTACGTTATTTTTTTCTTCTTTAAAGTACGAAATTAAGCATGTGGCCTTCTCCAAGACGCCAAGCTAATTTAAAAGCAAAAACAAAAAATACCTTCTTCTGCAAACCACCTGGGGTGTTTTCGTCACAACCACGAACCATATTTTGGAATTCATCGTACTTCAGAAAAACTGCAGTTCCCTTTCTCTTCTCTGGATCTGTTTGTAATTGTTTTCTCTTGGCATTTTTCGCATCTCTGGCTGCTTTGAACTCAATATTAGTGAAAGGGTTAAGATTGATGTTGTGTTTAGTGAAATATTTTTCCATCAGTAATTTAACGGTTACGTTCGAAATCGTTTTAACGGTAAATTCTTTGTACTCATCGCCATTCTGCTGACGGATATTGAATGCCCAGTCCGTTAATATTTTTGCCAGAACATTAATTTGTGTTTTTTCATCCAAAGTATAGTTTTTCTCAGCACAGAAGCTCATAAACTGACGCCACACGTATTTTCTGTTCTGTTTTGTGTTATTTGGTTCGTTTTTCAACACATTTTCTTCAATAGCTGGAAGCCCGACCGAAACGAGACATTTTTAATAAATAATATTTTTGACATTACTTGTCAAACTGACGTTACTTATTAATTTTCGCTGTATCAAAGTGTACAATGGAATTATGAATTGTGCAATTATCGGTCTACAGTGCAATTATCGCAGGGCTCTTTCGTTTTCTACAAGCAATTATCGCTGTAATTGTGCGATAATTGCACTCCATTTACATGGGATTTTCGACAGGAGGGAAATATTCACTGTAATTAATTCATTTTTTATTCTGAAATTTTAAGATTTCGTCCAGAAAGCCACCGTTTTAATGTTGATACATTATCATTCTTCACATTTGCATATTTCAATTTGGCTCCTGGAATGTCGTCTTCTACCTGACTACTAGCGCTGCTAGTGGGAAATTTTTCATACTTGAGGAAAAAGGCTCATTCGGGACTTAATAGCCCCAAAACGATTCGATAAATATTTCCGCCGTGTCCTCCTTCCCCGACAACAATCACTTGATAATGCCTGTCAAATAAATGAGTATCAAAGAGACTCGCTCGATCCAAAGCGTATTGAATTTTAAAACGTGCGTCGGGATAAAGGGATATAAATAAAGGGACAAAGAGGGTCATACGATACTTTGCAAAGGCTAATGTTCGAGCAGACAACGTATGTCAGAAACAGTATTGTGAATTAAGAACGTAAAACAAAACAACAACACTAGCTGAATGGGAGGGAACAATGGGGATATGCTCGGAGATTTGGTTGTTGTTTTTTGGTTATCTGGATTTCATTTGGATTCGTCTGGTGCAGCGAGGGTGGTCCGTGAAGGAATTTAATTTGTTGGAGAACTTTTTCAGGAAAGGTAAGGATCCTAAATAATCTTCTCAGTGGAAAATAATTGAAATCATCCCACCACCTACTATTAAAAATCAATTAATAAGTGGAGTGAACCGAGGAAACCATAAGCGCTCACTTAATCACCCCCGCTCCCTTCTGTATTATTCAAAGGCATATTATAATCATTTGATAATTTTTTTTGAGAAGGAACATTGAACTCATGACATATCTACATAATGTGGAAAATTTGAGAAGGAAAATATTCTTAATTGAAAATTGAATAGAAAGATTTTTCTGAAAATTGAAAACAACAAAAATGAATGAAAATGCAAATTTTCTCTTTTAGATTTTTCCTTTCGAGTTAGGGTCTTTTCTCAATATCTATCAGATGTAGTTTAATGTTCAGCGTGGATTCAGTCGGGAAAGTAGTTGTTTTCTGTTAGATATTATTTTTGTCATACATCTTTCAATTGTCAGAAAAATCCTTCTATTCAATTTTCAATAAGGAATATTTTCCTTTTCAACATGTAACCACCCAAGAGGATATTATCTTGAACGACGGAAGATAGTGACTAAAGTTTATCTTTCAGTCGCAGATGATTCCACATCTGATTTTATAAACATCCACCTCATAATTTCGATTATTCGAAAATGTGTTTTAATTGGACTGGCAATGACGCCAAAGTAGGTATAAAGTAGCGAACTATCATTCTTCTCGGCTTCATACTTGGGTTGGCCTTATCGAAAGTTCCATGTGATTCATATTTTGATATGATATAGTAAGTAAGTGAGTAAGTATTTATTGGCTTCGAATTACATACATAGTACAAAAGGCAAGTCAAAAATACAGCACACAACATATATCAGGTAAAAATACAAATTGTGTGAAATGACAATGAGCAAACTAAAAATTATGAACACAAAATAAAAGAAATATTGACTAGACAAACGCAAATACATAAATTCGAATATTACTTTTAACAATACTTTGTCCACATCTTCAAAAGGGAACCAGGGAAAACTTGCGACTTATGTCTAGTGCCGGTTAGTGTCAAACACATTCTAGTGGAGTGTCCTAGGTACGACGAAACAAGACGGAAATACAGCCTGGAACCAGAAATGAAATCTAAGAGACCGCTGTGATATCTCTAATCTTCTGAACTTTCTAAACGACCTGCACTTAAATGACGCAATCTAATTTCAGACCAATAGTGTGAACAAAATGTAAATATGAGTTATTATGGAAATGCTACTGTACCATTACGTTGCTAATGACCCACCGTGGTCGATGCAACTTCTCCTTTCTCAGAATAAAAAAAAAATACTTTGTCCATTAGATGTAATTCTTCGGACAATCACGGATATCTTGGTTGATTGAAGACGTGGGGACTGTAGGAAGAAGTATTCATCCAGATTATAAAAATACTTGGATATCAAAAAATGTTTAACACTCCTTTTGAAGACCTTGTAAGAGGGTTGATCTCTAATGTTCATTGGTAGTGCATTGTATAGAGTAACACAGTTGTTCAAAGGAGATTTTTTGAAAGTGGATGTTTTGTATTTGGATAGTTCTAAGTTATTTGTTCTCGTGCCATATCCATGGTGGCTCCCCTGGATAGTAAAATTTGGTAGATGTTTTTTTGTGAAAGTAATACATTTCAGGTTGTAGATAGAAGTAAAGGTGAGCATATGTTTTTCTATGAAGATATCACGACAGCTTTGGTTGTAGCTAAGGTCAATTTTTTTTCCAATCATTCGTTTCTGTGATATGAAAACCCTATTTATCCCTGAAGCTGAGCCCCAGGCCATTATGTTGTAAGATAAATGGCTTATACACGAATGGGAAATAGAGACTCATCAATCCGTTTTCATCCAAGTGAGGCTTCATTTGGAAGATTGCATAGTAGGCTTTGTTTAGGTATCCACAGACGTGATTGATATGGTTATCAAAGGTCATGTTTGAATCGAGCCAGGTTCCAAGGAGTTTAGAATGTGAAGTCATGTTTAGATTCAGCTCCAACATGAATGAATTCGGAACAAATTTTTTTAGATGAACATTCAAGCAAACTATTTTATTTTTATTTAAGATCAAAGAATTCCTCTGGCACCAAGTGTCCATCTCATCTAGCGTGCATCTAATTTTTTCTTGGAGCTGCTCAGGGGATTTTCCGGATATTGTTATTGTGGTATCGTCAGCAAACATGGTAACTTCCGTTTGTAATGAATTGAGGAAAGTCGTTGACATAGAGCAGGAATAGCAATGGGACTAACACGGAACCCTGAGGAACTCCAAGAGAAACGGGATGAATATCGGATAGTTCGTTTTCAATTTGAACGATTATATTTCTGTTTGAAATATAAGATTTTATCCAGTCAGAAAGAATAACCCTTATTCCAAGAGTAGATAATTTCTCAATTATGTTTTCATTATTTAAGCTGTCGAAAGCTTTCGACAAATCGAACATCAGAGAAATAACATAATTACCTTTGTCGATTTCTTGGTATACATATTCGAATAATTGGTAAGTTGCTGTTTCAACCGATTTTTCTTTCCTGAAACCATGTTGGGTCACTGTTATTATATTATATTTTTCAGCGAATTCGGATATTGTATTACAAACTGATTTTCCGAGTAGTTTCGAAATTTCCGATATTAAAGATATTTGGCGATAGTTGTCTATATTCATAGTATTTCCTTTTTTGTGTAATGGGTACACAAGAGCCATTTTCAATGGATCTGGAAAAACACCATTTTGTAATGAAATATTGAATAAATGAGAAAGTGGCCGCATTTTAGGTTTCTTCAATTTTATTCAACATCGAATATGAATAAGAAATTTTATTGAAAACATTCTGATATAAGAACTCCTGATGATTTTTCCATGAAAAACAAATTCACGTTATTCTTTCGCAAATACAATTGATGGAAGAAGAGCGTTTGATAACGTTCTGAAATTTGTTAATTTGCCATGATGTAGTTTTTTATAACCGTCACTCTGTATCTTTGTCGATCTTACCAATGCTTTTGATACTGTATGCCGCACAAGACTTCTAGAAAAACTTGAGAATATTGGCATACGGGGTAAGCCGTACGACTTGTTGAGATCGTAATTCTGCAATCAAAAATAAGTAGTTGACATTGATGTTGTGGTGAGTTACTTACGGTGTTCCCAAAAGCACGGTCTTGGACCCTCTATATAGATGGTAAATACCATCTATATAGATGGTAAATACCATCTATATAGATGGTAAATACCATCTATATAGACAGTCTACTGAAAATGCAATCTGAAGAAACTATTCCGAGTTTTGCAGATGATATGGCAATATTTCACAACGCCGGCACATGGTTACAGCCAAAAAAAGACAGAGTTAGATTTTATTAGGTGGTTTCAATTCTACAAACTCACAATGAATGTTCACACGACTAAATATTTACTATTCGTCTCATATGCTGACCATTTGCCTACTATGGGACCGTTGACCTTAGACCAAAATATAACTTTTCCAGAAGTTAGGTCCATAAAATGCTGGGTATAATAATTGACCGACACATGAAATGGGACTCACTTATATCATATTTGATAAAAAAAACGAGAGGATTTTTATCAAGATTGGAATGTCTTAAGGAATGAATCTAGATATAACCCATTTGAAAATATTATATTATGGACCAATACAATCACAGTTCGAATTCAAAAATTATTTCACTTTTTAGATCTCACAGACTATGGAAAGAATATAATTGATATGCAAAATACTCCTCCAGAGTGTGGAAGCATTTCCCCATAGGTATTTTCTTACACATCTTCTGAATTGCTTGATATCAATAATATTTGTTATTAACTTTAGTAAATGATTATAATTTTGTGAATTAAATATTGTTTCGACAGGGATGAAGTAGGAAATGGAGGAGAAAGTTTTTTCTCCTGACGCGTGTGCCTTCATTTATTGGAGTTCATGAACCTTTCTCTGTATTTATGCAACAAACACAGGTTTATTCAGGTTAATGTTTTGTATTCAGAAAAAATCGGCCTATAGGATTCTCGAAACTTAATTTTGAATGTAAATCTCAGAGCTCGTTTCTGTAATACGAACACACTTTGCAATAGAACATGGCTACAAGTACCCCAGAATGGAATTCCATACCGTAAGTGGAACTCAACAAACGAGTATTAGGCAGTTAGTGAGGCTGAAAGTCCAAGTTCACGGGAGTTAACAATATTGACATAACAACCTGAACATTTTTTTTTATTAGAGTTATTATATGTGACTCAAACTGTGTATTCCAAGCATTTTGTAACAGGTTTACAAGTAATAACCTGACATCCTAATGTTATCCAATCTCAATCCCACTTGAATACATAGACATATAATAATATGGGCTGGTTGTGAGAAAGAGACCATTGATATCGGAACCTGTGAAAAAGGACAGAATGAGTTCAGCCAAAACATTGGTTTCCTATATTGTTTATATGTGTTTTCGTGTGGTGTTTTGCAAGTTTTTTATAAAGTTATCCAGTGTTTCTGAACTGTTTGACAAGTTATAAGCATTCTTGAATACCTATGCCTTCTTCGTGTGCAGCCTACAATTGTGTAGTTAGATACAAAAAAGGGTTGGATGTGAAATTCATAGGTGAGAAAGCATGGAACGTAGGTAGTGATTTGTGGATTTTTCAAAGGTTTCCGAAGAATGAACTTATGAGATAATTTTAATTTATTTTCTGTCTCGCATAAACTGGTAACATTTCCAGCGCCTGAACCTGAAAGAAAAGCATGGGGCTACGAGCGGCAGAACTCAAGAAGAGGGTACGCCGGACAAAACACGGCGCTACCCCAGCAAGAGTACAACGAGCCGAGAAGAGGATACGCCAGAGAATTTCCGGCGCTATCCCAAACAGGCAGACGTCCAGCAACAGAAGCACAGGCCCAACCCCAAGACGAATACGAACAGAGAGAGCCAAGAAGAAGGTACGCCAGATCACCGCTGGCGATACCTCATCAAGGCGAAAACATCCAGCCCAGAAGGACGCAGGAATCGGATGGTTCCCAACAAACCCCCCCCTCCTCCCCAATCCCAGAATCATATGGCGAGTAATTTACTAGGAATTTCGAGAGAAATAGCCTCCTTAGTAGATTTGAAAAAAGTTGAACAGAAACTCAGTAAGTTATTGGTAATTTTGCGAGACACTCCTCAAGATGACAGGGTTGATATAGCCACGCACTATATGCTATTCGATGGCGGCTATTGAGAAAGGTATAAAGGCATGTATGTTCAATGCGAATGGAGTTGCTGGGAAGTTTGCGCTTCTCAGGAACTTCATTCAAGAACATTATATTGATATGATGCTTCTGTCCGAGACTAAACTCCGACAGGAGCACAACTTGAAATTCAGAGGGTTCACAACTGTCAGGGCCGACAGGCTGGGAGGGAATAGAGCCGCAGGAGGTGTTGCGATACTTATCAGAAATGAGATACCTTTCATAGAAATTGACAGACGCAATTCCAACATAGAACATGTAGGCATCAAAATGAGCGATGGTACAGCTATTTTTGCGGTTTACAATGCGCCGGGGAATAGGTTTACGTCGCAAGATTTAGACAGTCTGCTTAGTACTGCCAATAAGGTGATGCTGGCTGGTGACTTGAACGCGAGACACTCAGAGTGGAACGGTGGGCCGACAAAAGCGAGTGCCAACGGTGTAACGCTACTGAATTATTCCACGAACAATGAAGTAATAGTGGAAAGAAGCAGAGATAATACACACTACCCATTCAATGGTATGTCGTCGACGACTATCGATTTGGTTGTTCAAAAGAATGTTAGAGGAATAGGTGAATTGACTGCAGTGCACGAATTAACATCCGATCATGTGCCGGTCACATTAATCCTAAACCAAAAACTGTATCCCAAAATACCAAAAACCAGATACGACTATTATGGTTGTAACTGGAGGAGGTATAGGGAAATTTTGAACAATATCACTTTTATAAATAACAAAAGATGAAATAGAATATGAAACTAAGAAATTCGTCAAGATACTCCAGATTGCTAGGGAGAAAACAACCAAAAAGATAGTCGTAAGGGGTGACAAGCTTGTTATTCCACCAAACATAAGAGAGCTCATTAAACTAAAAAAAACTCGGAGAGAAAGAAATGGCAAACCTCTAGGAACCCACGCCACAAGGAGCACTTCCTGAGGCTGGGAGAAGAAATTAGTGAGCTCATAAACGAACATATAAACAACAGGTGGAATCTCAAGCTTGAGAACCTTAACGTTTGGGACCATTCACTATGGGACACGGCGAAAGGTTTCCAAAGGAAAAGAGAGCCGATTCCCGCCATGGTGGGTGGCCCTGGGCGTTCGGCGACAGAACCTTTGGAGAAGGCTGAACTGTTCGGGGAATATTTCAGTAGCGTTCACGTCATAGATGCTGATAGCACAGACGAGCATATCAGAATAACGAATGCCGCAAACAACATTAGAGAAACCCCCCCGGCAATGTTGATACCCTCAGAACTACAAAAAGTACTTACAAGTTACGAAGAAGTTCTGGGGGTGATCAATAAGTTGCCGAGGAACAAGGCACCGGGCCTCGACAAGTTGGACGCCGTCCTGCTTAAGAATCTCCCGCCAAAGTCAATAGTCCAGTTGATCTACATAATCAACGCGATCATAAAATGGCAGTATTACCCAGACTGTCTGAAGAAAGCAGAAATCGTTCCCCTGCTAAAACCAGGAAAAAGTAAAAACAGCATCGACAGCTATAGACCAATTTCGCTTCTCAGCGTGGTGGCCAAGGTAGTAGACAAGATCCTTCTGAGTCGTGTTGTGAGCTTTGAGGAAAGGCGAAAAATCATCCCGCCTGAACAATTCGGGTTCAGGAGAGGTCATTCAACTACCTCGCAAGTAGCCCGGGTTGTTCACGGGGTGAAGGAAGCATTCCACAGGGACCACAACACAGTTATGGTTCTGTTGGATACAAAGAAAGCATTTGATACGGTCTGGATTGAAGGGCTTATCATTAAAATGGCAGAGGCAGGCATGCCTTTATACCTAACAAAAATCCTAGATTCGTACCTGACTGGGCGGACTTTTAGGGTTAACGTAAATGGAACTATCTCGCCAGAGTATACAGTTGGAGCAGGGGTCCCACAGGGGTCCTCCTTGTCACCAATCTTGTATTCCCTGTATACATATGACTTTCCGACCTTCGCTCAGACGAGTACGGCAATGTTCGCGGATGACACCGCGATCTATACCCACTCGTTCCAGAGCGAAGTGGCTGCTAAACAGCTCCAGATTCATCTGGATCGGTTGGTCATGCCATATATGGGGAAGAACAAGATTAAGCTTAACCCAGAGAAAACAGAGGTCATCAACTTCACGAGGAAACTCACCAATGTGAAGATCCTCGGGAAGCTGAGGATTGGAGACGGAGAGGCCCTCAGTGCGATACCTGGGAGTGCAGCTGGATAAGCGTATGAGCTTGCACAAGCATATAGGGCTGGCATTACAGAGGGGAGCGGCCGCGATAAAGCGAACGTACCCCCTCATTGCACGTAATTCCAGCCTGTCACTTGATAATAAGCTTCGAATATACAAGCAAATCATTAGACCTGCAATAACATACGCTTGCCCGGTATTTTGTAGCCTTTCCAAAACGCAGATGTCGAGACTGGAAAGGTTGCAAAACAAAGCACTCCGTATTGTTACAAATAGTAACAGATACATCTGGCTGGATGATCTGCGTGAGATAGCAAACGTTGAAAAGCTGGAAGATTTTATTATTAAAATATCAGACAAATTTTACAGACATCACATCCCTAAGAGTCCGCCCACAGCAGCAATCACCAATGTACGAGCCGACCAAAGAAGGAAGCATGGTGTGATCTATCAAAACCTTGAACTCTACAGGGAGATAGAGTAGGAACCAGTTTGAAATTCTAACGAAATAAAATAATAGTAAATAACCCAATTGGGTAATACCTCTTAAAAACATCACTCCCATTAGCTGGTTTTATTTTTTCCAGATTGAATAAAGCTTAATTACAAATAACCCTACACAATACTTAGTTTCTGAATTTTCATAAAAAAATAGATAAGCGGTAGACGCATAAGCCCAGGCAGGAGGCGTCTAGACATTTTACTTACCAAAACATAACTAGACATATGAAATTGTCAGGCATCTGTTAACACCAACAGGGGCTGTTCCTTCGCCCCATCAGGAGGGCAAGGAGACAGTCAATAAGACCCCAAACAAAAAGCCACAATCTTCCCCCCCTTACCACCCACCACCCGAAGGAGGAACCGGAAAATTGAATGTAAATAGTAATTAGTTTTAGTTATGTGAGTATGTAACTGATTTTGTTTTATAGTTTTTGTATATGACAATAAATACTTTTGGATTGGATTGGATTGGTAACATTTTACGTGACTTCTCTTGTTTATATAACTTGGTTTTATTTTTGTGCCGCTATTTATATTGTAGTTTACAGATTTAGGTATTATTAGTATCATAGGTGGGTGGTAGGATTTTGTTTGATTCGGGGGTAGAATTTAATGTTTTTTCCAGAGCAATTGCTTAAACTAATATTGGTTAATAATATTTATGAAAGTAGAATGTAATTTATTTAATTCACAAAATTTTCTTTTTTTCCGAGAACAAACGCAGAAATATATGTTTTTAAATTGAAGAATGTTTTCTTCGAACGTAATAAATATACATGGAATTTTTACTCCGTTGGAGTAACGGCATACTTTTACTCCGCCGTAGTGAAGATATACTTTTACAGCGCCAGCGGATTCTCCGTCGATCTCCGTCTCGCTCGATAGAAAAAATATAACTTTCATTTCCAATAACACGTACTATTTTCCTCAGTATTTTCCAAAAATAATTGGGTTATTTTTTCTGCAGACACGAAATTTTATACATTACATAAACGTTTTTAACCGACGAAACCAAAAAGGAGGATGTTCTCTATTCGACGCGTATATTTTTTTTTTATGTATGATCATGCACAACTTTTTACAGAGTGGTTCGATCCGATGATTTTTGGATAGGGTGTACTTCGAAGTTGGTCCCATTTCAATTTGAACAACAAAATCCATCCCTAAGGGTAGCAAAATGAAAGATATTGATCGTTCACCCTCTGAATTTTGGTCTGTTAACCGATTCTATCAGGCATAACTTTGTAGTGGGTTTTCCGATTTGGATGATTATTTTTTCATTGGAGAAGGTATACCTCATCATTGATCATATTCCGAATTGGAATGAAATGATCCACCTCTATGGGTAAAAAAATAGGGAATGATTGATTTTTCACTTGTGAACTTTGGCACACATATGTAGTTGACATTGACAGACCCTCCTACATCCGTCAAAATGATTACATTCTATGAAAGGATGGAATTATATACAAAGTGATGAAATAAACTATCCAGAACATTCAAAATTAATTTATATTATATAATAATAAATAGTTGAAATAGAAAATCATATTATTTAATAGTTAATAGTTGAAGTAAGCTAGGTAAATAAGTATTTGGAAGTAATCAAAAATTAAGTTGGTAGTAATGAGTAGATTTCAGCTACAAAAAATTGAAAAATAAAAACTTTTTAACAAAAAATTAAACCGACGGAAAAATCAACTGAAAAGCATAAAATAAAATAAACCTTTTTAGTCTAAATGATAATTGAGCTCCCAAACTAATGTGAGTAACTGATTTTGAGTCGGCGCCAAACAAACTAGCAATTGAATTAGGTAAAGCGTAAAATGATGGCAGCGAGATGCACGGCTGCGTATTGATTACTTCTTTCAAAGTAATATAATGATCTTCGATAATTGTTTGTTTGGCGCCGACTCAAAATCAGTTACTCACATTAGTTTAGGAGCTCAATTATCATTTAGACTAAAAAGGTTTATTTGATTTTTTGCTTTTCAGTTGATTTTTTCGTCGGTTTAATTTTTTGTTAAAAAGTTTTTTTAAATAGGCATTATTGATAACAAATTTCGAAATCGCTGGAGTTCCCAATTTAGTTCAATTGCACTTCTAACTTCATGATATCGAATATAAATTGAGTTATCAAAAAGTTTTTCAGTTCTGAATTTTCTGAAAACTGTGGAAGAGAAATAAAAAACATTTTCAATCAGATGGAGGCTGAATGGAATTCTTTTGTTTCTGAAAGATATCATGAAAATATGTCGCATAAAGTTCCTCACTGTGATTCTTAGAACTTTTTCAAAGCTCATCTCATTCAAAGTAGTCAATATTTTCCTTGATAAAAAAAAATTGGTTTTTCCAATGTAATGGCATAGCCAATTTGTATCTTTTGGCATGACATATTTCTATCCTTCACAACATCTCTCTCTCTCTCTCTCTTATATAGTCCGCCAGGAACTGTGTGTTAAAGACACGTGACGGCCACTCCATCAGTTATAATGTCTATGCTTGAATATGATTGGGTTGGTTTTCGAAATATTCAGTAACAGCATATCCTGGAAATTAATTTTAAGAATATTCGTAACTTTGAAAAAATAGTAATTTCAGTACTTCGGATATTCTAAGTAAAAAATTCACTTCCAACTGTCTCCCAACTTTCTTGCACTATAATTGCCAAGGATTACTAATGATTTCCCTCCCAGCGACATTAAGTCCTTGTTTGCTTTTTTGGGCACTTATTTTACAAATACTTTATGGGAGATTCAATTTGTTTCACAGGTTGGGCGAATCAATCATCACATATAGGAGGTACATTGTGACAGATATGAATAGCAGCAGCACTATATGGATTGAAAAACAGACTCAACATTAATTCTGTTTCTCTGCACTGAAATCCTTCTGGATGAAACTGAATGAGAATCACTGATGTTGAGCATACAGTGTGCGTCTAGTGTACCTACATGAATAATTTATCTTTTCGGACTCTTTTTTTGCCTATCTTTCGCGGTACCATTCATATCAATGTTTTTTAATAATAGAATGAACAATATTGGCAAAAAATCAATAAATCAAGAAACTAATTTTCCACGAGGATATATTTTTTGAAAGCACAGTTATTATCAAGTTGGTGGGACTTTCATGGTATCCTCAGTTGCTACCTCTTTTGAAAGAATATAAAATTTTTCATGCAAATATATATATATATATATATATATATATATATATATATATAGAGGACTTCGAAAACCAATGGTTGATTTCTGTTTGTGGGGTTGCAGTCAATTTTTAAAGGATGCCAGGGAGTGTGAATGAAAACTCTTTGGTATTTTGTCTAGCTTTCGGCAATGTTTATTACCATCTTCAGGACTTACTAAAATTGTAAAAAATGAACAGTACAATTTAAAGAAATAGGGAAGAGAGTACTTACTATCGTGAGTTTGAGGGGCGCCAGCTGCTTCATAACAATAAAAAAGTTTATTACAAATTTATAAAACGAACTTCATAAATTTGAAATAAACTTTTTTATTGTTATGAAGCGGCTGGCTTCCCTCAAACTCACATATTTCTATCCTCAGTAAGTCCTGAAGATGGTAATAAACATTGCCAAAAGCTAGACAAAATACCAAAGAGTTTTCATTCACACTTCCTGGCATCCTTTGAAAATTGACCGCAACCCCACAAACAGAAATCAATCATTGGTTTTCGAAGTCCTCTATTCAACTAATCAGTCACGATCAACCCAACGTTTCATATATATATATATATATATATATATATATATATATATATATATATATATATATAAGAATCCTTTTTAAATTCGGGTATGCAGTCAACAGGGGTATGGAAAAAAAGTGTACTCTTTTTTCTATTCAAGCTTTCGAGTCATTTATTGTGTCTTCATCAGGAACTCTACAATGAATTAAATTGAACATTATAAGATTTGAAAACCAAATAGGCATATGTGAGGTTAAAAATCCCTTTCACTTGCAGCAATTTATAAAATACCATGTCACAACAGACAACACTCTTGGTAAAGTCATATATAGTTAAAACTTTGATCAAAATTGATCAAGATTACTTAAACATAAGTGTATAAACATTTTAAAATTCCAAATGGGCTCTTATGGAGGTCATGTTGGATTCAAGAGGCAGTGGTGACAAATGAAAAATGAATGATTATTGAAGTATATGAAGTTGACAATTGACAAGTATGAAAAATAGATCTAAGATCTGTTGCCAACATACAATGCGGTGAAAAATAATATCACCAAACAAATACAGGGTACCAACTTATGTTAATTGAAACGATTTTGGTATGTCTCATAAGGAGAACGACTGAGTAAATATGAATAGATTATGCTGAGATTATCAATGTCCGTGAAATAAAATAATTCGAGAACGGACATTGATAATCTCAGCATAATCTATCCATATTTACTCAGTCGTTCTCCGTATGAGACAGAACCACAATTCAATACAGTAACATAATTGTGTCCCCTGGAATGATGGGTATTGAATTTTTCACTTTGTCAATTTTCACTTTTCTAAAAACTCATATTTTCTGGCAGTCTCCTATGACATACCAAAATCGTTTCAATTAACATAAGTTGTACCTTATTTGTTTGGATATTATTTTCACCGCATTATGTTGGAACAATCTTAGATCTATTTTCATACTTGTCAATTGTCAACTCATACTTCAATAATCATTCATTTTCATTTGTCACCACTCTGAATCAACATGACCTCCATAAGCCCATTTGAATTTTAAAATGTTTATACACTTATGTTTAAGTAATCTTGATCAATTTTGATCAAAGTTTAACTATATATGACTTTACCAAGATGTTGCTGTTGTGACATGGATTTTATAAATTGCTGCAAGTGAAAGGATTTTAACCTCACTTTGTAAGTACACATATGCCTATTTGGTTTCAAATCTTATAATGTTCAATTCAATTCATTGTAGAGTTCTGATGAGACACAATAAATGACTCGAAAGCTTGAATAGAAAAAGAGTACACTTTTCCATACCTGTTGACTGCATACCAATTTAAAAGATATATATATATATATATATATATATATATATATATATATATATATATATATATATATATATATATGAGTATCTATCTGGGATTCTGTCTTAAAGAAGGTACACTCTTTTTTGCTACCCGTGCTTTCGCAAATCTTTATTTGCTTCTTCGAGGGGTACAAAGTAAAAAATATGGACATTAAAATATTTAACTAATAATATGAGATTTTCTTTGGACATGAAAGCTTAGGAACATATTAAATAATCAGAAAAGTAGAAAGGAAAACTTAAAAAATGTTGTGACATGACAATTTGATGACTGACAATCATTTATTATGGATGTCAAATAAAATAATGTATATACAGTGGTGTGTTAATTCAGGTATTTTCAAATGCAGAATGGTTTTTTGGTAAAAGAAGGTACGAGTAGATTTTACTCAAGTTATTAATATCAGTTTTTTCATTCATATTATCAGAGTGTAATTTTATTTCAGCCATATAAAAAAAAAGTCTTTTTTTTTAATTTTTTCAACATGTAAGATTTTGGCACAATCATAATCATGATCGTTATCCTTGACATGTTTCGTTAAGGAAAAGAGTTTTTTTTTTTAATTTTGATTTGAAACAATTTTTTGTTTGGCCCAAATATTTTGTATCACAATTTGAACAAGGAATTTCATAAACCATGTGCACGTTGGACTTTTCGGTGATATGATCTTTTTGTTTCAATTTGGTATACAAGTTTTCCAATGGTTTGATTTTCTTTTGTGCAATTTTCAAGTTTTTTTCATGTTTGAATACATTTATAATTTTAATAGAAAGTTCAGGAATGTAAGGTATCGACGAATATGTGATATTATGTAAATTTTTTTTTAGAAATGGCTGAAATAAAATTACAATCTGATAATATGAATGAAAAAACTGATATTGATAACTTAAGTAAAATTTACTCGTACCTTCTTTTACCATTCATCATTTGAAAATACCTGAATTAATACACCACTGTATATACCTTATTCTATTTGACATCCATAATAAATGATTGTAAGTAATAGCTTTGATGACCAAAGAAAATTTCAAATTGCACAGAATGTATACTATTATTAATTAAATATTTTAATGTCCATATTTTTACTTTGTAACCCTCGAAAAAGCAAATAAAGATTTGCGAAAGCTCGGGTAGCAAAAAAGAGTGTACCTTCTTCAAGACCGAATCCCCCGATAGTTAATTCTATATATATATATATATATATATATACAGTGTGGAAACATATAATGGAATCAGGTCCATTTTTATTTTTGAAAATCTATTTCTTTCCAAACAATTTTTCAACTCCCTTTCAACCACCTGCTCTACAGATCAACCCCTTCAAAAATTTCAAATTGTACAAGTTATACCTTTTTTGAGCGGTATTTTAAATCTCTATATAACGGATTTTTTTTTGTTCGGTTGAGCCATATCCGCAAGAGAGCATTTGAAAGATTTAAAATTTATTGGAATTTTCGTCCAAATTGTTGATAATGGTAGATACTGTTTCGTATTGTTTGATTGTATTATTATTTAAAATCAGTTTTTGATACGGAATTTCCGTCTGCGGCTATGTTTTCCTAATGTTTTTTTTCCTTCAGCTCCGAAAAAGAGGCATTTTGAAACTAAAGAAAACGAAACTAATTTATTTGTGTTAAATTATCTGTCGTTTTCGCAGATACTAGTAGAAAATGAGACAAAAAGTAGATGTGATCTTAACAAAATAACATTTATTGGAAATAGCCAATGGTGATAGTTTAAAATTGTAGTAGTAATTTTTGAAATGCGTTATTTAACGGAAACTCATTGTATAACCATCCTGATGATGATTGGATATGGAGATATGAGTAGAACACAGGCAGATGTTAATTTGTTTCGTGAAAAGTATCCAGAATTGCCTCCTATTTCACAAGGAACGGTTAGCAAAATCTAAAAACAATTTCGTGAGTTAGGGCATGTAAAGTGTTTGTTCAGAAGAGGTCATTCTTTCGTTGACGAAAATACTAAACTAAATGCATTGTTGGAGATAGAAGAAAATCCTACGACTTCTGCAAGGAAAATTGCACGGAATACTTATGTAAGTCAAACAATGATTACGAAACTGTTTAAAGCTAACAAATTACATCCTTACAAAATTCACCCAACACAAGAGTTATATGAAGACGATACTGATCGCAGGGTTGAATTTTGTGAGAAAATGATGAGAAAGTTAGACCAACATTAATTATTGCTAACTCATGTATTGTTTTCTGATGAATCCACCTTTACCCTTCATGGACATGGAAATCGTCAGAATTGTAGATACTGGTCTCGAGAAAATCCTCACTGTATGCGAGAGTTACATACTCAGAGACCAGAAAAAGTTAATGTCTGAGCCGGCATGCTGGGAAATCGGATGATTGGACAAACATTTTTTGAGGGTAACCTGACCGGAGATATGTATTTTGAATTTATACAGACAGAGCTTATTCCTATACTAACAAATTTATTTCCTAATCAAGTTAATCCAAATATACCACATTTTTGTTTATGGTTTCAACAGGATGGAGTACCACCGCATTTGAGAGTTCCTGTAAGAGAATATTTAAATACAGTATTCCCGAATAGATGGATAGGTCGAGAGGTGCGTCGGTATGGCCGGTGAGATCACCTGACCTCACCTCATTAGATTTTTTATGGGGTCATATCAAAAACAAGGTCTACCAAACAAAACTTGTAAGATATAATAACAGCAAAAATGCAGGCGATTACTCCACAGATGTTTGAAAACGTCAGAAATCAATTTTATAATAGGCTGGGTTGTTGTCAAGAAGTAGAGCACATTTTGAACATCTCAAGCATAAAAAACTAAAGATTGTTCCGAGCACAGCAAAACGCGTCCCTTCTTTGCAAATTAAAATTTTACATGAAGCCAATCTGTAGGGTCAGTACTAAATGGGTATACAACTTTGGGAAAAACAAAATTTTTGGAAATAAAACTTGTCTGACTGTTTTTTTCCCAAAGTTGTATACCCTTTTAGTGCTGACCCTACAGATTGGCTTCATGCAAATTAAAATTTTACATGAAGCAAATTGTAGGGTCAGTACTGAAAGGGTATACAACTTTGGAAAAAATAATTTTTGGAAATTAAAATTTTCATTACTTAAAATGCTTTTATCTCGAATAAGCATCAGAGAAATAAAAAAAAGAAAAAGATGGTTGTATTGAGAATTTAAAAACCTTTCGAACAAGATACAACTCAACCCCCTTTTTCCGAACAAAACAACACTAATCCCTCCACCCGGAGAAGAAACATGGGAGATCTCATACCTCCCAGACTATTCGGTGAAACATTACAAGTAGTAGAGCAGGTGAAATATCTAGGGCTGATTCTTGACAAGAAACTAACCTGGAACCCGCATCTTCAACATGTAACCAATAAAAGCAAGATAACCTTCATGATGTGCAGGAGAGCTTTTGGAAAAACCTGGGGGCTCAAACCGAAAGCCATGCACTGGCTTTACACAGCGGTAATAAGACCAAGAATAACTTATGGCTCACTCTTATGGTGGCCAAAAACAAATCAAAAACCAACCTTGGGAAAATCCAGAGGCTTGCCTGTCTCTGTATCAGGGGTGCAATGAATAGCACTCCAACAGCTGCAATGGAAATCATCCTATACCTCGAAACCCTTGACTTACATGTCATTGGAGATGCCAGGGGGATGAGTGCATACAGACTGAAACAAACAAAAAACTGGAGAATCCGAACAACTGGACATACCAGAATCACTCATGTAATCAACATCGAAGAACTCGAAATGATTTCAGACTACATGCAACCCCTAAACTCATTCGAAAAACCATTCGAAACACGAATTGATGGATCTGGATGGGCCCCGAGTATAGAATCACAATCAACTGCGGACATAGTCTGGTATACAGACGGTTCAAAGACAGTTGAAGGAACGGGAGCAGGAATACATGGGGTAAGGCCAAGAAGGGATTACATAATACCACTTGGCAAATGCTCCACGATATTCCAAGCTGAAACACATGCTATTATGGTATGCATTCAGAAGAATCTAGAAAGTGGTTATAGGAAAAAACACATCTACATTCTATCTGACCGTCAAAGTGCTATCAAAGCACTCAACTCTATACAGATGAAGTCCAAACTGGTCTGGGACTGCCTCCAGAACCTCATCGAGCTTGCAAAATACAACAAGGTCGCCTTGATGTGGGTGCCAGGTCATAGAGGCATTGAAGGCAACGTCAAAGCGGACCAGCTAGCTAGACAAGCATCTGAAATGCTATTCACAGGACCAGAACCTGTACATGGGATTAGCAAAAACCGATGCAGGACCCTGAGCGACGAGTGGATAAAGAGAAGACACCAACAATATTGGGATCAAACTGTCGGGCAAATACACAGCAAAGTCATGATAGCGCATTCAAACCGGACCCTGACGGCTGACCTTCTGAACCTGAACAGAACGAAGGTACGTATAATAATAGGTATGCGTCCTAAGAAAACACCTAAACACCATGGGAGTACGCAGGGAAACCGTGGTGTGTAGGCTTTGTGATGAAGAGGAGGAAACAGCCTCTCATATTATCTTTGACTGTGACGCCCTAAGTAGTAGGCGACACAGAACCTTTGGAGAGATCAGCCTGGAAACAGGCATGAATCCAAAGAACCTCATCAACAGGCTTCTAAACCTAATTAAAGGCACAAACCTGTTCGAATGAGGAACCACCGACGACAGAGTGATACAATAGACCCCAGCTGGTCGCAGTGTCAAGGGAAGCTAAGTGCCAACCCTGTCTCTGGCTCGTCAGCTTTCAACCAACCAACCAACCCCCTTTTCATCACAAAATTTTGAAGGGATTGATCTGTAGGACAGGAGGTTGAAAGGGAGTTGACAAATTTTATTCAAAAAAATAAAATAATTGACATTGAAAAACACAAATACTTGAACTAACTTCTGGATGCCTTAAAATTAAAATCATCGAATGCCCTGCTGTGGTCACAAAAGACCCCAACAGGACATTGGCCGTCTTCCATGTATTCCAACAAGGTATTTGAAAGAGAGTTAATCGCTGCGAATTTTGATTTCTGTTCACGAAATTCATTCTGGGATGTTGCCAATATATCATTTCTGTTCAGAAACGTAAGCAGTCTATTTAGATATAGATATTCAAATATTTTCGAAAAGCTACAAGACACTGTTACAGGTCTATAGTTACCCATTAGATGTGGATCTTTATTACAAGCTTTTATTCAGTTTCACCTGGCCCGGTGTCTGTCTGTCTGTAATCAAACCATATTAAATTTGACCCACATCTAATCGTCCGATTCATTTGAAATTTGGCAGGTGTACATAATTCCGGTGACAATGCATCATGCAATTCTTGTTAGGAAAAAACTGAATGGCGGCTCCAATATGGCGAACAATTTTAGTAATTATGGTCCGATTCTATTCAAAATTGGTATCTATAGGTTTTTGGGGTCTAAGATTACGAGTTTTCTGTCAGAATTCGAAAATTCAATATGACGGCTCCAAAATGGCGGACGAGTTTTGTGATTATGGTCCGATTCTATTCAAAATTGGTAGGTAGGGGTTTTTGGGGTCGGAGATTTGTTTTACACGCTTTTATTCAGATTCACCTGTCCCGGTGTCTGTCTGACTGTCTGTTAGCAAATCTTGCAAGTTAAATTTGATTCACTTCTAATCGTCCGATTGATTTGAAATTCGACAAGTGATCATAATTCCGGTGACAATGCATTATGTACTTTTTGTTAGGAAAAGAAACAGAATGGCGGCTCCAATATGGAGGACAATTTTTGCGATTATGGTCCGGTTCTATTCAAAATTGATATCTAGGGGTTTTTCAGGGTCGGAGATTATGATTTTTCTGTCAAAATTCGAAAATTCAACATGGTGGTTTTTTCAATGGCGGACGAGTTTTGTGATTATTGTCCGATTCTATTCAAAATTGGTATGTGGGGGTTTTTGGAGTCAAAGATTTTTTTCACAAGCTTATATTCAGTTTCACCTGTGCCGGTGTCTGTCTGTCTGTAATCAAATCTTGCAAGTTGAATTTGCTCCACTTCTAATCGTTCGATTGATTTGAAATTTGGCAGGTGTACATAATTCCGTTGACAATGCATTATGAAATGTTTGTTGGAAAAAAAAATGGCGGCTCCAATATGGCGGACAATTTTTGTGTTTATTATCCGATTTTATTCAGAATTGGTATCTAGGGTTTACGGGGTCGGAGATTATGTTTTTCATTTCAAAATTCAAATATGAATTAGAAAGAAATATTTATTTTATTTAAAAAACAAGCTTTTATTAGTTGTTAATAAAAAACACAACTAAAGAGTTAAAAATAAAAATTAAAAAAAAATTAAAAGAAGCTTTTATTTATACGAATGCACTTGAGAGGAAAAAAATATTTCTTCTAGATCAAACAATGAATGAACTTTTTTTTTCCTTTTCAGTGCATTTCTATAAATAAAATTCTTCTTTTTTTTTTATATTTTTAGGGACGACTTTTTCTTCTTTCAGTGCACTGTAACATATTTTTTAGCATATTAGGGAACTTGGTCAGATGTATGTTCAGCCCATATGAACCAGTTGCAATACTTGAGGTCGGAGTTGACACAGTAATTATTTTGTATAAATTCAAAAGATCTTTTGGTGGATACTGTACAGAGATCGATTTCATAAGAAAGATACTCATTTCATTGCCGTTTTTGGAATCTTAGGAAATCTTCAATTCCTTCTGTATAACATCATAATATGCTTTTTTTATCGAGCGATAGCTTTGGTGACTTGGTTTTTCATATCTTTGTAACAGCGCAGGCATGCCTCCAACTCTGTTATTTTATATTTCTTGGGTGGATTATCTCTAATGTTCATCATCAGTTCGATGGTGTCTGCCAACCAAGGAGACTTTGGTTTTGTCAGCGTTGAGGTTTTGAGAGGCGCATGCCTATCAAATAAATCGATCAACTTAGAGACCTTTAAGCAATTGATCAACTTAGAGACCTTCTCATCTACGTTTTCTTGATCATGAATCGTAAAAAAAAAATTCAAAGACAAGCTTTTATACAAATGCACTAAAAAAGAAAACAAATTATTTCATTGTTGATCTAGGACAACAGTAACAGATTCAAAATCTTGCCACGCAAGATTACCTATTTTGTATCCGCGGCAAGCTTATGAATCTGTTACTCACAGAATAATCTAGATCAACAATAAAAGAAATAATTTTTTCCTTTATTGCATTCGTATAAAAGCTTGTCTTGAAAAATGTGAACTTTTAGTTCTGTTTTCATTAACAACTAATAAAAGTTTTTTTTTTCGTTTATTTTTTATTTGAGTATCTATGATGTTAAATAACTAGTTTATTAATTTCTATCTAAATTATTTCAGAATTTTGAAAAAATAGATACCAATTTTGAATAGAATCGGACCATAATCACAAAAATTGTCCGCCATATTGAAGACGCCATTCCGTTTTTTTTCCCTAACAAAAATTTAATGATGCATTGTCGCCGGAATTATGTACACCTGCCAAATTTCAAATCAATCGGACAATTAGAAGTGGATCAAATTTAACTTGCAAGATTTGATTACAGACAGAAGGACACCGGGACAGGTGAAACTAAAAATAAAAGCTTTTAAACAAAATCTTCGACCCCAAAAACCCTCACATACCAATTTTGAATAGAATCGGACCATAACCACAAAACTCGTCCGCCATTTTGGAGACGCTATGTTGAATTTTGACAAAAAATCATTATCTCCGACCCCGAAAACCTTTAGATACCAATTTTGAATGGAATCGGACCATAATCACAAAAATTGTTCGCCATATTGAAGCCGCCATTTTGTTTTTTTTCCTATAAAAAATTTCATAATACATTGTTACCGGAATTATGTACACCTGCCTGATTTCAAATCAATCGTACGATTAGAAATGGGTCAAAATCAACTTGCAAGATTTGACACACAGTCACCGGCATAGGTGAAATAAATAAATAAAAAAGGTGTATACAATAGATTCGCTTAGAAATGATTCTTGTCGAATTACTTAAAATAGCGATATATTCCAAATTTAGGTCTTTCCAATCCTCCATTTATATTAAGTTTACATTGTACCAAGTGATGATCTGAAACACCCTGTAGATCGACGACTAATTACCCAAAGGATGGTCGGGTTAAGTCCTTTTCTCATCAGTAATCCATTTTTTGGTCAAGACATTAGATCTGTGTATTGAATATTTGGCATCAGAATGATAAATATATTACTAAATTTGTCCAATAAATCAGCCTTTTTGCTTCTCAATAATTGTTTTTGTTATCCATATATATTGCTTCCCAGATTTTGTTACTCAATATTGCCTGCCATTTTGCTGCTTAATATTTGTTTTTGCTACCCATTAATCTTTTCTTCTGCTTTCATAAATCCTCATCTCTGCCAATATTTGCTGCAAACATTTTCTGCTCGACAACTTTTGCGACGCGAATAAATAATAAATAACAGAAACGGTCATTCAGAAACACAATACGGAATCGACAATTTTTTTATCGACCATATAGAAGTTGAAGACACGTGCAATATCCACCAAGCATTGAATATTATCTCTTCATAAAAACGTTCTGTCTGGTAAGCTTCCAACGAATTTTCTTATCCAGACTAGACTATGAATTAACATAAAAGAAAACTGTCGGAGCATGAATTCACTACAATTTAAGTTGGGAGATTATGGAAACGAATGAAGTTTAGTTTAGGAGAGCGGTACAATCCAGAAATTCTCCACGATCATTTTGTCTAATTACAATAATTATGTTTTTGCACTTCCGGGACTAAAGTGAGTATTTCAGTCCCTCCAAACAGGGACTAATGTGGTTCATTTCGAAGGGACTAAAGTGGGTATCCTAGCATAATTATTGAAACATTCAAAAACACTATCAATGTAACATTTTTATTTGACAAGTAAATACGGTGTCAATGTCATCAATTTCGTGATCCTGATTAAAAAACGTGATTTTATTAGAGCCTCTTCTGCTGCTTGTTTTAATTATCAAATTGAATTGTGACATTGACAGGACGTTTTTAAATTTATATCTACAAGTCACCTAATTTTAATGTTGATTCCCCAGAAAGTGCAAAAAAAAGTATATCTATATGCTGTGCGACTAATAGTATATTATTTAACGAGCGGTAATGTAGGTCATAACTCACGCAGATGAAGTTTGCAGCACGAGCCGCAGGCGAGTGTTATTCATCAAGTGAGTTATGACCATTACCGCAAGTTGAATACTATACTTTATCTACGACTATAACAATAAATAATAAGATACAAGTACAGAGAAAGAACTTAATTCACAGATCTTAATAGTTACATATAACAATGCTATGAAAATGTTAATTGAAATTACTCATTTTTTTTATGAATAAAAATAACTGTAAAGTTTGAACAACCAGTAAACTGAATATGTGGGACTGAATTATGCAAGTTAATTGTTTCATTTTGGGTTTGTTGCATATATGTTGTTGATGTACTAACTGGTTGAGGTGTTATAGAACTGTATATTTTATTTGCAGTATCTGTCTTATTCTTTTCGGAATCATCAACGTACCCCTCAGCCATAGTAGTTGATCGCCAACCGCCATGGCGTTTCAGTGCCGTTATATCCCCTCCAGCATTTACTAATGAAGTTGCCGACGAGCGGCGAAAACAATGCCCTGTATATAAATTACAGTGTGGTAATTTTAAAAATGTAGCAATATCTTTCCCCATTGCTCCAAATTTATTAATGCCAATTCTTTGTGAGTGATATTTTCCATTTTGAAATTTAAATAATGATATCATTACAATTCGGCCGACTGGGAAGGTCTTCGTATGTTTTTCTCAGCGTTTCCATGGAAGAGAGTTTGTTTCTCTTCAGTAGATCCAACACGATGTGCTGAGACAATTTCTGAAATCATCATGTTGGGGATGCAAACCTACATACCGAATACCGAAAGAAGAACATCATCCGATAAGACCTGGTTTAACAGAAACTGCTCTAGAGCTGTGGCTTCCAAACAGGCAGCATACCATCGATGGCTAAAAAATCCGGGCCCTGAGACCAGAGCAGCATATGTCGAGGCTAGAGGCATATGCAAAGAGACAATAGAATGCTCAAAAGATGCCCACAATGCCAAAATAAGATCAAAACTTGCTGAATGTCCTAACGGATCCCGTTCATTTTGGTCTTTCGCCAAAGCTGTGGGAAGAAACTTCACTTCCAGCTCATTTCCTCCTCTAACCAAAGAAGATGGAACACTAGCAACGACTGCCCAGGAAAAAGCCAATATCTTTGCGCACCTATTTGCTGGAAATTCCACTCTGGATTCATCGGGAAAACAACCCCCGAACATTACACCTATTGACAGTCACATGCCCGAGATCACCTTTCGCCAACGTACTATCAGAAAGATTTTGCTGGGTCTCAACATCAACAAAGCCCGTGGATCTGACGGAATCCCGCCGATTGTTCTCAAGAAATGTGCCCCCGAACTAACACCTGTTCTTTGCAAGTTGTTCAACCACTCTTACAATTTGGGGGTATTTCCGTCCAATTGGAAAATTGCAAGAGTACAGCCAGTCCCTAAAAAAGGCAAAAAGGCCCTACCTAGCAACTACAGACCTATCGCACTGCTATCTATTATTTCAAAGGTCATGGAAAAAGCCATCAACATCGAGCTCATGAAATATCTGGAAGACTCAGGAATTGTCAACGATAGGCAATATGGCTTTCGCCATCAGAGATCAACTGGTGACCTGCTCGCTTACGTCTCACATATATGGCAGCTATCTATTGAAAAGTATGGAGAAACTTTAGCTGTGGCATTAGATATCTCCAAGGCGTTCGATCGAGTTTGGCACCAGGGACTCCTCGCCAAGCTTCCGTCTTATGGCTTGCCCCCTCAGCTGTGTTCTCTGCTTGCTAGTTTTCTCTCAAACAGGTCTCTCCATGTAGTGGTCGATGGAGTTTCATCTGACACTCTACTCATAAATGCTGGTGTTCCGCAAGGATCTATTCTCGCACCAACACTATTTCTACTTCACATCAACGACCTGCTGAAAGCAACTTCATGTCCAGTACACAGCTTTGCAGATGATAGTACCCTCCATACCGCTTTCTCTTCCAGGGCCCCTATAGCAGCCCGTGAAACCAGAAATGAACGAGGAAGAAATGTTAATAATATAAATATGGACTTAGCAACAATTCTCGAGTGGGGATCTAATAACTTGGTAGAATTCAATGCAAACAAAACACAAGCATGTCTTTCCTCTAAAAAAGCCGATCTCACTGTGCCTAACATAACTTTGTCAGGAGTAACCATACCACTGAAGTCATCCATATCGATGCTTGGTATTACTGTCAGCAATAACCTTTCCTGGGAAAATCACGTGAGGTCCATTGCCAAAACTGCATCCCAAAAACTTGGTTTTTTGTTTCGTGCCAAGAGCTATTTCACCCCCACTCAGCTGCTTATGATCTATAAGGCACAGATCCGACCTGTCCTGGAATACTGTTCCCATATTTGGAGCGCGGCACCTAAACATATCCTGAGGCTATTGGATTCTGTCCAAAAAAGGGCAATTCGTCTCGTCGGTGATGCCTCGCTTATAAACTCGCTCACTTGTCTGGAACACCGTAGAAAAGTTGGCGATTTGTCTCTATTTTATAGATATTTTCATGGGCGATGCTCTTCTGAAATATCAACAATCGTTCCTGCTTTGGCAGTCTCTTCGAGACTAACCCGTCAGGTTCAGTCATCACACCCCTTCGTGGTCACTTTGGAGACCTGCAGAACATCACTTTCCAAAGACTCGTTCATCCAACGAACAGCGAGGCTTTGGAACTCATTGCCTAGGGAGGTGTTCTCCGAGGCATACAACCTCCAGAAATTTAAGAAGAACACCAACTCCTACCTTCTTTCCCTTGGTTCCCACGATGTTCTCTGAACATTACAGGATATCCCTTATCGTGGGAACAAGAACATAAAAAAAAAAAAAAAGACGAAGATTTAAATATTTCTTGACTATGGTATAAAAATTTCCCGTAACACTGAATTTTCTGGCAATTTTTGTTTTTGTATTTGGTGCACTGACCATAAAAATATATCCATGATCTTCTAAATCTGTAATTTGCATAGAGTACTATTCTGCTGCACGACAAGCACCCATAATGCCCATTATTAAAGCAACCTAAAATAAATTATGTAACTGACTAGAAAACGTTCGAATATTGTGAGATCTAGTACCTTTGTCGCCAGATATTTCTCATCAGGAGCTTCATTTATGAAATTTTTCTGGCCTAAAAGTATCTGCCTTTTCAGCTACATGTTTCTCTAATTGACGTTTAAGAAACGCGCGTAATTTCAAATAATTCTCTATATTGAATCCATTATTTATGTTGAGTGTGCTTCTTAGCATGGAGTAGAAAGTCCATAGGGACGATGCTTTACATTTCGTGCTAAGTTCACTAAAATATGCCAAAAGTACATTTTCTGTGAACGATGACTTAATATGTTCTTGCTGCTACACCAATCTTGAAAATTTTTGTATACACCTTTATATTTGTTTTGGGATTTTTCGGGCAATAAATTCTGTATGGTAACATATGCTACTTGTTTTATTTCTGGATTCATCTTTTTCAGCACAAAATTCAGAATAATTAGGAATTAACTTAATTTGAAAACGTCAAAATTATTCAAGTGACATTACTCCCCTCAATAACAATAATGGACTGTTCCCTTTCGGCCAAACGGCTTGTTCAGAAGAACAGAGCCACCTTGATATTCGGTTCGTAAATAATTCCAAGAATCTTTTCCGATTTATTATAGTGAGTTATAGTAGTGAGTTATTATAACTCACGTTGTTTGTTTATAGATACTATTAATTGCTCAAAAGTAGTTGAATAATCCATATATATAATTTAATAGGAGTAGATGAAGTGTCTTAATCCCTTGGGTGGTGTTCCCTCTGGTAAACCCTTCGGAAACAAACTCCACTCGCGGGATTCAACGAGTCACTTAAGTCCCGTGGTATATAATATACTATTGTCCCCGATTACAGGACAAAATGAATATTTGATTAACACTTGTAATTTTACTGAGACGAAAAAGTCTTCAATATATTTCCCAACTAACCCTAAATAGGGAGTGATGAGCTATATTCCGAAAATGAAACGAATCTGGAATTGTCGTGGAAACCTGCAAATTGCGAACATTGCACGGCAAAGTTTTGTAGACCTGCAAAAATGGCAATTATATTTCGAATAAGAGATTTTTCCCTTATTTGAGGAAACTTTTGTTTGTTTTTCTTCATTTTGAACAAATAAATTAAAATCTTAAAGAATTAAAACTATTTATATTTTCTTTTTTTTATAAAAAATTGAAAAGTAAAAAGCCAAAAGTTTCCTCACATCTATGTTCTCATGAAAATAAAAATAATTTCTTCAATATATTAGATTCCCAATTCTTTGTTTTTGGTATGGGAATATATCGCATCTGATTCGCTAGAGAATGTGAAACTGAATATGGAATAAAGTAGAAAATATTTGTTTTTTATGCGTGCCCATTTCTGCAAGAAAGTATAAGTATGTCAATTCTCAGTATGCATGAGCTAGGCAAAATTGACGCAACTATATGATTGGAACCAAAGGAAGTTATGAGGTATGTTGTTACGAATCCATTACGCCACTATTTATCCGGTTCTTCCTAAAAGCGCCAGACGATGTAACAATCGGAGATTTCCGAAGCAAATATGGAATTCCAGGAATGTGACGACTGACTGTTCGACGTTACGCTGGGCTTTGTCATCGGATGATCTTGATGTGTCCACGAACCGACAAACAGGTATTCAAAGCTTCTGGGCGCTAGGGACAATTATAATATATGAATTCACTATTTTGAGTGACTATTCGAGAACAATTGATGGCGAAATCGAGAAATACACCTCACGAGAAGATGGAGGAAGTAATGGAAATGATCAAGCAGCAGTTTGGCGAGCAAGAGAGACGACTACAGGGACAAAAAGAATTGAGCAGGAACGACGGAGCATAGAAAAACAAGAGAAAAAGAAACGTCGACAAAAGAAGGAGGAATGACGGCGGATAGAGAAACAAGAGGAAGAGAAACGTCGACAGAGAGAAAAGCAAGAGGAGGAGAAACATCGACAGATAAAAGACCAAGAGAATGAGGAACTTCATCAGAGAGAAAAACAAGAGGAGGAGGAACCTCGAGAAAAATAGGAACAAGAGGCGAAGAAACAACGAGAGCAACAGAAAACGTTTTTGGAGCAGATGTTCCAGAAAACTGGAGCGCAAATCTCAGGACAGAAGGAAGAAGTTGATGCGGTACGAGAAGAAGCAAGAAAAAAGTCAGGACAGTCCGGAAAAAAGCAAAGAAAGAAGTGTAGGCGGTGCGAGAATTGAATGAGAAAATAATACAGCACTTGAGAGAACTAGAACGGGAATTTAATTTACTCAAGATTCCAAACCATCATGGTTGCCACATTGGGCAATTCCGTAAAACCACCTACTTTTGTTGGGCAGTCACTATGATCCCTATATTATAGGCAGTTCAAAGATGCAGCTACGACTAATGGATGGGACGATGAAGAAAAGGCTAGTGTACTTGAGTGGCCTAGTGAGGATCTGCTTCAGCAATGTTACAGATCATTCTAGGAGACCAGCAGTGCAAGCATGAATACCTGATTGCTGCTCTGGAGTTGAGATACGACAACCAACAGCGAGTACAGTTGAACCGGTCACAGTTGAAAACACGAGTGCAGAAATCAGGCGAGAGTCTACAGGAGTTTGTAGCAGATGTCCAGAGACTTATCCAATAGACTTGCCAGCTTACCTAGAAAGAAGTTCCGAAGGATTTCGAGAAACAATTGGCAGTGCAGGTATGCATTGATGGATTGAGAGTTACTAAAATACGATGGAAAGTGAGGGTGGTATCGGACGAAGAACCACTTCAGGAAAAAAAAGCGGTACGCATAGAACAGAGGCTCAGCAGATTACTAGATGAACTGGAACTCAAGAACAACAGTGCGAACAATCAGACAAGATGAAACTGCTTCAGTTATGGTAGGAGCAGATATTTTCAAAGAGATTACAGGATGGAGTTACCACCACGACGTTTGTTGGTGGAATGGATTCAAGATTAATGCGAGTCATACCGCTTTTATGGATATATTTCATATTGAATGTCATGGTCTTGTCAAACATTTTTAACTGTTAGTTATTCATTTTATATTTTCTCATGAAATTGCATTCACTGCGCAACAATGTTCTGCCCGACGCTCTGCTCGACATTTGTCATCACTTTAGAGGACACCCTCACGTTCCTACTTACCTACGTGGTAGGAGCGGACATTTCCAGAGAATTTGCAAGGAGACGTTGCCACCACGTTCGTCATCATCTTGGAGGACACCTGCATGTTTCTACCCATCGACGAGGATCAGATCATCTACTCCATTTTCGGGCAGATACTGACAAAATTAATTGGCCAATACAACGGGAGGCATGCGGGCAAGTGAAAGCGTAGTTGCCAGGGTAATACGAATCAACAGAGTCAGAAGAACTACTGATAATTCGCCCATTAGAGAAAAAGATGAACCAGTACCATCTCAATACCGAACATCACCGACCAAATAGTAATGCAGATGTCCTGTCTAGAAGACCGCATCCTAGAGCATCCAAGCAAAGTCATAGAACAAAGTCCCGCGGAGGAGTTGACGTCATCAGACGGAAGAGACTGCTACCTAAGTACGACTGGAGTGGACCGATCCAAACTTTCTACATTGGATAGAGGATGGAACTAAGAGACTCATCTGGAGAAATATTTCAGACAGAGATCCCATCTTTAAGGCAATGAACACAGTGAGATTTCCTGGTTGGAAAAAATGGACCACTCAAACGGGTATGGGATTCCGCTGATGAAGAGTCGTCAATTTCCCAATTGATTTTGCCCAGGAAGAAAAGGAAATTCATGAAGGAAAATTGGGAGAACATCTAGGAGTCAATAAGACTGTGGACAAGATCAGGCAGAGGTTCTACTACCCAAATAAGTATTTCTATAAGGTATATTGAGAAAACATTAATTTCTGGTGTTTCTAGGATATATTAAACTAAGTACAGGAGTTGAGGTGCATGTAAGTGATTGTTGAGAATTTTAAAGACAAACACTAAATCTTTAATAATCCTTCTTTTCTCTAATGAGATAATGCCAAATGTTATTCTTGCTGAATGTATGTCCATTGAATCTCCAGTTCAAAAATCTAATGAATTTATTTTTGATTGTTCTGAGTCTCATTTCGTGAAGGTTATAACATGGATTCCAAATGAGGCTTGCAAAACTCAACTTGCTGTGTACACATGCGAAATATTTTATCATTGAATATCACATCTGGATCTTTAATCTGACCAACCCTTCCTAGATTTCTACCTTGCCAATTGTAATCAAATTCAAACAGATTTTGCGAGAAAGAGTTCGTCGAACATTTATTCAAGTTGAGAAATTGCCTATTGGAGCAACAGTAGTGAGAAACACGAAGGAGATCGGATTGAATATTCAAACAGTCAAATACAATTCAACTTTAGCAAATATTTTCAGGTATATTTTTACGAATTGACGAATACTGAGAATAATGAAGGTCCCAGGAAGAAACCTTGTGGTACACCTGACGTTACAACAATGGGTGATGATATATATCCATGTATGGTTACTCTTTGTGGCCTGTTACATACATAAGAAGCGAACCATCGCAGCAGATCCCCATGTACACCGACTTCAGAAAGTTTAGAAATGATCAATTTTATCGAAAACCTTGCTAAAGTCAGTGTGATTAGAGTCAACCTAAATTCGATCGTTCAAAGAATCAAAAATATATTGAGAATATATCATTAAGTTTGTTTCGATTCCCCTTTTAGAAAAAAATCCATGTTGTTCTTAAGTAAACTTTGGATAATTGATCGCAGATTAGGTTTCATAAAAATTCAGTTAATGAACATTGTTCGCTAATTCCTCTATAGTTGATGGCTTCGCTTTTTTCTCCAGAACTTGTATATATTGGGATCAAGTAAGCAGCTCAAATTTTTGGGAACACTTCCTCTGCTAGGGATAAGTTGAATAGGAACATGTGAACTATTTGCACATTTTATAAAATAATTGGGAATATTATGGAATCCACCTCCATTCCTCTCATCTATGTTCCTGATTTTGTTCAGTATCTCTTCTTCTGTAAAGTGAAATTTGCCTATCAAGGTATTGTAATTTGACGACAATTTGAAAAAAATGGAAATCAAGAAACTGCACACAGATATTTTCAAGCTTTATCAAAAGAAGTATGTATAATATACAACAAAAACAATTGTGAATTTTCACAGATTTTAACAAGCATTGAACAAGTTATAAATTGTCCGATTTCTAGAACATACGTTTTAAGTTGTTTGTTTTCATTTTTTGAGATAACGTGTTATGAAATTGAGATAATGTGTTTGAGATAACGTTGAGATAACGTGTATCAAATTGATATTTCACATCATCGTATCCAATTATATTTCCCACTCCGTGCAGCTTGAATAAATCATTTGAATTTAAATTAGAAAAAAGAGGGCCCAGTGCGGTACTTTGTGAAAATCCACAATCAATTTGCTTCTGTTCACTAAGTGGAATCTACAATGTTTACAACTTATTTTTACAACAATGTGCAAAAGTAATGGTGATCTTCTCTATCCAAAGCTTTCAAAAGTTTTACGTTTCTCTAAACACCGATCTATGTGTTATGTCAGTCGATTCGTATCTTTCGGTGGTAAAAACAAAATTTCTCTTTTGAGATTAGCTTTCGTTAATGAATTGAGTTAATATCTCCTTCAATAATTTTTCGAAAATTTTTAAGGGTTTATGTCGGGACGGTTTTGCTTTCTATTGAAAGATCCATAGCATTAGAAGTCACCACACATACTGTAATGGTTGAACAAATTAACCCTGAAGGTAGAAAATACTCGTTGCAAACTCCAATTCAATTGAGCAGTAATCGACATTATTATTAAAAGTATATTCTAGGTGTGCTGTATAAAATAGCTCAACTGATATTTCTGAGTTATATTATTCATATTTTTTATTGTTATCTACTCTCAATTTAGGATCATCTCCAGAATCTGTTATAAAACTATTGAAGGAAATATATAAAATAAAGCTATTAAGACATCTCACCTACCTCGCTGCTTAGTTATACTTCCCCAAGGGATATCTCTCATCGGATAGTATTTTTAAAAAGATTGTTATATAAACATCATCAGAAAATGCGAAAAACAACTTTGGTTGACGAAGAGAAGAAAATAAAGTGCTATAGGAAAACAAGGAAACGAAGGAAATAGGAACATCCACGTGAGACATGAAGAGAAACTATAAACTAAAAACATCAACTTTCAAGTTTAATGATTTGAATACCAAGTATTTTTATGTGGCAGTACCTCTCACCTATCACAAATAAAGTTGGGCTATTATGGAAACGAATGAAGTAGCGCTTTGAGACCACGTGTGTGATGTTATGCGAGGGTTGTTCTCTGTACCCTCTGTCTGTCCGCATGACTCATTCAATTAAACTTTAACTACCACGGCATTCACTGATTGGTTGATAATACACTTGAATTCCAATTGAAGCTGTCGGCTCTTTCGACCAGAGACAGAAGTTTAATAGATTATACCACCGAAAATGTTATCGTGAGTACTAGTTTGAATATGCGGACAGGCAATCGTAGAAAACATTGATTTTTTATAACAATTTTTTTCAGTCAAATGGGCGGCTGGCTTCTGTTTGTTGACTCCGTTGATTTGTCGTTTTCTACCAAGTGTTGTTCATCCTTGCACTTCTTCTTCTTCTTCTTTAAGACCGAATCCCAGATGATGAGGGCCGAAAGCCCAAAACACGTATCTACGGTTAACACTTTTTTTTTTTGAGGACTATATCCATTAAATTTATTTCTCTTTGTTTTTAACAGTCCCCTCGATATTCCTTCCTTTCATCTCTATAATCCTGGACTCGGATGTCACGCAGGTAGCTATAGCTGCCTCCGTGGTGACGTTGGCTGTTGCCCTGGAATGCAGGGTCTGCTAACCGATACCACAAATGTGCGGCTGGCTTCTGTTTGTTGATTTGTCATTTTCTAACAAGTGTTGTTTATCCTTGCACTTCTTCACCGTACTGATGAGGGCCGAAAACTCGAAACACGTGTTACGGTTAACACTTTTTTTAGGGCTATGTCCATTAAATTTCTCTCATTTTGTTGATAGTTACATTTTTTTCTAAATAATAAAACTAATATTTTCATTGAATACTTCCTTTACTTGATTCTACAACTTGAATATGCATTTTTTTTATGAACAAAATGTATTCTTGATATTACGATTTATTCGAATTTTGATTCAATACTTTTTCCCAGATACAAGAATATAAATATGCATTGCTTTAAATAAAATAAAAATAGTTTCTTCAATTTTTTCGACTTGAAAAAACTTTGATACTTGAATATTTCTTTCCTTGATACAAGAAGTCAAATGTGAAATTGTTTAAATAAACAAGAAATGTAATTTCTTCAAGTTGATTTTCGAAAAAAAATCTAATATCTCGAAATTGAAATTTATCAGTTTTTCGAATTGAAAAACCTTATTTTTCTCCAATACTATATTTTCTCAATCCAAGACTATTTATATGCATTTTTAGGGGTGTAGATTGAATCAAAAATAAAGTCGTAAACTTGATATCCTTGACTATTCAGGTTGTATTTTATTTATAAAGCCTCAAAAGTTGAGGCTGCCTGAAAGTCATTGAGGATTGTTCTGCAACTCAGTTTTTGGAGACAGGAATTATTTTATTTTAATGGACATGAGTGAGTATAACCGAGAAGAGAATCTTTGAAAAATAATATTTAAATACATGATACCTAGTTCACTTCTCCATACATTTCAAAAATGAAATGAATAAGCAAGGATATAACACTTTGATGTTTTTCCCACCATAATAGTGGTTACAATGATGTCACTTTTTCGTTCGTTTAGATAATGTTCTATTTCACATTCACAGAAACTTCCTGGAAACATTTTTTTCAGTTCCAAGGTGAATTTTCAATTATACTTTCTATATTTTTGGTTATTATATTAGGTATAATGTCCTTGAATTTATTTTACCTTTGAAAATAATTACTTTGAAATAAAACTTCATTGTAATAAATCACCATTTCCATTATCTCATTTCAAGAATGCCGATCTCTTGAGAATTGGTAGCTAGGCGATGATGCCACTTTTATTTTTTCAATTTGAAGGGCACAGGGAAAGAAAAGGCGAAAAGGCCAAGTAAAATAATAGTTTAAAAACTAAAGAACACGCTTTAATAGGAAACTAAACTAAAAAGTAGACAATAATTTTAGATGAGTTTGAAATAAGAATACAGTGATTAATAACAAATTTATTTCATCGTAAAAAAGCGTGGGGTGCTTTTTAATATATTTTCATAACGATTCTACTTTTTCCATGAAATATTAACAACAATTGACATCAAAGCACCCCACGCTTTTTTACGTGTCATTTAAAATTATTTTCTACTTTTTAGTTTAGTTTTCTATTGAAGCGTGTTCTTTAGTTTTTAAACTATTATTTATTTTGAACTTTGGAGCCGCCATTTTGAATCCTTCAATTTTGACAAAATAATCATAATCTCCGACCCCAAAAACCCCCACATACCAATTTTGAATAGAATTGGACCATAATAACAAAACCCGTCCGCCATTTTGGAGCCGCCATCTAGAATTTTCCAATTTTCACAAAAGAATCATAATGTTGGACCCCAAAAACCCCCACATACCAATTTTGAATAGAATCGGACCATAATCACAAAACTCGTCTACCATTTTGGATCCGCCATCTTGAATTTTTCAGTTTTGACAAAAGAATCTCTGACTACGGAAACCCTCAGATACCAATTTTGAAGCGAATCGGACCATAATCACAAAATCGTACGCCATATTGGAGCCGCCATTTTGTTTTTTTTTCAAACAAAAATTTCTCAATGCATTGTCACCGGGATTATGTACGTCTGCAAGTGGGTCAAAATCGCGCCCAAAGGAGTCGGTTACAAACATACGGTTACAAACATACAAGTGAAGCTAATATAAAGCGTGTAAAAAATCGGTTTCTGCAAGGTGTCGCCACGTTTTATAGCAAAAACTGCCCTATAAATTGCACATGGAGCAGCTTGGTCTGTAATACATTTCAGTACATAAGTATACAAAAGAAGAAAAAATAGTTTCTAAATTAAAATTATGTGTATTTGAAATGATTATTTCCAAACTCCAGTAACACATAAAACGCCTGATATTATTAATATTACCCAAGCGGTTTTTATATGCAGTCTGGCTGGAAATTCATGAGCCACACAGTGTAAGACTGTATGAAGCAGAAGTCTGAAATTCATGCAATAACCTCGCGATAAATAATAATACACCTGGCAACGTTCATATATCATCATGTGACCTGCGATATGTGTCAGGTGCCAAGCCAAGTACATTGCTCAGCTCAGTTTCATTTCTAGCTCTAGACATGTGCGCGACACTGCAACTGTGTAAATTGTGTTGTGTTATAAAAAAACCTTAACATGGATATACAACTTCTCAACTTGTGGAAGGCAGATGAAGGAATTTTATCTAAATTCCTTGGTAAGTAACATATAGTATTACCGAGAAATGGCGGATTTTTTAATAAACATTGTAACGACGATATATCTATTGGCTTGTTTGACGTCACTTTACCTATATAATATGAAGGAAAGTAATCTCTTTTGTAGTTAGTTATCAACTCGTATGATTTTGAAAAATAATTCCTCCTACTGATGTATTTTTTTCATTCCCTTTAATGTAGGGAAATACTGTAAAAGGTCCAAAAACGGGCACCGCCTATTTTGAAATTGTCATATTCTTGGTTTAAAACTATGAATATGCATTTCTTTGAACGAAAGAAATATTTTACAATTGATCTTTAGTTGGGAATATTCTGCATGCGTTTGAATTCAATGAAAATCAAATTAAATTCATGACTAAGGAACATATTTATTATTTTTTGCAAAAGGTGTGTTCGTTCGCAAATAAAATATTGCATCAGTATATTATTTCCAAAAAAAAACATTTTATAGCATTAATTGAAAACAAATTTATGAACTTAAATATTCTAATGGTGAAATTTGGAATAGTTTGAGAACATTTCATCTTTCCAGATGTAATGGTACCGAATTTGTCAATAATATCGTGTATTTTTTCAGTTGTAAAATTGATCAAACATATTTTGCTGCTACCTCAATTGATTCCACCTAGGGGCAGAGTGAAACTGAATAATGAAACTTGGGAATTTTCTGCAGTGGAATGCCAGGAATAAGTTTACCATTTCCATGGATCTATTTGTTTAAGTCGGTCGGTTAACTCCAGATTGTTTGTATGATTTCAGGTCATTGTGGTAACATTATTTTCATTTTAAAAATATTGTTAACCAAAGAATTGCATTTTTTTGTTGTTTTTTGGCAGAATTTTGTTTTTATACTATTATGTTCATTAAATTCTAGTTCATAAATTCTTGTTTCAATCATTTTGAAATACCACAATTTGAATTATTAGCATTATGTCCCTTTTGTACATCAACAGGTCTTTGGAAAATTATCTCGATTTTAAGCATTGAATCTCTATTATTTATTCATAATTACTTGTCATGGATATTTTCTGCTAAAAACTATTATATAGCAATTTCCCGTCAGAACTTAAATATTTCTAACAGAACTACACAAAGTTGAAGTTCAAATAACTTTTATTTACTTCTTGCATAATCACAACATATATTTTAATGTTGATAGAAAATATTCATATGTAATTTTTCCACACTAGTTATAATGGAAATTTAGTGTGTCAAAACAGTCCATTCCTGAGACTGAGAGTTACTGTACAAAAGGGGAATAATGATATGATTCTAGCCCGGAAAATGCATTACTCCATCTAAGCAAACGATGAAAATGATTTCATTGAAGTAGCAATATAGATGCATTACCAATCAAGAATATGACATTACTCAATAAAAGTTAGGAATGTTTGACTTAAGCAACTGGTAATGTTGAACGGAAAAAACGAACATTTTATCATGCATAATTAATTTATTCATATCAAGAATATAATTTTTTCTGATACAGTTAATCAATATTTGTACTCAAACAAATGACTTTGATGAAGAGAATGAACAAAAGTTTCATTATGAATAATTCATAGATTTAGGTCATTAATATTAGTTTTTCCGTTCGAAGTATTTAATATTTAATACAAAGTATTTTTCTTGGATTGAATGAATGTCAAATCAAATATACTTTATTGTTTAAAGATGATAAATCTCATGTGAGTAATTCATAGTTTTAGATGAAGAAAATTGTGTTTTCAGTAAAATAAATGGATTTCTAACTCAAAGCAATGCTTATATTGTAAATATATTATTTTCTCAAATTGAGTAAATTTGATTATTAATTCAACATGAATAACGTTTTTATTCATGAATATCTTCGTATTCTGCCAAAAAATATGTTGAACACATGACTTTTTTTAAACAAAAAAAATTATCTCCTTCGTTATATACGAACAAATTACTTACTTGAGTCAATGCAGTCATGCTTGATCCAAGATAAAGAAAAATGTGTGTGGGAATCGGGCCAATCTGATTGGTCGGGAGGTCCGGGCTACCCGACAACCCGATATCGGGATTATTTACCGGGCCCGATTAATTGGTATGTTTGTAGGCCCCTCAACCCTTTGAAGCCGACATAATTTTTTTTCTTAAATACACTTTATTGTACCAATTTAATTGTTGCTTGAGGTATAAAAAACACACAAAAAATGTAAAAAAAAAACTTATTGCTTTGTTTTTGCAAAATTCAACAAAAAAATGTGGTTCCGTATTGGGACCACAAGGAAAATTAAACACAAAACTTGAAAAAATCAAATTGAAGAAATTTTATCTTATTGGTGGAATTTGAAAAAAACAGTAAGACTTTCCGGTCAAACAAAGCCCGACATTACAACTGGAGCAGCTTGTTCGGTGGGGCTCCGAACGTGAACTAAGCTACAATGTGCGCATCTGACTTTTGTACCATGAATAGGCATATGTGCACATTTGTCATACTCTATTTCAGGTGGAACCGATCTCTTATAGTTGTTTGGAACACTCTCCAAACTTTTTCTGCCTTTTTTAGGTATTGCTGGATCATCATCAATAAGTCCTGCGGCTACAGCTAGTCTAAAATCTTTCAAATTTAGACTTTCTGTGGGTGTTCGGTCTCCAAATATAATAAAGCTATTGACGATGCTCAAGTCTATAAAATGTCAAAACAATCGGTGGCACCATTTTCTAGATTTCCGATTTCCCTTGTATAGAGAAAGGAACTTATCAGATTGATCCACGTGCCCCATATGAGCATTATAATCGTGCACGAGCTGAAAACATGCAATGTTTTGAGACGAACCATCTTTTTGTTTTCTGGAAACAGTTTGTACATCATTAGGACCATGAAAATTGATGAAAATGATATAGGTTCATTATCCATCCACTTAAGATCAAATATTCCTTCTTTACTCTTTTTCCAAAGACTAGTACCTCTAAGAATTTTATTCTTATTATTTGTTATGTCTTTGAGTTCTTCTTTTCGATTTTTCCTGATTGTACCACAAGCATAAATATTTTCCTTCAACAAATCACGTAACAAAGGGACAGTTGTAAAAAATTGTCAAAATATACCTCATGGTACTTGCCCACAAGTGGACGGGTCAAATCTTTCACCACTCTTGAACCTAAGCTCTCTTGAACTCCATCAGATTTTCCGGTATAGACTTGAAACTGCGATACGTATCCCGATTGATCTGCCCGTATCCAGATTTTATATCCTCTTTTGACCGGTTTCAGAGGCATATACTGCCGGAACCTAATTCGGCCTTTGAATTTCACTAGTGACTCATCTATACTTTGGTGTTCATTGGGTTTATAACTCTCCAAATACGTTTTTGAAAAAATATCAATCAACGGTCTAAGTTTATATAATTTATGAAAGCCGGCTTCACCTTTTTTTGGTTGAACTGTGTTGTCGTTCAAGTGTATATTGCTCAAGAGCCAGTCAAATCGATCACGAGACATACTCGAAGAAATATATGGGTCCCTCATCTGTATTGAAGAGGACCAATAATCTCTATAACTCGATTTATTTGTAAGACCCATCATTGGATTTATACCCAGGAAACACCTTATTTCTTCTGTATTTGTTGGAAGAAACCGATCGCCGTATCGCTGAGTTCTATACAAATTGGTTCGAAATACCAGAATATCAATGAGGTCCGGGGTAAACAAATGAAGAAAAATATCGGTGGGACTCTCAGCACCAACAGAAACACTAGGACCTACATCTTGCGTAAAGGGATGTGCTTTATTAGCACAATTTCCATCTTCAGTCCATTCGAAAGGTCTAACAGCAAAGTTTATTAGAGGAAGTTCATCTACGATAAGAATTCATAATTTATACTACTGCTTGCAATAGCTGTATGCTTGGTAGGTTTATTCTCAATAAGATTCTCTGTGGGGTCAATATTTTCCATAAAATCATTATTGCCTTGTTCCTCCAGATCGTCAATATCGATTTCCTCCAGATCATCTACGGATGGAGCTTCTGAACTAAACGAGTCAATATCTGAAGGAAGTTCGTCCAAAAAAGCATAGACCTCATCTGAAGTTACTTTATTCAGGTTCATAATTCAATCTGAAAAAAATGAATAGAATATATAGATAACGTTCAAAAGGTTAGTGGTTCCTTTCGGGACCACATCGTTTCCTAACCTGTATCATACACCCCCTAAATTTTTCACCCAAATGGGACCTTACATTATAATTTATAATACTGAACAAACATAAAACTCACCTCAAAATAATTGACAAATATCACAAGCAGACAAAATAATGTTTTCAACGTGTTTGTTTACAACGCGTGACCAAATGTATCTCACACTTACGGCGCCTCGAACAAACTAAAATCAGATCAGCGACGACAGAGGTTTCTAATAACGTATACGTATACACATCTGTGGTATCAGCAAGCCCTTACTAGGCAAGCAGGAAAAATTCTTAGATTTGTGGTACTTTGACGGGACCACCTGACGTCATTTGAAAAACCGTCCCGCTAATGATCAACAGAATTTTCAAAAAACCAGCAAAATTTACTGTAAGTATACATTTTTACATATTCAGAAAAGGGCCATATGTTCATTGCATAAATGCAAACATTCTTCACTCATTCTGTGAAAAAAAATATGATAATATCGCCCACTGAATCCGCTTCTGTCTCTGGAGGCACAGTGATACTAATTAGCGAACGCGAAAAACCAATCGCGGATAACGAAGCTACTTATTCCAGATAATGTAAGTTTCATTCCATTTGCAGTGCAACAGTTTCAGTAATGTCAGTTTTCATTACCATTCTTGATAAAGTTGGAGGGTATTAACTATTCTTTTAATTAAATGGGCGATTGAAATATCAGTCAATGTCACACTATTCGATTTGCATAGCTTCATTATTTGCTCTAAGGTGCAGTCCACTTTGTGTAAATGGGTATATTCCAGTACAGGATCTACCACGATGATTTCAAATAATAAAGAGAAAATCTGAGAAATGAAAATCGATTTACAGTTCTCCTATTTGAAGTTAAACCAGTTCACGGTGTTTGGTAGGATGTTCAAACCATATACCGTAAAGGTAGATTTCATGAATGATAATTTACAACTATTTTTTATTTATGTGCATGTTACGGGTACAGTTAGAGTTAGAGAGGGTGAACCCAGGAAACATGGGTAAAGTCCAAAATATATTTGAAATTGTGTACGTTTCGGGCTTTACCCGGGTAAACCGCGTTCTATCAGCTTTCGCTTGGTTAAACTTGGATGTACCAGAAATGACAAGGCCTTAAATGTTTGAAAAACATATTTAATTAAAAAAACACATTTTACAAATAAAAGTACGAACACTGTATATTGCTAAAGTAAAGGATACTATAATTTATTTGTTCAAACAAGACAAGCTGCTGTGACATTTCGAGTTACAAAGATTTCCAATAGCTTTACATTTACATTTATTGGTCATGCATTTAGTTTTACAGTTGCATCGTTTATAACCTTGACCTCCTAAAAGTGATTGTTCGTTTGCATTGCTGCGATTGCGATTGTTGATCTTAGCATTTTTTGCCAAGTTGACTGATTCTAACATTTCTTGGTATTGTTCATTATTAAAATAAAAACTGTTTGAACTTTTCGAAGACACCAACTCTTCGGTTGCCATTTGCGAACTGCACGTGGTGTGCAGCGTTGCCGGACTCGTCATTCAAAATACCCCACACAAACAATCGAAAATACCCGCTTTTACCCGCACACCACGAGATGAACATTTAATTAATATCATGGCGGACAGATGACGTCACAACTGTCACAATCTACAGCCTACTGGAATTCATTTAATTAAAATATTATGAATATGTCTTACCAATACGAGCGTTCAGTGTGACGTCACGCGACCAATTTTCATTGGTGTAAATCAGTCTTTGGATGTCAACAAAGCGTATTATAAACCCAAGATATTGTATAAGTATATTGCTATAAGTGCTTAAATATCTCGAGAATTCTTTAAATACAATGTTTGGATAAAGTGCTGTGTTAACAAAATACCAGTTACGGTTTGTTTGCATCTAACGACTAACAAACACAACAAAAAATGCGGTCGTGACGTATTCACTAAACGCACGTATTATAATCACATAATATCGTATAAGCATATTGCTATAAGTGCTTAAATATCTCCAGAATTATTTAAATAAAATTTGGATAAAGTGCTTGTTAACAAAATACGCGTTACGGTTTGTTTGCATCCAAAGACTGACAAACACAACAAAAAACTGCAGTCGTGAAGTAGTCACTAAGCGGACGTATTGCCGTGTTTTAACAACCTTGACTGATGATGTCACTGCCAATTTATTTGAGATCGTAGTATAGTTTGAACTTTTTGAAGTTTAACGTTTATTTTGGCTCAATACTGGTTTCTGTTTGGCTCAATTCCCAATTGGCTGCTGAGTAACAAGTTTCAATTTTGGAGCAAATCAGAAAACAGTATGCGATAGGTGACACTGATGTATAAATTTAATTGTACAATAAGTGGCATTCAAGGAGAGAAATGCTCGTGCGCGTTAAATACATGCCAAGATTATTTCATTCAGAGGCGTCATCAATGTGAAAAGAGATGTTTATGAACTTTGGTGCTTGATACCCAAAATCCCCGATTTTACTCGATTCATTATTTTACCCACAATATGGTCTGAAATACCCGCATTTTGGGTAAAATACCCGCAATTGGCAACGCTGATGGTGTGGTGAAAGATGACGCAATAATAAATACTACACCCAAGTTTAACCAAGCGAAAGCGGAGAGAACGCGATATACCCTGGTAAAGCTCGAAACGTGTACAATTTCAAATATATTTTGGACTTTACCCATGTTTCCTGGGTATTACGGAGTTTACCCGGGTAAACCTAGGTTTAATCGTTTATCTAACTTTACCCGTAACATGTACATCTCGGAGAAAAACTTTTCGGGTAAAAGTTGTGGAGCTAATGAAGCTCTATCAAACGACTTATAGTTTGCCGATATTGGGTATGGAAATGAAATATTGCGAATTTTTTTAATCTTAAACAGGTGCCATTTTGAAACTACTTGGCCATTTTCTAAATTAGCCGAGGTATTTTTGTTTCATTCGGTTGAAACAAGTTTCGTTATATCCCATATATGTTTTAATATTACATTTTAAACTATAGTTTTTGGTATTTGAAGCATGGCCTAAATATTAAAATTTGTCATTTTGAGAATAATCTGTAGAAATCTCAGATGTTTATCTTGAAATAAAAAAAATTCAAGATCTTTAATTGATTTTAGGCAGAATTCTGCTCTGACGTAATTGCATATACGTACTATTCCTATACATATTTTTTTTCACGTTCAAAAGCATGACTTCTCGTTAGCTGCATTTCTCTTCTTTCAGTTAAATTTTTGTTAGTTATAACAAATTTAGTGTAGAGCGTGGCTGCGTGCTCCTCCAGCGCTGCACTTCAGAGTCGCCGCCTCATATTTTCGCAAAATTTTCCATTTTTGCGAGTGGCACCATTAGTTATGAATTTTTTTAAATATTCACTATACAATGTAATTTTGCAAATAATATTTAAATTATTAATTGAGCACTTTAAGGTTGGTAACTTTTCATATGTTTTTCCCAACATCATCACTAATATACAGTAAAAAGTTACCACCATCCCCCAACTTCTAAAAGCTAAAATATAATATTACTCGAAGCAGATGCAAATGTATCATCTTTTGCATACGATACCGTAGTTCTCTTTACTGCTGCTACTTGGGAGGAAGCTAAGAACAAAGCGGAACATAACCTAAAAAAAATTAAAAATTGGTTTAGCGAAATGGATCTAACACTGAACTTGGAAAAAACAAAGTGTATAACGCTTTCTTGCAATAAATCTAACCAACCCGATATTGATCAGATTACATTAAAAGATGAAAATTCAACTTATTCAATCCAATGTGTGAAGTATGCTACATACCTTGGAATCGAAATTGATAACCACCTTAAATGGGACATCCACATGAATAAACTTTTGAAAAAGCTAAGATCAATACTGTACACATTCAAGCATCTTAAAAAATTTCTCAAAATACATTAACTTAAAATTTTATACCATTCACTTGTAGAATCTCATATTCAATATGGAATATCTGCCTGGGGAGGAGTGTACAACTGTCATATAGAACAATTGCAAGTAATGCAGAAATACTTTTTGAAGATTATCTACAATAAAGAACGTACATATCCAACAGAAAAACTATTCAAAGAGATACCTATTCTCGAACTGAAAAAACTTTATTTTCATAAGATTCTCTGCTTACAATATAAAAATAGAAAAGAATTAAAATACATAAAACATGAACATAACACAAGACACAAACAAAAGAAGGAGTTTTTTATAGAAAAGACTACAAAAACGATTGGTCAGAAGTCATTCTACTACACAGCCCCAAAACTGTTTTGTCAGGTTCCACAGACCATCAGAGATATAAATAATACTTCTCTATACAAAAAAAAAATAAAGTTCGGTTGCAAGATTTGTCTATAGAAAACATGGTGAAAATTATCAATATTTCCGTATGATTCATCAATCATCATAGCCGAAGTCAATTATGTTGGTAGCAATCAAAATTTTTGTTAATCATTTTTCATGATTTTTCTTTCACATAGTTTATTGTATTTTCTGTATTTTACTTTGTTATTGTATTTTATTGTATATTTATCGATTCTCAATTATTATTGGATTACTTTATATTTATTTATAGTAGTGGCATTTTGTATCTATACATTTTTACATTTACACAATTTTAAAATTTTTCATTATTACATTCTTATATTTTTACATTTTTAAATTTTTACATCTTAACAATTTTACATTTTTACATTTTTGCATTTGTACATTTTCTAATTAATATTTTTATATTTTCACATCTTTAACATTTAACATCTTTACATTTACTCATTTTACATGTTTGGATTTACTTATTTCACATGTTTTTAATTCATATATTTGTATATTTTATACTCACTTCATTCATTCAGCATGTATTCATTCATTTGATTCGATTTATTGGCAAGATATTAATATAAAGGTTAGGAATGCCCACAACAATTTTCTTCGTGGGATATCTCCGATTTATTTTATTTTTTTTTTTCATCATTCATGTCCATGCCTGTAACTTTAATGAAAATAAATATATATTATATTATTATTATTACTCCACTAGTATAGTAGAGTAGGTAAATTCCAACCCGTGTTCTATTTCTCTGTAACATTCAAATATGATATTTTCGATCCATTATGGAGTATATCAAAAGATAAACTTATATTTCTATTCTAAACAAGAATTTCAAGCATGAACTCATTTTAAAAAATGGACATTTCGTCAAATACTAAAAACGTAATATTTTTGTATTTGATACAATTTACACTTATATTAACAAAGAAAAAAATATTTTACGCTCCGTATACCTTGTTTGAGGTCGTAATAGTATTATATGTTGGTTAGGTAAGTATTTTTTCTATAAAAACCGCATCAAAGTTAATTTAACAAAAAATTTCACGGATTTGTTTATTTTTTTGTTTTTGGCGAAATTTTATTGGTAATAACATTTTTTCAATAAAACCAATCAAACCTTCTTGAAGTACAGATTACCAGCTTCGGAAAGTTCCATTAAAAAATCTTGATAACACATTTTGAACTGGAGTTTTTGGTTTTTGAAGCATATCCTAAAAATTCAAATTTGTAATTTTTTTAAAATTATTCAATATTTTGACCACTGTATTTTTTTAAATAAAATTTTAAATTTTTTTCCATTTGCACACCCTCCTCAAGTGTTATTTTGGTAGTAAACTGTACAAAGTTCAGATGTTTGTCTTGAAAATTTAAAGAATTGCAGATTTTTAATTGATTTTGTTGAAAATTCTACTTTGACGTAACTTCATATATGTACTATTCCTATTCATATTTTTTCACATTTGAAAACATGCCACCTCGTTAGCTACTTTTTTCTTCTTTAATTCAAATTTTTGTTAGCTAATTTGATCAATTAGATCAAAAGTTATAACAAATTAAGTGAAGCACGCTCGTGGCTACGTGCTCCTCGAGAAATGCACTTAAAAAAATCTGCAGCTTACAGTTTTCATTCTAAAGAAAAACTTTATGAACGTTTACTATGTCAAATCTTCCATTCTTTCGAATGGTGGTATCAGTTTAAATCCTTCAAGATATTCAATAAACAATGTAATTTTGAAACTTATTTGTTAAATAATGAATTAAGCACACACTTTACGGTTGGTAACTTTTTATATGGTGTTCCTAACATCATCACTAATGTACAGTAAAAAGTAACGGCAGTCCCCTAACTTTCTGATGCTAAAATCTAATATTACTCCACTACAACAAATATCGTCAAAATGATGTATCAGTGCCTCCTGGGTGGGTACAACAGAACAGAAGAGAAAATGAAAATTAAAAGGGCTCGACATCCAATTCAATTAGCCTCCGCATAGCGCAACAAACTATGATCCATCTGAAGAACTCGAGGAATAGGCGTTTGAACTTAATTATCAGCTGAAATATTTCAAAGCATTACATTTTCAACATGGGTGAATGGTTTTATGAACAAGGTGCAAGAACACCTTCGCATAAATTGGAATTCACATGTGTTTTTCAGAATATTCGATTTTGTATTAAGTCGCGCCTGAATACCCGCTAGGAATATACCATTAAATTGCGCAATATAATCCTTTTTCTGCCAGTCACCGTGCATTCAAGTCCCATAAAATTATTATCTGCTCATTTATTGACTCTGCCTTTAAATATAGGTTTCCAATATCACCCTCGCTTTTGGGGCCGAACAGCAGCATTGTGTCCTGTAAACAGCTATTGTCGAATTTGTATGGAAACCCTCGCAACATGGATGTTTATGCTTTTCTGGTCGGGGTTAATTCAATCAGTTTATTATTTTCTCGTTTGCTGTTTTGGCTGTCAGTGAGGGCGGTTTTGTTATTATGGAGTGGTTATTACAATGAGTTACCGTTGGAATATGCAAGAATACAGCTTTACATGAATTTGGGGATGGGGCGACAAATCATGGGAATTCGATAGTTTTTATATACAGTGCGGATATAAAAATCCCTCCTCCGTTATTTTTAGATATATTTATTTATTTTAAGTAGATATATCAGAACATAATTCATATTTTTACGACAATTGATCTTTTATAACGTCAATGGCAAAATAAAAGTAAGACACGTACTCTCAAAACAGACGAAAACCACTCTCTGTGATGCACTAGTTTTATCACGTTTCAATTATTCGGATACCTTATATGGCCCATGTTTAACTAAACAGTATGCTCAGAGAATACAGAAAGTGCAGAATTCGTGTCTTCGGCTCATTCACGGTATCAGAAAATATCAAAGAATATCCCATAAGTTGCGTGAAACGGGTTGGCTTACAATGGAAAACCGACGAAAATTAAATGCTGCTAATTTATATCAAAAAATTATATTAACTAAAACACCGCCCTACCTGTACAGGAAAATCACTTTTCGTACCGATATTCATAATCTGAATATCAGATTTAAAGGTACTCTTACCCCACCTAGTTTTAAAACAGAATTTTTCAAGCGATCATTCAGTTATAATATATGCCAAGTGATTAACCTGTTACCAAAAGAAATTAAAAATTCAAAACTTTCAATTTTACGAAAAAAATTCAAACTCATTCTGTTAGAAAACCAACTTTTATTATAAATTACCATATAAATTTCTACTCATATCAACCAAAATAAGTTTCAGCAATGTACGTCTTTCCCAGCATCATTTAAATAATTGGTATCCCCTAATTTTTCCCTCAACTCTTATCTGTTTTTTTTTTGTCTTAGAATAGGTAGAATACTTTTGAGGTTGAGTGGAAGAACAACTTATTAGCACTTGTGTTACATAAGATGAACTTCGCCTTTTGTAATTTCAGAAATTAAATTGTTTATTGAACCAAAATTGTATGTGTCCAGTACTGAAAAACAATAAAGACGATTATTATTATTATATTATTATTATTATCTCGTATCAGAGGATCATATTCACACCACACTAGAAATTCAATTGAATTTTCCAAATATTATTTTCTCCATTCAACTTCAGCAAATTAAAAACTGATTTGCAAGCATTTGGTTGGTTATAGGAATTTTCCGTTCTTGACATTAATGACAGTGTCGAAAAGTTCTATAACATTTTGTACAAACTTATCTCTAAACATATTCCTGAATATCCTGAAATAAAATCACGTTCTCCTCATTGGTATAGTTATGACACAATAAGGGTTGTTGAGGAGAAGATAAAATGTCACACAATATGGAAAAAATAAAATAACAAGTCATATCGAAACTGTTGGGGCAATTCATAAAGCAGAAAAAAAGAAAAATCAACTCTCATTAACGCTTTAAAACAAGAAGATAATATAATAACAAAGGGCGAAACTATATTCCAAATATTCACAGAATATTTCTTATCTGTCTATAATTTCTTGTTAAAAAGTTTTTATTCTTCAATTTTTGTGGCTGAGATTTACTAATTGATACGTACTTAATTTTTTATTAATTCCAAAATACTTACTTACCTAGCTTACTTCAACTATTAACTGTTAAATAATATGATTATCTACTTCAACTTGTTATAAAATAAATCATTTTTGAATGTTCTGGTTAGTTGATTTCATCACTTTGTATATAATTCCATCCTTTTATAGAATGTAATTATTGTGACAGATGGGAGGATCTGTCAATGTCAACTACATATGTGTGCCAATGTTCACAAGTGAGAAATCAATCATCCCCTATTTTTCTACCCATAGGGGTAGATCATTCCATTCCAAACTGAAATATGATCAACTATGATGTGTATACCCTATCTAATGAAAAAACAATCATCCAAATCGGAAAACCCACTAAAAAGTTATGCCTGATAGAATCGGTTAACGGAACAAAATTCAGAGGGTGAACGATCAATATCCTCCATTTTGCTACCCTTAGGGATATATTTTTTCGTTCAAATTCGAATGGGACCAACTTCGAAGTACACCCTATCCAATGAAAAAAAAGACATCGGAATCGAACTGCTCTGTGAAAAGTTATGCGTGATCATACATAAAAAAAAATATATACGCGTCGACTAGAGAACCTCCTCCTTTTTGATTTCATCGGTTAAAAAATATTGAGCTTACCGGAAAAAGCCGCAGGTGATGACGAGATTCCTACTGGTCTCTTGAAACACTGTGCGAATGAATTTGCGGATATTTAATTCATTTTATTCAATAGATCACTTCGTCAAGGTCATTTTCCGGACATCTGAAAAAAAGCCCTAGTTATTCCAATTTTCATGTCGGGTAATAGGTATCTCGTTGAAAATTACAGACCTATTTCGAAACTTTGCATTATTTCAAAATTATTCGAATCGATCATCACGGACCTTCTTTATGTTGATGTCATATCATTTATTAATGAAGAACAACACAGTTTCATGAAAAATCCCTCAGTGGATTCTAATTTAATTACTAACACCCATTACCTTCAAGAAAACATGAACAAGGGTTGTCAGATCGACGTCATCTATACCGACTTCAGCAAGGCGTTCGATGAAATTTTACTTCTAGAAAAGCTCGCTGATGTCGGTATATATGGAGATCTCCTCCGATGGTTCAACTCCTACGTCAAACTCCAACGTTACCAATAGAACCGTCCTAATTTATCCACTATTCACATGATATCACTGGGCGTTAATGGGTTAATGTCCATAAGATTGGTTGAAGTGGGTCCAACGCACTCTAGATGCAAAAATTGAAATGCTTCTGAAAAATCAATTGTACCAATGTTTTATCTCAAAACTATGTGATCTGTGATCGTACTCAGAATCGTCCCTATAATAAAAAAAATATATTGCAATTCCAGAGTTGGGGACGTTTCCGGTGAAACCGAAAGTGATAGGAAAGTATGAAATATTGAAAAAAAAAATCCAATTTGTGAATTCAACACCCCTGCCAAGTTTTGATCTCATACCCTCGGAATTTTGGAAACCATGGCTTGTCTGAAGAATACGTTGACACCCGGTATATTGTTGTTATTATTTCCATGTACTTATGTCGTGACCACATATTAAGTACACCTTGTATTATATCATGTGATGTGATTGTTGAACCGCTAACATACATTGTCAACCTTTCTTTTAAAGAAGGTGTTTTTCCCGAAATCTTAAAATTGGGTAAAATTATCCCAGTTTATAAAAAATCTCTTATGTAATTATAGCCCTAATACAATTTTTTAGATCGCCTTCTGAATTATCCCTCCACATTTTTTCCGAAAATCAACATGGTTTTAGAGCCACTAAGTCCACAAGCAGTGCAAGTCATCAATTTTATGAACAGTTATTGAAATATCTAGATGCAGGCGAGTGTCCGATTGGGATCTTTTGCGATATCAGTCGGGCATTCGATTGTGTCAATCACAATATTCTTGTAAGAAAATTATCTGATATGGAATTAGAGGCAACCCTTTGCATTGGATAGAAAGCTTTCTCAATAATAGAAAACAGTATGTAACCCTAAAATTCATTGACAAAGGCATGATGAAAGAAGCTACATCAGAATGTTCTGATATAATAATGGGTGTTCCACAGGGCTCAATATTGGGCCCTGTGCTCTTCATTTTATATGTCAACGAAATAGATAAGTTTTTCAAAAGAGGACATTTTGTTACCTATGCTGATGATACATCATTAATAATATCAAAGAAATGTGAAGATGACCTGCGAAATGAATAAATTTAGCTTTGAGTAATTTATTTGATTGGTATAGTTCAAATTCACTATATTTCGATACTGAGAAAACCAATATTGTGAGGTTCAAAACTCATCAAAGTAAATGCGAAGATCTCAACCTTATCAAAATCAACAATGAATCAGTAAATAGCACGGTGTCAGTTAAATTTCTAGGTATCACGCTAGATCAACATCTGACTTGGAAGAGACACCTCGTATCTAAGATGTCCTCTCTTTCATTCTTATTTTTCAATCTTAGATCAGTTTTAAGTCTAAAACAACTGACTGCTCTATATTATCAGGTAGAGTCACGATTGCGTTACGGGGACTGCCTCTGGGGAAGTTCGACAACATCAGATGATGTATTTCTCTCACAAAAACGAATTATTCGAAGAATCACTGGAAAATCAAGTAACTATTCCTGTATAGAATTATTTAAAGAGCTTTTCATATTAACAGTACCCAGCCTTTACATATTTGAGTTGGATCTATACATTTACAAAAATTAAAACAACCACACCAATATGAACTTTCATGGCGTAACTACACGTCAAAAAGATGATTTCCATGTTCCGTATGCAAGGCTGAAGCTTACAAGTAATTGACCATACTACATGGGTCTGAAAATTCTAGAATAATAGTTACTTTCAATATAGCTGTCATGTACGATTTGTCAAGGGTTTTATGTATTAATTATATATCAACCAATTCTATAATATCGTTTCTCCTTGTATGTATCATTGAAAATGGGCTTGGGCTTTTATCATCTCTGTTATTTGGTCCTGGCGTGGCGATTTTCCTTATTGTTATTTCCCCCTTCTCCAATCTCTTCCATATTTGTAACTCCCTCTTATTCCGAGGGAAATTTTCAAATAACAACCGGATTTCAAAAAACACATGCATTAGTTTTATAGTGGCGTTGAGAACGTGGCTGTGGGTTCCAGAATATGGTTTTGTGATGACATCAAAAAATCAACCAGATAACCTTTCTAGGAGTGGGCCCAAGTAGACTCAAGGCAGCTTCATGAAAGTTTTATAGATGTTGCCACAGCAAAAAATTTATTATTATTGAATGGCGCCTAGTTTCAAAATTTCATGAGAAACCGAATTTTGCCAAAGAAGCGTAAATCGATTCATGATGATGATGATCGGGGTTCCCAGATCCTGTCTTCACTAAAACAAATGAAACGCAGAGTCGCACAATCTCCAGTTAACCATGTATTGAATGAAAACGTGAATGAAGACATTAAGACAATTGGTAAAAACATCGAGAAAAAACGTTTCAAGGACTTGTTAGTGAAAACCCCATTCGTATGCAAGCCACTTCTTCATCGCTAATTAGAAAATATCCTCACCACCAATTATTCACTCGCAGCGCAATCCCGAAATGAAAATCCATGCATTATAAACCTGTCGCTCTTCATTTCTGTATTCTATATTTGGAAAGACCGCTACAGATTATAGCGTCTTGGGTTCATGCTCAAACTACGTCGATGATTGCCATTTTTTATCGAATAAAACGTGTACGGATTTAATAATCCCAACAATAAATATACATCGACAAATCACTGTTAGTTATTTTCATTACTAGTTTAATATCCAGACCATTTATAATTATTATTATAGCACGAAGACAAGTACTATGAAAATATTCTACCGCTGGATGTCAGGCTTTCTTTATGGAGTAATAACTATTTTATAATGATTGTTAACAACGTGATATGATTCAACAAAGCATATTTTCGTTAATTCAATTAGGTTTTTTCCGATTCTGCCAGCAGAGGTTATTTATTGTGATTCAACGTAACTGAGTTATTGCAAAGAGAACTGCATTCTCAGAATCGTACTCTACACCGATTCATTTCGAAATGGCTCTTGACATCAAACCGGCCAAAAATATTTTTACAGTTGAAACTATTGCTGTCGACTTTTTACCTACTTTGTAATGGTAAATATCTCTATAAATCAATCTTTATCATATACAGTGCTTCTCAAAAGTCCCCTCCCCCCCTCTTATTTTTGGAACGATTATACATAAACAAATGAAATTTGGAAACTGAATATTAAAGGTTGTAAACTTCCCTACTAGTGATGATAGATGACGAAATCGTCAAAGATGACGTCACAAGGCCATTGTGACCAATAATTTTAAATGGAACCCTACGGCAAGTGACACCTCTTTTAAAAGGTATCGAAAAAACCTATTCAATGATACTAATTTTGTTTGTGTTTATGGCAGTTTTAATGGCTCATTAGTAAACATTAAAATTTAAATTCCATTCAGTATGATATTAATAACAGATTTAAGAATCAGTATCTACTTGAAGAAATTGCTCGAAGTGACCTCCATTCACTTCCTGACAGTGAAATATTCTATTTCTAAACTCTTCTCGTACTTTTGCAAATGTGTCTGCGGAAACAGCCTCACATTCTGCGACAATACGTTGTTTTAAAACGTCAATATTGTCAGGTTCAGTGGCGTAAACCTTCGATTTAAGGTACCCCCACAGAAAAAAATCCAAAGGTGTGAGGTCCGGTGATCGAGCTGGCCATTCCGTTGAAACTCGTCGTCCAATCCATCTACCACGATACTCCTCATCCAAATACCGTCTTACTGCACCGTAATAGTATGGAGGAGCACCATACTGTTGGAATGTTATTTCCAAATTGCCGAATTCATCTGGATTATCTTCCAAAATATCAAGGATTAACGGTTCTATTGCGTTTTGCAACAGCTCCAGATAAACCTCACCAGTTAAATTAGTATTTAAAAAAAGAGAGATACCTGCCCAAACATTCACTTTCTGGGGAAATTGGGTATGTGTTTCACGAAATAGGTGATGATTTGCGTCACTCCAATACCTCACATTCTGTGTATTTACATTTCCATTTAGATAGAAAGTACTTTCGTCACTAAAACAAATTGTTTTGACATAGTCTGGCTGTTGGTTAATTTTAGTTTCCATATTTTCACAAAATTCTAGTCTTCGGTCTGGGTCGTCGTCTGAGAGTTGAACCATTTTTAATTTGTATGGATGAAATTTGTTTTTTTTCAACACCCTGTGTACTGTACTTCGACTGACTTCACAGGTAGATGCAACGTGAGTTGTTGAAAAAGTAGGATTAACGATTACTCCTGCCAGTATATCAATTTTTTTCTCATCATAAATTTGTGGTCTGCCAGATCGTTTCGCATCAATAATACTACCCGTTGTTTCAAACTTACGAAGAAGCTTCCTTAAATAAGTGATCTAAACGGGGCGATCGAGAAACCTCTCATTAAAAATGCGTTCTGCTGCATGAATATGTTGTCCAGTTTCACCAAGAATTAGGATCGCTGCTACTTTATCACCCAAAGCACGTACCATTTCGCTTCTTGAATCACTTAAACGTTCGGCTCACAACAGGTTGACAAATTATTGAAATGTACAAAAATATTAAAAGTACCAAAAGCTGCTAAAACAGTTAAACGTTCGATCAACAATACACAAATTATTATATGTACAAAAACTTGGACAATTACAAAAACGTCGAATTAGGAAGACTAATAAAAATGTCAGCTTATTTGACAACTATCCAGAGGCGGAGCTTGAATTTGGAATTTTAGTATTAACTGATTTAATTCATCACAGCTTTGCGTTTTTCAAAAGTGAGTTGCCAAAACTGCCATAAACACGAACAAAATTAGTATCATTGAATAGGTTGTTTCGATACCTTTTAAAAGAAGTGTCGCTTGCCGTAGGGTTCCATCTAAAATTATTGGTCACAATGGCCTTGTGACGTCATCTTTGACGATTTCGTCATCTATCATCACTAGTAGGGAAGTTTACAACCTTTAATATTCAGTTTCCAAATTTCACTTGTTTATGTATAATCGTTCCAAAAATAAGAGGGGTTGGAGGGGACTTTTGAGAAGCACTGTATATACAGTCCGTATTTTTTATGTCGTACTACTATTGGCATCTCGAAAAGGTAAATGATACGAAATCAGAGAAAAGTTGCCTATTTCAGTGAACAATGAAACGATGTTTCCAAATCGAAAATATCACGAACCGTTTTCAAAATATACAGGGAAAACTGAAATGGTCCGTTTTTTTTTCTTTGCGCTGGCGCCTCTATTTTTGGGAATATGGAAATGTCTTGAAAAAACTTTCTTCTCTGTTTCGAATTTGATTCGATATGCTGTGCTTAGATTTCCAATACGACGTTTCGTTCTTCGGAGGCCACCCACAACTCAATTTTTTCGAATACGGATTATTTTTTTAAATAAATTTAAGTAGTTCTTATCTTACCGAATTCAGATATGTTTCTTACCTGGTTTTTGTCTATAAAAAAATCCTCGCTTCTGGAATACGACGTTTCAATACCGTTCGGTGGATGCTTAAATTTTGTATTTATATTATTATGTTTTGTCTATAAAAAAATCCTCGCTTCTGGAATACGGTCCTGATTGTATTTTTGTTCGTATTTGAAAGGGTATTTGACTTAAGTTGCGAGGATAAAATTTAAAATAATTCTACTTCGAATGAATACTCACACTTGAGATCAAATCGAGGTCAAATTCAATGTGATGAAAAGGGAAAAGCAGATGAATACATTTTTTTATGTCAAAGAGCCGATAAACCTCTTTTTTTTGTGTCCATTCTTAGGCAATAGGCAATTCTTTTGTCTGTCTTTGAGTCCTATACGTATTTCCGAAAAACCTATTTCAAATGAAAACGGAAAGTTTCAAACTTCTTGAAGTATGTAGTGAGCCATGGAATAAAATAAAATGAATGACAGATTACAAATTAACGAATTCAAATCTGAATGGTGGATTATTTACACGTTGAACCAAAACTGTGGAGTTTTCTAATGATGATAAAGTGGATATGTTGTTCGTGTAATCGGGGTGTTTGAGAAATAGCACCAGATCTCTGGCTCTATATAGTATTTCTAATCCCAAGTGGACCGGCATAAAAAGTTTCTAGAAGGAATTCTCTTCCACACGACATAACTTTTTTATGATTGTACCTGGAACGCTTTGAAAGTAAAAACACTGGTAGTATATAAATTTCCCACTTGCCGGGCAGTGCATATGAACACTTGTAGTGCTCTTACTTTTATTGCCGTTCCAATTGGGATTAGAATAACTATATCAAGAAATGTATCCCGAACGTCGTCAGCCCAATGCCAAATTCTTCAACGTATTGAAAGGAGTTTACGTTCTCTTTTACGAAATCTAAGAATAAAAGTTGCCCTATTATGTTAGAAGATTTGACCAATTTGACGACTTAAAGATTTGACGATCTGATGATTTGTCGATTTGACATGTTGACGTTTTGGCGATTTGAGGATATGGGGATTTGACACGATTTGAAAATTTGACTATTTGATGATTTGACAATTTGACGATTTGAAGATTTGACGATTTGAAGATTTGACGATTTGAAGATTTGACGATTTGACGATTTTGATTTGACGATTTGAGATTTGACGATTTGACGATCGAAGATTGACGATTTGACGATTTGACGATTTGACGATTTGAAGATTGAAGATTTGAGATTTGACGATTTGAGGATTTGACTTTGACGATTTGAAAAATTGAAGAATTGACGATTTGAAGATTTGACGATTAACGATTTGAGGATTTGACGCTTTGACGATTTAAAGATTCGATGATTTGACGATTTGAGGATTTAACTGTTTGATGATTTGACGATTTGAAGATTTGACTATTTGAAGATTTGAAAATTTGACCATTTGACGATTCGACTATTTGACGACATGACGATTTGACGATCTTCCCTGCAGTGGCGTATCTAGGAATTCTGCGTGGGGAAGGGGGTAATGTGGTAAAGTATTTTGTTTTCATTCAAATTCAAAAGATGATATATAATGGTAACAGCTGACCACTTGAAAGAATGTAATTTCGTTGGAAAGTAATGTTTTCATTCAATTTTGATATTGTTAATCAAGTAATTTTTTTAGAACCGCCGATTTTATTTAAACCCGAATAGTTATTCACAGAATGACTCTATATTATTTTTTGCTTCTTAGAGCACATTCTACATGTGTATTCAATAATATCACGCTATAAAATTGTTTAAAACTTGATTGTTTTGTTAATTATAAATTTCTAAATTTAACAAAATATGAGAAATTGAGTGAATATTGTCACCATTTTTTCATTGATATTCATTATTATCAGTTTTATGACTGACAAAAAAAGCATTTTGAAACGTTAAAAAAAAATACGCAGTTTTTTTGCGTAAAGTTACTAAGAATTTATTATGATTGAAAAAAAACTTATTTCTTTGTCAATTGTATATATTTTTTATTATTTAAATAATATATTGAGGATTTTTTTTCTTCAAATCAATAATTGGTTAGTCTCTACCTAATAAGATTTTTTAATCAGTAATGAAATTGTTTATTCACTTAACAATTAGTTATAAGCAAACGTTGATTGACATTATAATTTTTGTGATCATAATAAACTCTTAACAACCTAATGCAAAAAAAACAATTTATGAAAAATTATTAAATTATCCATTTGTTTATAAATATTTTTTTAAACATAAAGCGTATTTTTTTAAACGTTGTAAAATGCCTTTGTCTGACATAAAACTGATAATAATATGATATATTGTAACAAGTTGATTATGTAATAGAATGCCCAGGCTATTCAGTGAAGATCGGTGTGGAGTTCTTTGGATTCCAAACTCCAAGGAATAAATCACATATATATATATATATATATATATATATATATATATATATATATATTTATATATGTGATCGCTTCACCTAGGTCAGAAGCAAAAATCACAGCTCTGTGATAATTATCACCAAATCAGAAACTATACCAAAATACATTCCCAAGACCATGAAAAATATATAGTATTCAACTATATCACATACTTCTATACAGTGTAAGTGATACCATAATATTTGAGAAACCCTCTCCTAACCCCAATGAACCCTTGTCAGAGAAAGCAATCAAAACAGATGAGATTGAACACAGATATCTTGATTCAGTTCGATAATATTGCATGTGATATTTATTATTCCACCTGAACTCATCTGAAAAATAAATATGGTACTGCACTGGAACCAATTATCAGCTTGACCTAAATTGCTGTTTACTGAGCAAGAACTATTGATGAATCAAGATAACGGAACTTCATGAAGAAATATCCCACGTTCTCGTTAGAAAATATTTCAACATGACATATATTTAAAATTGTCAAAAATATTCCTACATACCTCGATATCACACTATAATTCACTGCTTTGAAATCATTTTCGCAGAAGGAAGGAAGATGCTCTATTTACTTAGTTATTTAAACATGAACAAATTATATTTCTTTACTCAATGGCTGACAAGCGTCAGAACACACGATCTCTCGATCAAAGATGGATCGCTAAAGGGTGAGAATCGCTTCGACCCTTCCTGAAAACCAAATCGTACTGTCAAATTCTCTGCGCTCGCTCGTCATCTCTCAACTCTAATGACTGTTCGCCATTAGATGGCGCTGAGATTTGCAATAGTGATTCTTAGATTGGAATTAATAAGATAACTTGAGCTACTCTTAATTATTTTGTATCTCTGAGCATATCAATATTTACTCGACTTCTCATTTTTCAACTTTAGAAATTTATAATTTACATAATAATCAACTTTTAAACAATTTTATAGCGTGATATTATCGAGTAAACATGTAAAATGTGCTCCAGGAAGCAAAAAAATGATGGAGTCGTTCTGTGAACAATTCTGTTTTCAATAAAACCGACGGTTCCAAAAACTTCTTAATTAACAATAGCCTCACATTATCAAAATCCAATAATTTTTTTTCTACCGAAATTACATTATTTAAAATCAATGAAACTATGATTTTTTTAATTTTTTTATTCATATTTAATAGTATAAACAAATATTTGATGTGCATTGCTCTCTCGAGAGGTGCTGTATTCCTGAATTAACGCCCACGCGGAGCCCTATTTTCAACGTTGAATCAAAATTATAAATAATTGTGAAAGAATTCCGAGAGAAGGAACTTTTTCATGGAAAATATTCTCCTCTTCAAGAACCTGTTTTTTTTTCTATCATCAATAGTTTTTGTGCTATTATCAAAAAAACGCCCTTATTCTTGTTTTGTTTAATAAAATAGCAAATTCTTGTCGGCGGAAAAAATCGAAAAAAACGTTTTTCTCAGAACGATATATTTTAGTAGACTTGTAATGAGTTTTCGCAGGAAACACTCACTTTTCGACTGATGAAAACATGCCTAGCGACACTAAAGGCCACGACGTTTTAGATTTGAGTAGAGATGTGGTGGCCATTCCATAAATTTAAACATTTTGCAGTTTCTTGGGGGAGCGGATTATCCCATCCCCTTAAATATGCGCTTGCATCCCTGTATAAAGATCTCATACTTACTGGATTTACCAAATACCCTTGTTTTTTGTGTCTATGGGACAGTAGAGACCGACAAAACAAAATGACTGGACCAAGAAGAGTTGGCAGCCGAGGGTGCTCACGATCGATCAAAACAATGTCCTCCGAGAAACTTTGGTACCTCCACATAATGTTCGTCTACCACCTCTTCATATAAAATTGGGGTGGATGAAGCAATTTGTAAAATCACATTCAAGAGGTGGAAATTGGTTCAAATATTTGGTCACCACGTTTCCAGGCCTCTCGGAGGCAAAATTTAAGGAAGGTATGTTCGTTGGACCAGACATTAGAAGGCTTGTAGCTGATCAAGTGTTTGTCAATACCATGACTGATTCTCAGAAAAAAGGATGGATTGTATTTAAAGGGGTCATAGAGAAATTTTCAGGCAATAAGGAAGATCCTGGCTACAAAAATATCGTCAGACGAATGCTGAAAGCATTTCAAGCTTTACGTTGCCTGATTATTTTGAAAGTTAATTCCCTCCAATCTCATATTGACTACTTTCCTGAAAATTTGGGGGCTGTGAGCGAAGAACAAAGTGAACGATTCCAACAGGACATCAAAGAGATGGAAAAAAAAATATCAGGGAAAATGGAGCATTACAATGATAGCAGACTACTGTTGGATGCTTCAGAGATACATTTCAGATGCTACTCACTAGCGTAAATGAACTCACAGGGAAGAAGATACGGTTTTAGTGTGTTTTAGTGAACTAATTTCAGTTCAAAAATTATCCTCAGCGGCCTAGGGCCTCTGTGGGCCAGTGTCACAGATGTCAGAAGTTCGGCCATTGCCAGCAGAACTGCTGTGCCGCTCCCGCCTGCGTCAAATGCGGGGAGACCATATCACAATGGATTGTCCAAAGCCTAGAACAAAAAAGGCTAGGTGTGCGAATTGCAGTGTAAAGTGGAACCAAAAATCTAAGAAGGTCGTAAATCAATATTAGCCGACGACCCTCATTATTACCTATTGTGCGAAATATAGATAAGCAATAAACGTGTGTGTCCCTTCAAAGATTCCCAGGTTCGGATTAAAATATCTCATGAAATAGTTTGGCATTTTAATGATTGTGGGCTCTCCATTATTTTTTGTTTTTGTTGACAGTTATGTATTTACATTTATTTGATAATAAAAAATATCGTGAGGTTGATTTAGAACCCTTGTGTGTGAATAATAAAATGTACTTACCTGGCCACCAGACTTTCAGTACTAATGGGCTATTAACGAGATTATAGCGATAATGGTCTATTTACGGTTACAAAATAAATTACCTACCAGATTTGGAAAACAAGACTGTTTTGATAACTGACCGCTTTCCAATTTCAGAAATGAAAGGGGGAAAGTTAAACAACATTTAGTCATTACCTACCTAATATTGTCAGGAAACGTGATGCCCTTTGCCAAAACGGAGGTCATTTTTAGATTCAGCGAACGGAAAAATATAATTAATATCTGGAATAACCAAACAACTCTTAATTTTTTTCATGCAAACCTGTGTAACTGATAACAAACGTTTGCAAGGTTTCAGATCTGAGCAACCAGAAATTGTTTTTAATGTCATTTGAGTCACTACATCCAAATCTTCAATGCGTTCTAGCTTTCGAGATAGTCAATAAATGTTTTTTTTTAATTTTTAACTTTAAATGGCCATTTTATTCAATTAAATGTGATGAATCCGAAATGAAGTACGATGAATTGAGCGTACTGTAATCTTAATTTATTGTAAATGAGAAGACACTGTTCGAATAGAAAAGCAGAATCATATCTTGTGATGATCTAGTCCTTTGACTCTAGCTATGTTGACCAAATCTGTTAAAACCAATCGGCCGACTCTCACTGAAAAAAAAGACCACATGCACATCTCTTATAACCAAATTTCAAATAACTGTGATCCCACATACTATCAAAGTAAAATAAAATGTTGTTCCCAAATGCATAATTTTAATTTAAGATATAAGAATTCACACAACCAAAATCAGAAGTAATAGCCTCCGAGATCATATGAGAAAAATGATTTCTGGAAGTGCTCTTTAGATTCATTAAGATAATTAATTATACATAAATTCATAATGTCGTATGTATCTATCCAGGCGTAGATATGCCAAGAGGGCAGTATTGATAAAAAACTGTTGAAGAAATATCATTCCCAATAACTCATTTAGTAAATAAAATATACGAAGATTGAATTTGCCTTGATGTATTCAAATTAGCAGTAGTTACCCCGCTTTTCAAAAAAAAGAAGAAAGCAACAAATCATGAAACTATAAAAATAAAAAATTTAAAAAAATCGAAAAAAGTCTCAAAGTAAAATCACTTCTTACTTTTTTCTTAATAATCGATTTTTATAGTTGAGTGAAAGCACAGCTTCTGTATTTTCAATTATTTTGCCAGCTACACTCCATATCATTTCTATTGATATGGAGTAAACGATATTATCAACTTTATTCCATTACATATGCGTGAAGCTACAAAATTCTAAAATATTCAGCGAGCCCTAAGATCTCATGTGATCTACGAACTTTTTAAAGATTTGCCTGCCATTTTCTTAACTAGCAGCAAATTCTTAGATTGTTTTATGGCGCATATAAGCTCCTCATCAGGATCTTGATATATGTTTTGCATGACTACATCATGAAGAGATCACATAGCAAAGGTAATTAATCTTCATTCCACCAACAAGATATGAATAGTGCAGACAAGCCAACCTCGATCGAACGGTTTGCACGCGAGAATTATTTACTCATTTTATTTAATAACTGCTTCCAAAACCCGATAACTTCTACAATATTCAGTAGTGCATATTGGCCATCTTCACATATATTACATTCAATTCTCAAAGAATCAACCGGTAATAATATTAATATGTTTGAAAAAGAAGGAAAACTTTATTAAAAATGTACTGGGAAGGATAAAATCTGCTTTTTTGAATGTGGAGTGTTTGAAAAATAACAAGTGTCCCTGTATATATTTATAATCTAAACTGTGGAAACGCCAGATCCTGCATTATTGCCAGGAATGATTTAAACGTCTTGAATCTAATAGAATTCTGTTACAGGGACATAACAGCAATCAAGACAACCTACATCAAGGACGGAGTAGAGAGGAACATAGTACTAGCCTCCGTCTACATGCCTTATGACTCTACAAGCCCTCCACCATCAGAACAAGTGAGGGCTGTGAGGACCACAAACTCCAGCTTAACGCCCATAACACAGTGTGGGGGAGCACCGACACGAACACAAGAGGTGAGTCATTTTTGAATTTATTGTCTTCGGTAACCTGGAAGTACTTAATAGAGGCAATGAGCCAACCTTCGTAACCCGTAACAGACGGAAAATCATTGACATCACTTTGGGCTCTTCTTTGGAGGTTCGGCATGTCGGCAAATGGGCAGTATCTGAGGAACCTTCAAACTCAGATCACCGACACATACATGTGGAGATTGGCTACGCCAATGAACCTGCAGTAATGTGTCGGGATCCCAGAAAAACCAACTGGCCGGAGTACCGGGAGGAGCTCAAGGCAAATCTCACAAATTTCAAAAATATCAAACCTAACTCAAATACGATTCATGGAATGGAGCAAACCTCCCTAATGTTACAGGAGGCCATAATAACTTCATATCATAACAACTGCCCTTCAAAGCGCAGCACCACTAAAGGTAAATGAGCTGGTGGAACACCGAACTCACATATTTCAGAAATAAACTGCGCAAACTATTTAATTGTTCGAAAAAACTGGTGACAGGGAGGATAATTCCAAAACTCTAACAGAATACAACAAAAAAATTAGAGGGGAACAAAGAAAGTCATGGAGGAAGTTCTGTGAGGACATAGAACAAACCTCAGAAAGAGCAAGACTCCACCGCAACCTTTCCAAAGAACCCATCAATCCATTGGGGACTCTCAAAAAACCCAACGGCAATCACACCAACACTGGGAAGGAAACTATAGAACTCTTGCTCCATACACACTTCCCAGGATCCACTGTCACCACAAACCAAAACCCCAGATATGAAATCTCTGCAAACCTTCATTTGAGGGCAAAAAGGCAGACTGGGAAGTGGCTAAACGAACGGTAACTCACTTAAAAGTAGTGTGGGCAATAAACTCCTTCAAGCCTTACAAGTCTCCTGGCCCAGATGGAGTATTTCCCTTACTACTTCAGAGCGGAGTTGAATATCTAGCACCAGAACTGTGCAGACTGTACAGGCTGAGCCTAGCATTGGGATGGTTACCTCAAATCTGGAAAACTGTAAAAGTGGTCTTTATTCCAAAACCTAGACGGGACTCATACGACCAGGCAAAGGCATACAGACCAATGAGCCTATCTTCATTTCTTCTGGAATGCTTAGAAAAACTGATAGATACTGATAGAGCTGATAAGGGAAACCGCTCTTATAGAACGGCTTTAACATGAAAACCAACATGCCTATCTAACAGGAAAATCATACGCGACATCACTTCATCAGCTTGGAGCTTGGAGAGTATCTAGCAAACAAAGAAATTGCACTATGCACTTTCCTAGACATCGAATGAGCCTTCGACAACACCTCCTTTGGAAGTATGGTCTCTGCGGCCACTCGAAGAGGCATTGACGAAACCACCTGCAGGTGGATATACTCAATGCTTCATAATGGACTGGTCCAAGCCAACATGTTCGAGAAAACAGAGCAGGTTGAAATTTCCAGAGGTACCTCACAGGTGGGCATACTCTCCCCCCTTCTGTGGGACATGGTTGTAGATGAACTGCTAATTTCTCTGAATAACCAAGGGTATTACTCTCAAGGGTATGCATATGACTTGGTCATCCTCATCAAAGGAAAGAATACTCGAACAACCTCAGAGCTAATGCAAAATGCACTAAGGACAGTAGAGGAATGGTGTAACAGAGAGAGCCTAAGGGCAAATCCGAACAAAACAACACTAATTCCCTTCACCCGGAGAAGAAACATGGGAGATCCCATACCTCCCAGACTATTCGGCGAAACATCACAAGTAGTAGAGCGGGTGAAATATCTAGGGCTGATTCTTGACAAGAAACTAACCTGGAACCCGCATCTTCAACATGTAACCAACAAAAGCAAGATAACCTTCATGATGTGCAGGAGAGCTTTTGGAAAAACCTGGGGGCACTGGCTTTACACAGCGGTAATAAGACCAAGAGCCTCTCACTCACTCTCATGGTGCCCAAAAACAAATCACCCTTCAATTGAATTCACAATGATAACATGAAATGGAAACAGATAATAATTATAACTGATACGGTGTACGAACGTATATATGAGCAGCAAGGGTCGAAGAAAGGGGTCGCTGGCTGTAAGGATAACCTGCTCATCGATATATGTATCATGCAGGATTCCATGCAGTATAAGCGCAATCTTTCGATGGCCTGGATCGATTACCGCAAGGTATTTGACTCAAGATCACATGAGTTTATCTTGCATTTGCTCAGAGGCCTTGCGGTACCCGAACAAATAGATGCATTGAACAACTGATGCCCCACTGGAAGACTCGCTTCATCATAAGGAGAGGTGTGTTCCAAGGGGATTCTCTTAGCCCTCTCCTTTTTTGCAACTCACTTATGCCATTATCCGTAGCGCTCAGAAAAACAACTGCGGAATCCTCGGAGACCGACGGCATAAGGTCACTCATCTATTTTACATGGATAATCTGTAGCTTTATACCGCGAGTATTTACTGCAATCTCTGCAATCTCTGAGGGTGGTGCAAGAATACACGCATGCTACTGGTATGGAATTCGGGATGGATAAATGTGCACTGGTTCATCTCCGATGAGGACTATGCAGAGATTCTCCACGATCTGGATGCCAGAGAGGCGTACACCTACCTAGGAGTGCAACAACGTCACACCCAGAAGGTGATGGTGGTGAAAAATGTTCTCCGCGGCAAGTATAAGCAGAAACTCTGGCAGATCTGGTCATCAGAACTGTCGGGCATGAACAATGTTTCTGCTACCAATATGCTCGCCGTTTCGATACTTCTCTGATCCTTTGGGGTAGTGGAAGAGCTGCGTCAACTTGACCTTCATCGGAGTTTGCAACCGAAATCATCCGTTTCACCTCTCCGTTGTACCTCTCCCGACTCCTGGGAGGCCATGAACTTCTGAGCTTAGAGAGTCTACGCAACAGAATGGTTCTGAATGGAAATTGGATCCCCTTCTCTGCATGGTCAAAGACCATGAGATCTCAGGGAGAGGAGCGTTTCTCTTTAAGGCAGCAATCCGCGCAGCCGATGAACTCGGTCTCGTATTCGACACCGAGCGGTAACTCCAAGACTGGGCCTGCTCGGCGAAAAGCCCACATAAAAGTTGCAGAGAATACTATACATCGGCAGCTCCACAAGGATAAGCCAATGCATGGAATCTTCTACAATAATCATGGTTTATTCGAAAGGCTGACCTTTGCTTTCCTAAGGTCAAGTGGACTGAAGTCGGAGACTGGAGGATTCATCATGGCTTGTCCCTGACATGAGATGCAGAGCCTGCCGTGGAGCGCCTGAGAACATTATGCATTTGCTGTCAGCAAGTCCAGCATATGCTGTCCTAACCTATATCCATCGTCAAAACGTGGCTTAACGAGTGCTTTACTACCACTTACGACTCTCGTATGGCGTTGACGAGACAACAGTGCTGCCATACGCTCCAGGGATATTGAGTCCGTTTTGAATGAAGTGCTGAATTCATTGGAACTAGTCATTCCCCACCCTCAGGCAAATACAAGCTAACAAGCCCGATGTAGTCCTCCTCGATTGCCTCGATTGCCATGGAAGAGAGTTTGTTTCTCTTCAGTAGATCCAACACGATGTGCTGAGACAATTTCTGAAATCATTATGTTGGGGATGCAAACTTACATACCGAATACCGAAAGAAGAACATCATCCGATAAGACCTGGTTTAACAGAAACTGCTCTAGAGCTGTGGCTTCCAAACAGGCAGCATACCATCGATGGCTGAAAAATCCGGGTCCTGAGACCAGAGCAGCATATGTCGAGGCTAGAGGCATATGTAAAGAGACAATAGAATGCTCAAAAGATGCCCACAAAGCCAAAATAAGATCAGAACTTGCTGAATGTCCTAACGGATCCCGTTCATTTTGGTCTTTCGCCAAAGCTGTGGGAAGAAACTTCACTTCCAGCTCATTTACTCCCCTAACCAAAGAAGATGGAACACTAGCAACGACTGCCCAGGAAAAAGCCAATATCTTTGCGCACCTATTTGCTAGAAATTCCACTCTGGATTCATCGAGAAAACAACCCCCGAACATTACACCTATTGACAGTCACATGCCCGAGATCACCTTTCGCCAACGTACTATCAGAAAGATTTTGCTGGGTCTCAACACCAACAAAGCCTGTGGATCTGACGAAATCCCGCCGATTGTTCTCAAGAAATGTGCCCCCGAACTAACACCTGTTCTAGATTCACCACCTCATTATATCTTGGAATTCAAAAGGAAAAGGCCCCCTAGCAACTACAGACCTTCGCCTCCTATCTATTATTCAAAGGTCATGGAAAAAGTCATCAACATCGAGCTCATGAAATATCTGGAAGACTCAGGAATTGTCAACGATAGGCAATATGGCTTCCGCCATCAGAGATCAACTGGTGACCTGCTCGCTTACGTCTCACATATATGGCAGCTATCTATTGAAAAGTATGGAGAAACTTTAGCTGTGGCATTAGATATCTCCAAGGCGTTCGATCGAGTTTGGCACCAGGGACTCCTCGCCAAGCTTTCGTCTTATGGCTTGCCCCCTCAGCTGTGTTCTCTGCTTGCTAGTTTTCTCTCAAACAGGTCTCTCCATGTAGTGGTCGATGGAGTTTCATCTGACACTCTACTCATAAATGCTGGTGTTCCGCAAGGATCCATTCTCGCACCAACACTATTTCTACTTCACATCAACGACCTGTTGAAAGCAACTTCATGTCCAGTACACAGCTTTGCCGATGATAGTACCCTCCATACCGCTTTCTCTTCCAGGGCCCCTATATCAGCCCGTGAATCCAGAAATGAACGAGGAAGAAATGTTAATAATATAAATATGGACTTAGCAACAATTCTCGAATGGGGATCTAATAACTTGGTAGAATTCAATGCAAACAAAACACAAGTATGTCTTTTCTCTAGAAAAGCCGATCTCACTGTGCCTAACATAACTTTGTCAGGAGTAACCATACCACTGAAGCCATCCATATCGATGCTTGGTATTACTATCAGCAATAACCTTTCCTGGGAAAATCACGTGAGGTCCATTGCCAAAAGTGCATCCCAAAAACTTGGTTTTCTGTTTCGTGCCAAGAGCTATTTCACCCCCAGTCAGCTGCTTATGATCTATAAGGCACAGATCCGACCTGTCCTGGAATACTGTTCCCATATTTGGAGTGCGGCACCTGAACATATCCTGAGGCCATTGGATTCTGTCCAAAAAAGGGCAATTCGTCTCGTCGGTGATGCCTCGCTTACAAACTCGCTCACTTGTCTGGAACACCGTAGAAAAGTTGGCGATTTGTCTCTATTTTATAGATATTTTCATGGGCGATGCTCTTCTGAAATATCAACAATCATTCCTGCTTTGGCAGTCTCTTCGAGATTAACCCGTCAAGTTCAGTCATCACACCCCTTCGTGGTCACTTTGGAGACCTGCAGAACATCACTTTCCAAAGACTCGTTCATCCAACGAACAGCGAGGCTTTGGAACTCATTGCCTAGGGAGGTGTTCCCCGAGGCATACAACCTTCAGAAATTTAAGAAGAACACCAACTCCTACCTTCTTTCCCTAGGTTCCCACGATGTTCTCTGAACATTACAGGATATCCCTTTTCGTGGGAACCAGAACAATAAAAAAAAAAAAAAAAGAAAACGATATACGTCATTGTGTTTTCGGCTCCGGCCGATACGAATATCATACGAAAAGAGGAGGAGAACTGACGAAATATCGAGAACTACTCTTCGAACTCAGCAGACTCTATCCAGATAGTTCTGTAAAGAAAGTGGTTCTGATTATAGGGTCCCTAGGTGGAATGATGCAACGCTACTTTCAAATCTAAAGATCATACCGGCATGTCGTAAATCGGCGGAATCCCTAGCCGGTCGCATGCAGAAGGCAGTCATTCTTGGATCGTTACGTCTGCTGAGGACTCATGATTCTCGGACCCTATGATCTCTCACCTCTCAGATGGGAGTGGTGGTCATTGCCTTATGTATCCAGCGGGCCCTTCCGAATGGGTCGGAGCTTCGGAATCTAGTGCCTGACTGGAATGGGTTAAACCTAATAATAATAATGATAATATTTTCATAATACATATACACAGATAAGGAATATAGAAAGGTTGACCACAAAAGGATACCCTTGAATGTGGCATTTTCAGGAAATTTTATTCAGTTTGCATACAATAAATTCAGTTTAGATACAATACATTTCTAGTAATCTTGCAGAATACTTTTCAAGAAGTTTACAGAGATATAATCATCTTCACTATACAGTGCTTCTCAAAAGTCCCCTCCCCCCCTCTTATTTTTGGAACGATTATACATAAACAAGTGAAATTTGGAAACTGAATATTAAAGATTGTAAACTTCCCTACTAGTGATGATAGATGACAAAATCGTCAAAGATGACGTCACAAGGCCATTGTGACCAATAATTTTAAATGGAACCCTACGGCAAGCGACACCTCTTTTGAAAGGTATCGAAAAAACCTATTCAATGATACTAATTTTGTTTGTGTTTATGACAGTTTTAATGGCTCATTAGTAAACATTAAAATTTAAATTCCATTCAGTATGATATTAATTACAGATTCAAGAATCAGTATCTACTTGAAGAAATTGCTCGAAGGGTCCTCCATTTACTTCCTGACAGTGGAATATCCTATTTTTAAACTCTTCTCGTACTTTTGCAAATGTGTCTGCGGAAACAGCCTCACATTCTGCAACAATACGTTGTCTTAAAACGTCAATATTGTCAGGTTCAGTGGCGTAAACCTTCGATTTAAGGTACCCCCACAGAAAAAAATCCAAAAGTGTGAGGTCCGGTGATCGAGATGGCCATTCCGTTGAACCTCGTCGTCCAGTCCATCTACCACGATACTCCTCATCCAAATATCGTCTTACTGCACCGTCATAGTGTGGAGGAGCACCATCCTGTTGGAATGTTATTGCCGAATTCATCTGGATTATCTTCCAAAATTTCAAGGATTAACGGATCCATTGCGTTTTGCAACAGCTCCAGATAAACCTCACAAGTTAAATTAGTATTTAAAAAAAGAGGCCCAACGATGTGGTTTCCCAGGATACCTGCCCAAACATTCACCTTCTGGGAAAATTGGGTATGTGTTTCACGAAACAGGTGAGGATTTGCGTCACTCCAATACCTCACATTCTGTGTATTTACATTTCCAATTAGATAGAAAGTACTTTCGTCACTAAAACAAATTGTTTTGACATAGTCTGGCTCTTGGTTAATTTTAGTTTCCATATTTTCACAAAATTCTAGTCTTCGGTCTGGGTCGTCGTCGGAGAGTTGATGAACCATTTTTTATTTGTATGGATGAAATTTATTTTTTTTCAACACCCTGTGTACTGTACTTCGACTTACTTCACAGGTAGATGCAACGTGAGTTGTTGAAGAAGTAGGATTAACTATTACTTCTGCCAGATCGTTTCGCATCATTAATCTACCCGTTGTTTCAAACTTACGAAGAAGCTCCCTTAAATAAGTCCTCGAAACGGGGCGATCGGGAAACCTCTCATTAAAAATGCGTTCTGCTGCATGAATATTTTGTCCAGTTTCACCAAGAATTAGGATCGCTGCAACTTTATTACCTAAATCACGTACCATTTCGTTTCTTGAAGCACTCAACCGTTCGGCTCACAACAGTTTAACAAATTATTAAAATGTACAAAAATATTAAAAGTACCAAAAGCTGCTAAAACAGTTATACGTTCGATCAACAATAAAAATTATTAAATGTACAAAAACTTGGATAATTACAGAAACGTTGAATTAGGGAGACTAACAAAAACGTCAGCTTATTTGACAACTATCCAGAGGCGGAGCTTGAATTTGGAATTTTAGTATCAACTGATTCAATTCATCACAGCTTTGCGTTTTTTAAAAGCGAGTTGCAAAAACTGCCATAATCACAAACAAAATTAGTATCATTGAATCATTTTTCGACACCTTTTAAAAGAGGTGTCGCTTGCCGTAGGGTTCCATTTGAAATTATTGGTCACAATGGCCTTGTGACGTCATCTTTGACGATTTTGTCATCTATCATCACTAGTAGGGAAGTTTACAACCTTTAATATTCAGTTTCCAAATTTCACTTGTTTATGTATAATCGTTCCAAAAATAAGAGGGGGGGAGAGGACTTTTGAGAAGCACTGTATAGCAGGACACACCTACACACAGACATATATATTTATACAAAGTAATAATCGTGTAGTATACTATTTCTAATATTTGCCACAAGCAGTAATTTTTCGTAACAATATACTGATGAACCATCAATCGTATGGAGAATATAATTTTTTTTAATTTACATTCGAACATTTGGAGAGAATCCAACTGTCTCATATCAGGGCAAACTGTATTGTATAGTTTGGGTCCCAGGTAGACTTAGCTCCGTTGTAAAATGTTTTTCTCAAGTTTGAGGAGTTTGGTGTTATATTCATGTGATATTGCGGTGTTATATTCATGTAATATTTTGATTTGATCACTTTTATGTTTATGTTGTCTAGTCGCTGTAGCAACAAAAAATAATTGCCGTATATCAAGAATATGGGTTTTATTATACAGTGTGATCCATTTAAAATGGAACCACCCCTGTAGAATACGCATTTTTCAGTCGAACTAAAAAAAAAATCTAATATCAGGCATCAAAAACTATATCTTGACACGAATTTTCATAACTTTAGTTTCATTTCCAAGACACTATGGTTTTTTTTCTTCGTCAAAAACGGCAAAAATTTATTGGGCAATTTTTTTTCCAAATTCAACTACACCACTGGATTCGTAGTCGTTATAAATTGAAACCATCAAAATTTCGTAAAAACATATTTGTTAACAACGAAGTTACAACAACTTTAATTTTGGAAACAAAGTCTTTGATTATAATTTGTATTTAGATTGCAGACATATTTGAAATCCGGCAACACTGCCGATACAAAGTAGAGCACAAGTGAATTTCTACAGCAAAAATCCGAAGTCAATAGCTCATTCCGTTCAACAGTTATAACTACTGAAAGTATGGTAATGTGAGCGATTTGTGGTGTACTAAATCACAGCCTACTATTGATTTAGTACAATACCTATGCCCAATGTATTAGTTCAGCTTTCCTCAAATTATTGATACCTTCTCTAAAAGCTTGTTTCAGTTGAGTTTTGCAGAATAAAAAAGGAACATTCTTTTGTCCTGCTTTCTGTTTTATTATTGAATAAATAATTTTGATACTTTAAAACTTGATTCGGTTCATTTCGTTTTTATCGGTTATTGAAAACTGCATAACTTGAAAATGAATTTTTAATTTTCTGTTATTTTCGAAAACACTTATAACCTAAACTTGAATAAATGATTTTGAGGGAATATAATTCACAAATCCAGTGGCGTAGTTAGATTATTATTACAAAATCGCTTCCACCAGAAATCGCTCACATTACCATACTTTCAGGAGTTATAACTGTAGAACGGAATGAGCTATTGACTTCGGATTTTCGCTGTACAAATTCACTGGTGTTCTACTTTGTACCGGCAGTGTTGCCAGATTTTAAGTATGTCTATAATCTAAATGAAAATCAATATCAAATACTTTGTTTCCAAAATAAAAGTTGTTGTAACTTCTTTGTTAACCAATACTTTTTTATGAAATTTTCATGGTTTCCATTTATAATGACTACGAATCCAGTGGTGTAGTCAAATTTCAAAACAAAAATTGCCTAATAAACTTTTTCCGTTTTTAACGATGAAAAAAACCATAGAGTGCCTTGGAAATAAAACTAAAGTTATGAAAATTTGTGTCAAGATACAGTTTTTGATGCATAATTTTCAAAACAAAAATTTTTTTTTGAGAATGACTGAAAAATGCGTATTTTACAGGGGTGGTTCCGTTTTAAATGGGTCACACTGTATAATAGATTTGTAGGGTAAGTGGTTCATGGTGTATAATAATAATGAATTTTATTGAAAGGAACGAATGTTTTATATGAAAATAAAATAGATCGTACCTATCAAAAGGCAGAATTCAGGTTCTAATCTTGTCACGATAGTGACGCAATCAGACCCTGCTCTTCCATTCAACCAGTGGAAAATATATGTGTACAGTTTATGTAGAGAACTAACATGTCTATACTACTCAATAACAAGAGATAACTTATAGCCTATATATGTATATGTCTATACTATTAAATGAAAAGAAATAACTTATAGCCTAGTTGTAGAAACTCATTTCACAAGTTGGGGCAATTTGCATCCGAGTAGGTTAGATAATTTTTTTTTCCGAAGTTCGGAAGCGAGAGTGAAGGAGTCGATTGTATAGCCGGGTAATGTATGTATATGTAAATGAGCCATGATATAGAGAGGAATAATTTTCACTCGTAATACCACTGGAGGTTAAAAAAATTCCGGAAATAATTTAACCTCGTGTGGTATTCGGTAAGAAAATTTCAAACCAGATTGTGTTTGAAAATTAAATAATTTTAGAATTTATTTTTTGACTCTCAACAATGCCAATTTTTTTTCTTCGACAAGACACTAGCAAAACATAGAATGTTTTGATTGACTCAATTGTTTAGTTACCATGGCAACTAGATAAAACCTTCACCCAAAATGTACTTGAGTTCCGAATCTGTCAAGCGGCACGACGTGAAAAAAAATGTTTCGCATCTGTCAAGAAAGTAAAGAAAGTATTCGTCAGGAGATTCAGCAGCTAACACCCGCGAATACTAAGAAATCCAAGTCAAGCATATGGAGGCAGTTTACAAACTTTTACGAAGAAAAATCGTATGATTTTGATAGAGCGGATATACCTGTGGAGGAACTGGCGCTTTTCTTGAAGACTATGGGTGCAATATGCGGAAAAAGAACTCCGAAGACTACAAGGAGAGTGTAGTAAAAGTTTCATGGAATTCCACAGCCAAGCAGTTGCAATAATATTTTTTTAAAAGATACAATCGCAAATTTAATCCCTTTTCTGATATAGAATTTGAAAACGCAAGAGCTGCAAAAAATGCTAAGCGTCGGAAGTTACAAAAGGACCCAGCCAAGAGAAAGACAAGGTCATCCGCATTATCAACAGACACTTTAAAAAAATATATTGAGCTTTGTGGAAACAACCCGGAGGGATTGCAAAAAAGTTTTTCCACATCGCTACTAATGAATTGGCTAGGAGAGGGAATGAAGGAGCTGCAGCTTGCATATAATATTTTGTGGAGGAAATTGATAATCAAGGAAAACCAATAGGTCGCATTGAATATAATCCAGTTTTCTCTAAAACTAACCAAGGCGGTTAAAAAAAAATGGCTGACAGCAAGTGGTTAGTACCAAATATACTCAATGAAGAAATATGCCCAGTTAGACTTTTCAAAAAGTTAACAAGCAAGCGAGATCGCCTCATCAAAACCAACCGTTTATTTTCAACTCCCAATCCAAAACTGGCAGCACCCCAACTCCAAAGGGCTGGCTGGACAAAATATGGTCTCTTCCTGGTTCAAATCGGCGGCATCATCAATTGGAATTGACGTCAAAAAGGTCAAAATAACAAATCACTAAGGGCTGGCTGGACGAAATATGGCCTCTTCCTGGTTCAAATCGGCGGCATCATCAATTGGAATTGACGTCAAAAAGGTCAAAATAACAAATCACTACGCAAGAGCCACTGGTGTTTAAACTCTAGCCAAAAGGAATTGATGAACAAAATTAAAATCACTAAATAGATTCGAGTCACCATCAGGAAATATGATGATGTTTCAACTTCTGTAAAGTCAATCATGAAGCTCTAAAGCAAGAACGAGCCACCGCTTTCAATCAACCTCCTGCCATAGTTTATAATAATTGCGTTTTTCATATAAACAATAATTACAATAGTCAAAATGATATAAATAATTGATTATTATCATTATTTGAATATTTTGTCATTTTATAGCTACCTGAATTAAAATTGAAAGCCGATTCTTTTTATAATTTTTTTGACTACAACAAACAAAGAATAGTTGAGAATTCTCTATTTATTTGATTTTCATATAGGTTCATGAACAAATTTAGTTTGCGTCGCAGTTTCGGCTCCATTAGATTCCTAGCCTATAAAGTCTTAACTTCTACCTACATATTATATTCTTCCATTATATATCAACTTTGGGTTACCACAAGTGGTAGAAAATTATAATTTTATCAATTTTTCATAGGTAGGTACATATTATAATAGATGCAGTTCGAGCACCAATGGATTCTTAGCTTATAAATTCTTTATCTATATTTATTGTAGTTGCATGAAAATACCAGTTTAGAACGTAGCATATTATATTCTAACATTTTATATCAATTTTGGGTTACTACAAGTAGTAGAATATAGTATTTTATAAATTTTTCATATAGGTACATATATAGATTTAGTGTGCTTTGCAGTTTCGGAAGCAATGGCTTCTCAGCCTATCACTATTTTAGGACGTAATATATTATATTATTTTATTTCATAGTTACTTAGAGCTACTACAGGGGTTAGAAAATTATAATTTCAACGGTTTTTCATAAAGGTAGGTACATAACAGATTTAATTTGCGTCACAGTTTCGGCAGCGATTTTAACCTATAAATTGTTGATTTCTACTTGTTGTAGTTGCATGGAAAACATTTTGAGATTGAACATGGTAGAAAATTGCTTTTTTGCGTTTTTATTGAATTCTCTATACGCGCTTTATTGCATGGCATTCATAACCAGCGTCAGCGAACATCATAGGGGGCTGTGATTAAGATGTCTAAAAACCATGGTGTATTCACTTATACCTGTAAAATATTGGGACAAACTGTGGGACACCAGCCCACTTGATAAAGCGAGTTATCTAGAGTTTCAGATGGCGCCGACGTCGTTTCTTGTCATAATTCAGTAAACGCAATTACAGACCACACAGGGTGTTTTTGTGTTTTGTGTCTCTGATCCGTTCTGTGATTGTGCTTTTGTCGCCTTTAAGGTTATGTCAATTTGTTGTGAAATATTTTGAGGTTGATCGATCGATGTAACATGTTTTAGAACAAACTACTCCATGTACTTATGTCAATGTTATATAGAATTTTCGAGAACTGTTCCGAAATAATTCTAATTATGAACAGTTGTAGTGCGTACCAATTTTGTATGGTTAATTTTCTATTGATACGGCTCCACCAAGTTGGTACTTATATATTTCTGTCCCATGAACACAAATTCAAAGTCGGTGCTTGTTCAAAAATGTATGTGGATAGTGGAAAAGGCCTAACAAATTTAATAAATTAAAATGTGTCTTGAACGTTTCTTATTGCTAAAAAAGGTGGAAAAGGGACATTTCTTGATCTTTGAACCTCTGAAAGTAATTGAGAACGACGCGTTTTGACTTCGAATTCGTGTTCATGGGGCAAAATACGTAGGTAACACCAAGCGGCAAAACTCAACTCGACGGAGCCGTATCAACAATTAATTTGGACAATCCCCCTTTGCTTAAGGAGTTGAATTTTATATTATTTTCTCTGTTCAAGATATTCAGACGTGTCTCAGTTTTGTATAACTTCCTGCAAATGACATGAATGAATGCATAAATCTCTACTCCACAAAAACTTTTTCAAATACTTCTTTTTTTAAATAAATTTGGATAGATTGATGAATAAAAGGAATACCAGAATTCCCGTAAGATTATATGAAGTGTTGGATAATCCTCCGGCCTGTTCAATTTAAAGTATTATCAGGTAAAAAGATTCCTTTTTTGTTGTTGTCTTGTGTGGCACTTGTTATTCTATTTTGAGGGTATCCAATTCTTTCTCCTTTATTCTGGAAACAGCAAATAGTCAGAAAAACTTGATTTAAATTTTTGACATAGAATTCATCACTGAGTAACAAACCCAATATCATGGTTTTCTATTTATAATGAAAAAAAAAATAACCAAAACAAGATATATTCATAGAATGAAAAGTCCACGCTTACTTGTGAAATTCATGTGTTTATTAAATAAGTGATAATTATCCTAATAATAGTCAATAGCCTTGGGAGAGGGCCTTGTTCTTCCGAACAACTGCTTGGTTTAGATATCCCTCCTTCTCCGATTATCTCATGCGGGATGTTACCCACTGAAAAATAAAAAAGAAGCCGATTTTGATTATTGTTTTCTCTCCTCACTTTGTTAGTAGGGCTCACCTTTTCCGGAGAAGTCATTCTAAGATAGCCGGAAGCACCTTAGACTATCTCTGATCAGGAATCATCGATTTCTCAACTTCATCAATAGATTTTATGATATCTACAATGAACTCTCTGATTTTGTTCAGGTCAGAAGATTGTTAGAGAGGTAATAGTCCGGCAGAGATGGGCAGTGAATGGCTTAGTAATAGTTTGTATCGGAAAGTTTAATGGAACAATCTCATCGGGGACATTTTCCAATCCCCTCAATTTTCAAGTTAATTCATCGTCTAGAGACATCAGTCCACTATCCTACCTTTTCTCAATCCTTCGTGGAAGTTTCCATGATCCCAAAAAGGCCATTTGAGAAGAAATCACTTTGGAAAAATCGTCAGGTAGACTTCAAGAAAAATCCGATTTTTTACAGACAGATGTAAACATTGTAGTAAATTTCAAGGATTTCATCTCATTTTCGCGCCAACTGTCCTGAGTGGGATCTTGTTCGTAGAACTATAATCTTTGTAAACGATCAATTACAATTTTTTGCATAAAAATATGCAATAATGTTGACAGAAAAAGAAAATTTCATAGGTTTGAAGTTTGAGATTTAGCGTGACACAAACATTCCTTAACCGCGCCATCTACTAATGAAGTACTAAGCAGAATTTAACGACATTCATTTGTTGTCCCCCAAAAATTCTAAACAAAATCGAATCAGTGAATACACCAGGGTTTTTAGGCATCTTAGCTGTGATCATCGTATTTTGACAGTACAAAACGTCAGCAAAAACTCGTGTTTTGTAGTAAAAAGAATATTGTGCAGTCAAAACGAACGCGTATGTAAAATATGCATAAAATTGTCTAATGTAATGATGAATCATCGTACTATGTCTTATTTTCCCGCATTAATAGAAGATTGTGGTTTCTATTTCAAGGAAGAAACTACTCAAAATTGAAAAATGGTGAATAAAATAGTGTTTAAATATTATATATATTTTATTAGACATAGATATTCAATTCATTCAATTCAAAGTCCTGCTTTTTCGCCTTTAAGAAGAAAGGAGGTGTCCGAAGAATATAGAAAAATTTTTAACTATGTAATTGATATGTATCAAAATTAAATAATGAAAGAAAAACCAGTATTGTCAAAAAATATTATTATGTCATTAAAACGTCAAACAATTTCCGATTTAATTCGCTGTTGGGTACCCAAGAGAAAAAAAAACCACTAAAATGCATACGTTGCCATGGTGATCTGTCAAAAAAAAAACAATGTGATTGGTTAAAAATGACTGGTGTGGAATTTTCAGGGAAATTTTTTGTATCTTTTCTAGGTTACAATACACAGTACCTCACCACATCCATATCAACATAAATTAGCCGCATATAACAGTATGATACAAATATTATTCCATATATCTTTCAGAAAAATACGAATTGCAATTAATAAAGGTTATAATTCGAACCTGATGGATGATATTCTTCCAATAAAACTTTATACAAAATCTTCAAGAATAATAAAGATAAAACTGAGAAATCTGGAAAATCCGGAGTATATAATTTAACTTCTGGCTTTTGTGCAAGTTTTATACATAGGCCAAACAGGCATAACATTTCAAATGTGATTATCAGAACATAAGAACTGTGTCGTTAATGTTGAAAAAATAAAAAATAAAACAACTTTTGCTACTCACCTTTTGACTGTAACACATTGTTTTGTTGACGATTTTGGAATGTTACATATAGAAAAGAAAGATTGTAAGCTCGACCTTCTAGGAAGTTTGAAAATCCAGAAATGCAAAAAGTTACAATATTTAGTGCATGACTAGATCAACTCAAATAATTTTCATTTGTTAAATTTGTTTTACTGAAGATAAAACAGGTAATGGATATACTCCCCGTTCTACTTAGCCCGTTCTACAGGGTGTTTCATAATTGAATGCTGATCCTAAAAGGCGATAATCCTTGAGTGATTTTGAGAAAAATTCTTCATATGAACATAGGTCCGTTACCGCTTTATTTCGGAGATACAGGATGTTGAAATTTAACAAAAAAAATCAGTTCTTCCCCAATATTTCGGAAACCGCTTTGGATTTATTTTTATTTTGGTACATGTAAAGTATGCATAAAAATACATTTTCCCATGATAGAGGATTTTTTAATTTTCATCAGTGACGTCCCTGTTAACATGCCCTGGCAATATTTTCGATCAAAATAATGTTACGCCACTGTCTTTATTCCAAATAAATAATACTTTTGTAATTGTCCTCTATCTTCTCATAAAAATGGTCTCTTGCCTTTTTTTCGTCCGGCGAACGGTTTTCGATTTAGAAAATAAAATACATGCATGTGCTTGTCCCTATTCGATTTTTTTCTCTTAGTCTTGATTTTACAATTGTGGTAACCAAAGGATCTAGGCAAAATTTTTATAATTTTATGATAACTATTATTTATTTTTTGTAATGTGTATGCATAAAAATACATTTTTTATTTTCAAAAACAAAACTATTATGAAAAAAAAATACCAAAATCAAATTAACTGTTCAAAATGTCCACCTCCTGCAAGTATGCACGCTTCAGACCTCCTTGTCATTGACTCGCGTACTCTTTGGAAAATTCCTGGAGTGTTCCTTATTGCCTCACAGGAAACTATTAAGCGGTTTCGCAATTCTTCCTCAGTTAGAATTGGTTGACTGTACACCAAAGTCTTAAGATGTCCCCAAATAAAATAATCAAGACTGTTTGAGTCTGGGGATCTGACTCTGTTCCCCCACGACCTATCCAGCGATTATGGAAGTTTTGGTTTAAATATTCGCGTGCCAGAGCACTAAAATGAGCAGCTGCAGCATCGTGCATAAGCCACATGCGATTTCGCTTTAAAATAGGAGCATCTTCCAACAGAATTGGCAAATTATCTTCAAGAAATCGGCGGTAACTATGTCCATTTAATCTGCGTGGTAAAAAAAAGGTCCAATTTGGTAATCTCCAATAATTCCAGCCGAGACATTTGATGAGAACTGCTCCTGGTGATGAGATTCCACGATTGCATGCGGATTTTCCTCGGCCCAAAAATGATTATTATGAAAATTTCTGATCCTGTTTTTACTAAAACTAGCTTCGTTCGTGAATAAAATTTCCCTGTCAAATAAAGGATTTTCGGTAACTTTTTGGAGAAACCATTGGCAGAAATTCACTCGTAATGGAAAGTCTCGAGAAAGTAGAGCCTGAACCCGTTGAATGTGATAGGGATATAATAAATAATCGTGAAGAATCCTCCATACTAGAATATGTACGATATTCAAGTTATTGGCAACTTGCCTCGTACTTATTTCAGGATTTTTGTCAATTGAATTTAAAACAGCTACCTCAATTGCTGGAGTTCTTGCAGTCCGATGTTCTCCTTTCAAGTGATGATTTGGCTCAAAACTTCCTGTTTCACAGGAACCGTTCTAATTGGGAAGCGCTCTTGATACAGTCGCCTGGCTTCATATGCGTTCCCGTCAGCAAGCCCATACAAGTAATACCTGTCTGCTAATTCGGTATATGTTTTTTTTAATAAACAAGTTTTTATAACGTAAATAAAATCACGTATATAGCTGAAGAAGTGTCAAAATTGTTTATGTTGAAAACAACGGAATGTGTTCTTAGCATACTAGATGTTTCTAGCCCACAAGATAATCCTACTACTCTTCAACGGCTGCTTTCGCATAGGGACAAGCAAATTAATGCATTTTATTCTCTAACTCAAAAACCGTTCGCCGGACGAAAAAAAGACATGAGACCATTTTCATGAGAGGATAGAGAACAATTACAAAAATAATATTAATTAAAAAAAAAAAACAATGGCGTATCATTATTTTGATCAAAAATATGGCAGCACATGTTAACAGGGACGCCTCTGATGAGAATTAAGAAATTCTTTATCATGGAAAAAATGTATTTTTATGCGTACTTTGCATGTACTGAAATTGAAAAAAAAAATCCAAAGTGGTTGCAGAGATATTGGGGAAGAACTGATTTTTTTGTTAAATTTCAACATCCTGTATCTCAGAAATAAAGCGGTCGCGGACCTATGTTCCTATGAAGAATTTTTCTTGAAACCATCCAAGGATTATCGCTCTCTAGGATCAGCATTCAATTATATTAATCACCTTTTGGATTATCCTTGATAAAATTAATCAGATTTATATACCTACTACTATCTGCCTTGATTATTTAACATGATACATCGTGTGCTAGTGTATAGCGAAACACGTGTCGTGGTTTCGTAAACTCAGTTTGGTGAAAATTATTTTGTAAAGTGAGTGTCTTTTGTTTGCTTTGATTGATTTGTATTTAAACATGTACATTTTTCTCAATATTTTTTTTATATCCAGACTTCCGTACTGTATTCAAATTGATATTATGATGTAGCAGCAGGGACACAAAAAAAACAATTAAAAATTAGGACCGTGCTGCGTGAAGTTATTTCGAAACAACAGACTCGCCGTGAATAATCTAGAGTAGATCTAAAACGCATCTATTTTAGATAAAACGCCACGATAACACACGGATGACGCACCGGCGTCATTATATGGGCTGAAAAAAGGGTGACAACCCCTAATTATGACTAAACTAATTTACATTTGACATAATTGTGAATTTATGTTGTGCAATATGGTTTTCCACTCGACAATTGCTGATTATCTGGAGATGAATATTTATGAAGAGAAGAGTTGATGAATTCGTAAAACCCGCATACCGTGTCAAACATTTCGCTGACTTTTTAAACGGGATAATTTTCCGATGTGGAACATATGAATCGTTTGGGTTCGATTGCCCATAGTTATCAGTATAAGTGAATACGTATTAACTTCAATGAGAGGCAGGTGGTAGGAAATATTATGGAACTTTTTTTTATTCGAGATACGTGGTTGTATAGTCCAAATATTGGGATTGACATATTCTCGATTGGATATTGGAATACAACGTAATATCCATGCCATATTCCTGACAATGCGAATAAACTTTTGAATTTCTCCTCTTGTTATGGGGTTCTTTGGCTAGAATTAGCAATTTGCATATCATCCGAAAAAATATACGTTATTCTACATCGTACATCATTAATTTCTGTGCAATTGGGGAAATCCATTACGAATATTTCACTCAGTAATAAATTAAAACATGAACTGGGATTCAAATTTATATAAAAACGCGCCGGTTCTCCGCGCCTATCTTGTGACGTCAGATGGTTCCTGTTATTTTATTGTTGTCATTAATGCCCATTTGCAGCGATTTTTCATTAACTGTTATTTAACAAATGGACCTTTAATTTTAATTGCTACTTGAGTTTCAAATGATTGGCACGGAAACATTTTCTCAAAACTTTTACTAACGGTTCTTTATCTTCGTTACAGTATGGCAACGTTGCAATGATCCAGTGGTTTTTGTGTCAATTCTGTTGGAACACTGTTTTTAACCTCAAAATCTCTTTAGTATTTGTAAATGTTTTGTTTTCGTTGTGATTTTTCTTACGATGTCCGCAGAAGCCAAAAGAATAAGGGGGCTGAATTTTAGCCCAAGGGAAGTGAGTCATCTGTTTACATTAGCTCTTCAAAAAAAATATAATCACAGATTACACTATCAAGAAAATGGAAAGAGAAAGGTTGCATGCCGAGAAGGAGCATCGCCTTGGAAAAGAATGTCTTCAATTAGATGTGGATATTAGAAAAACACAATTACGAGAAACTTTCTCGTTAGCTTGTTGCAAGCAAATTTAAAAAAAAAACATAGGGTGTTACTTTTTTTTATAGTTCCTACTGTTATTGTACCTGATTTATTCAGAATGTAGTTTGTTGTGTTATGTAGTTATAAGTTACTTTTGAATAAATGTTTTTTTACCTCTCATTTCTACTTTTCCTTTTATCTCCGTTTTTAATTTCAGGTATAAAAAGTGTTACCTTAATCCCTAAAGTGTGAAAAAGAGTTATATATACATTTATAAAAGTCACTGCCTTTATATACAATTTTTTATTGGAAATAATATGAGAGATAAAATCTGTACAGTAAAACAAATCCCTACAATCAAATGCAAATTAATAATCAGAAATTAGTCAGAAGCTCTTTGTGTTTTTAATCAAATATCAATGTATTAGTAGATGTTACAGCTGACTAAAATACCGAATGAATTCATTTTGAACTAAATTGACTGGGGATTTGAGGTAAAAGAACAATTTAGATCTTTTAAGGGAAGGATTTTGGTCAGTTAGCTAATGCGGTTTTAATTGATGCTTTAAGAGTCTCTTAAGGTTGGTGCAACACACAAAAACCGCTAATGGTACTTTAAATCACAATTAGCCTAATTGTTCTTTAAAAAAAAGTCGTGCAAATGGGCATAAGAATATTAGAGTATATTAGTATCAGGCTCTTCGACATCGCCCTAAACGTTCTGGATATTTAATTTGCTTGTGTTTGTGATATAATGGAAGGCAAAACCAAAGGATTTCACAAATATTGTATTGTTTCAATATGCAATAATAAGTCCTCTAGAAGCACAGAACTCATAGAACTAGAAGGCTTAAATAAGTGGAAGGAATTGATATGATTCATAACCACATGCACAGATGGGACACACGTAATCATGCGCATATCATCAACAATATTGCCAGTTCATTTACTTGTACGAGAATTTAATATAATGGCATTATGATGTAATGTATTTACATTATATTCCCATTAAAAGATGCGAAACTACTCGACTATCGATCACTCAGGATCCTTGAGTTCTTTTGTCATATGTATTCAGAATATAATATACAAGTTAAGTGGAGCACGTAACAACTGATGGAATCATAATAAGAATTATGATTTCCTACAAACTCATTTGGCAACGCTGTTTACATCGACACCTGTTATTTAGTCTGACGACATTTTTATTCAGAGCCGGTCTTGCGTCTGTGTTAATTTGTGTTCTTGATAGGATATTTGATCTACTGAATTCTAGAAATCCATTGGCCAAATTCTACAAGGTTCCAATAAAGGAAGGCAACAAAGATTTCTGGAATCCTTTTTTTGAAAATGCCTTAGGGATATTTGAAAAGTCTCAAACTACTGATGGTGGACTCCAATTTTGGATTTCTCCATCACAATAAATTCAATTATTGGAATGTGTGAAGAGTACATTGACAAACATTAACATGTTGAAATACATGTTAACTCAACATTCCAAGTACTAATGTATTTTATAATAATAATGATGAACTTTTCAGGGAAAGAAAGGGTTGGAATAAAAACCCAACAGCATTTCAGTTTTATTACACCGAGGCTGATGTTGCAACACGATATAGAAAATGTTTATGGAAATTGTTTTACTTAGGACAAAACTTCCATTTCAACAAATTCCCAGAAAAAAATCCTACCTGAAATAACACTGCATGAAATGCCTTTAATTAAAAAATATAATTTAGATATTAATGATAGGATTATTGACAATGAAGAATCTCAAGGAAGATTCAATTCCTTCCTACATTATCCAACTTGACAGAAAATGTTGATACATTGCAGGTTTTGTAGTGAAGAGCATAAAAAAGTAATAAAGGGTAAGGTGTTCCTTTCCGTACTGGAAGAAGAAAGAAAAGCAAGTGCAGATCTCGATTACTTCAAATTATTACATATAAAATATAGAACTGCCTCTTTTTCTGGATTAATCAAGACTTTTGCAGATGTTGTATGTATACAGAGAGAAAAATCAAGCAAATAATGTCGGAAGAAAAAAAATAAGGATGTTTTTGTAGAACTATTTTGGGAACTTTTTTCGAAGATAAAAACATTGTTTTCTAAGGGTGGGTATTATAAAACTATTTCGACAGTTAACTAGAAGTTAACTTGTGGATGACGTCACATGTTATAGTTAACTTCAAAATGTAGCAGTTAACTTTATCGGGTGGAGCGGGTGTCGGTTAAAGTTAACTTTGTAGAAAATGGTGGTTTTCGATCGTCGACAATTCTCCTGCTCCTGTCAATATTGCATATGATATGAGTCATATAACCTCAATTTTATTGTTTTGATTTTTCGTTTTCGCAAAATGTTAGCAAACGATATCCACGTTATTTTTGAGGAACTATTAACCGATGATGAAGAAGATGCTGTGAATATTGTTGAAGCCACTCGGCGACAATGGATATTTAGGAATCGGTTAGACCATTTCACCTTGTGGAAAGAAACAGAATTTAAAAACCGATTTCGACCATCAAGAGAGTCTGTACGCTTGTTAATGGGGCACATTGAAGCAAATTTACGAAGACTAACTAATAGGTCAGCATTTCTAGTACCTATTTTAATTATTGTAGAATTATAAATATTTTTATTTTTAGAAATCATCCTCTATCGCCAGTAACACAAGTGTTGATTACACTCAGATTTTATGCAACTGGTTCATTCTTGGTAGTTGCTGGAGATTTTGGGGGTATTCACAAGTCAACTGCTAGCAGTGTTATTAGAAAGGTCACAGGGGAAATTGTATTGTTATCGTCGAATGTTCGAATTAAAAATAAAACTAACAAACACAGTTTTTTTATTTAATTTAAAACAAACAAGATGGTGTGAAAATGTGTCCTTATCACCTAGTTGAACATATAGTATTTTTCCATACTGTATGAATAATCTTCGGTATGTCGAATAATATCTCTTTTTTCTCTTCTTAAGTCTCTTTTTTTTTCTTCTCAACTCTCTTCAAAGGTTCTCTTTTTCACTTTTTTTCTTGGCCACACACACAATAGTCAACAGAATATTCACCAGGTAAACCAGAATTTCATTGAATGTCAACAATCACAAGAGATTCGACAAGTTTTACAAGTGTACAATGCCTAAAATCATATAAACATTAATGTTTCGAAAAGTAAACAATGTGTCATCACCTAGATATACATTTATAGCCACCCTTTTTCCATACTGTATGAATAATTTTCGGTATGTTGAATAATCTTTCTTTTTTTCTCCTCTTAACTCTATTTTCTTTCCTCACAACTCTCTCTCTTTTTCACTTTTATCTTGCCCACAGACGATACAAGAGGATTTTGGGAAGGGACTGGATTCTTCTTCAAGAGCCCATCGTCTGTCTAAAAAACTCGCTCAATCCTAGATTAGTCTGCACCAGGACGTTACGTTAATTTTCTCATGGAAAATGATGAAACCTTATTCCAGTTCAACGGGATCGTTTTGCGAAGAGAAAAATTGTAGGTTACCTTTTTGCCTTCTTCTTCTTTTTATTTAAAAAATGGTACCTTTATAAAACTGACATTTTGAAGCTCAAGTTAACTTGACTGATAAAATTAAAGTTAACTTCGAAACATATTTATAATACCGGCCCTTAATTAGATAAGCATGTTTTTGATATAGATATATAGGAGATGTAGCACAAAATGAAAGTAATAAGATTTATTAAACAAATTTACGGTAAAATACGCTACCATAGTGTTTGTTGCTAGGAAGAAGCTATCAAAAATTATACTTTTTTTCACATCAATAATATTATACCAATAAATTATGTTAAATCTTTTTTTTTATTTATAGCGTTTATCAAAAAGTACTAGTAACTCAAAAATTCATGAAAAATCAATTTCATTAGTATACCACTGATATTCTTAATCTGAGTTCTCCATTGGATGACAATCAAATATTCCCAATGGTTTTTTATGAGTGCGCGCGCGTGGGAAATGAATTTAGAAGTCTTGTCTAACCGACAAGACGAATCTCCAAGCTAAGGACTGAGTCTCAATAGATTGCAGCATGGAAACAGCTCTACCAGGTGCAACACCTTGCCAGGTACGCGACTCGTCTACAGACAACTCCGAGTTCCAATATCGAAAGCTATGACAAGAAAGGATACGACCTTAGAGACATTCATTTCATATTTTTATGTCTGTTTTTAACTTTATTTTTCTTAGCCATAATAACACTACATTCAAATATTTATAGATTAAGCAATTTTAAACAAAGTGATTATCTGTACTTATATATTTCAAACCATATAAGCCACATACAATTATTTGATGCTTCTGTGGTCCTTATCAGGTACAATTTAATTTAATTTAATTTATCAATCACAAACAAGCATCTTTTGCTTCTGTGATTTACTCCGTTTATTTACTTATATATTTCTATGTTTCATTGTTATTCTCTTTCTAGTAAATGAACATTATTATTATTATTATTCAGGCATAATACCACGGATATTAGTTTCGCACTACCGCCCGCACGAGCAGAGTTTCTTGATGACTTTTCTAAAAAACCGATTTTCTTTACTAACGAAAAACTTAACATTTCTTTTCGATAGCCCATTGCAGGTATCTCGATAGGCACCAACTTTTATCAAGAATAAATTCCATACTTCTTGGGACGACATGCTATACCCATAGCATGCACACTTAAATTCCCCAATATTTTTACTTTGTGTCAAAATATTTTTGAGGCACTAAATACTTGGAAATTGTTTGTTACTTCAACTTCAAAACTGCAAGGGAGAAGTGAATTGTGATTGTCTCCATCATACCTACCCATTCTCTTGAAATGATAATCAAAGAATAAATCCTTTGAAATAAAATATTTTATCATGTGAAATTCTGCATACAATTTAGTTCATGTCAAATAAATAATTCAGAGAATGGGGAAGTGAAATTCACAATGGCCACTAAAAATTATTCTTTTAAATTAGCCTTCCTTTCCAAAACCTTACGGATATTGGGTTCAGAAATTCCTCATAATTTCAGTTGCACTCCACTATATTCAATTCGATCTCAAGTACACCCATCTTCAGAAAGTTCTCATGGTAAAAGTCAGTATGTTTCAGTTAATAGAGGTTATAAATTTCCTGGCAGCGGTTTTACTGCGCATGCCCACGTGTGTACCATGCGGTAAAGTAGGGCTCGTTCCAGCAAAACGGTATTGGCCTTCTAGTTCTATGAGTTCTGTGTCTAGAAGTCATTAATGTGAGGTTATCTACGGTTTTCCGTCCACGATTTGTGACGTGTAGAGAGTCGCAGTTGGGACGAAGGAAATTTTACGCGCAGCTTTGCCAAGTTTCCCAAATATCATAACCGCGATTTTGATACTTATTTGTACATTTTTTTCCCATTAATGAATGATTGTTGATGATTTTCGAACATGATTTCTAGATTAATTCTTAAGACAATTTGCCAAAAATGTCAATTTTCAAATCATGCACTCATTATAAATAGCCAAAAAGCAAATGAGTCTTTAATAAAAGAATGAGTTTCATATAGGTGATTCATATTATATTGTAAAATCCACTCTTGAAATTTGTACAATTTGTCGATGTCATCACGTGACAGCAAACGCGCCTTCTATTGGTCAAACTGTCTAGGTTTGAAGTAAACGTTTTGTTTATAGTTATTCCAATCCCAATTGGAACGGCAATAAAAATAAGAGCACGACGAGGAGTGTTCATATGCACTGCCCGGCAAATGGAAAATTTATATACTACCAGTGTTTTTACTTTCAAAGCGTTCCTGGTAAAATCATAAAAAAGTTCTATCGTGTGGAAGAGAATTCCTTCTCGAAACTTTTTATGTCGGTCCAATTGGGATTAGAAATACTATACCTTCAATTTTCAGTTCAGTTAAGTTGTGTGTTTAAAGCCGTGTCCGCACCAAGGATAACATTGTTAGAAACATGGTGTTTCTAACAATGTTACTAACAAAGTTTGTAGATTATTGGAAAAATTGTTGCTAACTTTTGTTGAGTAACTTTGTTGGTAACAAATGTAAAAAACATTATTGAAAATGTTTACCGACAATATGTTTCTAACAGAGTTAGCAACAAAATTCTGTTTCCCATCACTTGTCGGTAAAGATCAAAGACATGTGTAAAAGAAATGTTAGCAACGTTGATGTGGACGGCGGAAGATTTCATTATTTTGTATTTAGTCTTGACTTGGCACGACATGGAGTGGTCGAGGGAAAACGTTTGTAAATTAATGGAACTATTTCGTGAAAAATCAATCCTTTGGGATGCAACGGAAAGAGACTATAAGAATAAACAAAAGAAGTACCTACGACGCATGGGGAGAAATAGCTGCTCAATTCGACAGCGATCGTGGTGAAGTTGAGAAAAAAATCAAAAGTTTGATCGGGCAGTTCCAGAGAGAGTTGAAGAAAACCACCAAATCAAAATCCGGCGATGGAACTGATGATATTTACCAGCCGAAGTGGTTTGCATTCAAGAACTTGTTGTTTCTTCGGGATAAAACAAAACCACGTACAACGAGAGAAGCAGGCATTGAGGCAGGTAAAATAAATTTTAATTACTGTAACAATGCCAAAATTTTGTTCCATTCATTCTGAACATTTTGATTTTTGAGTTAACTTGATACTTTTTTCATCAAAGGAGATATAAAGCTTTAAATCAGCGCATGTTTACATTAAGTGATGACAAATAATGGTGTTTGTTTAATTTTCAATGACAATATAACCTGTTAAAACATTGGAATACATATACAATTGTTACTTTTTTCAATATTCGTCCTGCCAAGAAACTCTACCCGCTAAATTCACAACGAATATCTTGAGCAGTTGTAGGTGATTTTCTTGGAATTCGCTTTAATGGTAGTAGGGAAGACATATTAGACTGATCTGATCTCCAAAGTCCCGGAATTATCTGCCCAGTATCTATATCTTCCGAATCAAAAGTGCCTGGTGGTGCATGAAGATGTCGTGATGAAAGACGTTTTCGTAGGAAATTGTGTGTATGTACACAAGCTAAAGTTGTTTTCGATACTTTCTCGGGTTGTAGAAGTTGTGGTTTTCTTAAAATTCGAAAGACAGAAGATATAATACCAAATACGTTTTACACTACCCTGCGAGCCCTGCTCTAGCGGTAATTAAAAACCCTCTCTTGAAGACCAGCGAATGGTTTCATTATATTTGTGTGTAGCGGAAAAGCATCATCCGCGACAAATACAGAGGGTGAAGGTACACTTTTTTTTTTTTTTTTTTTGGCATTCGGACTTAGTCCATACAGCCAGTCACTATTCATCCATTTATATTCCAAATTTCTTCATGGTGGGTGAAATATCCCAATGTCCCTGAAATCTAACACAAAATCATTCGGAAAATTGAAAGAAGAAATCGTCAGGAAAACAAAGGATCACAAGGTTTCTTCTCGCCAAGGGGTCCATCGTGGCATTGATTTTAATAGACAAACAACACTGGACCACGGAAAGGTGTACATACATAAGGGTTAGATCACAGAGGGTCAATATCTAAGTAAAATGTTAAGTAAATGAAGTAAATTCACCTTTGATTGCATTTTTAGGCATGTTTTCTGTATGAATTTGAAGATGCAGAGGTTGGTTTTTTTTTCGTTGAGGGCTAACAGTGTAAGTAAATTGATGGGGGTGGGGGTGAAGGTACACTTCTTCCAACTGATATCATTTTGGTCGAAAATTACTCATCGTTTGGCCATTACCTTTGGAAAAATCAGTAAAAATATTATGTTATTATATTTAATGTTTTCACTCATAACCATAACACATAACTACGAAAGATATATCCGAATAGACTTCTAAGAATTAATCTTTGAATCATGGTCGAAAATCATCAACAATCATTCATTATTGGGAAAAAAATATGCACAAATAAGCATTAATCGCGGCTATGATATTTGGGAAGCTTGGCAACGCTGCGCGTAAAACTTTCTCCATCCCAACTGCGACTGAAAACTGAAGGTAAACAAAACAGCTTTCAAACTAGACAGTTACAACCATTTGACGTCACACCAATAGAAGGCGTGTTTGCTATCACGTGACGACATCGACAAATTGTACAGATTTTAAGAGTGGATTTTACAATATATATGAATTATATGAAACTTATTCTTTTATTGAAGACTCATTTACTTTTTGGCTATTCATAATTTGAAAATTGACATTTCTTGCAAATTGTCCATTGTCGTTTTATTCTATTCTACCATGTAGTCGCTAGTGGATTCCAAAATATGTTTGACTATTTTGAACCTGTGATCTATCAATTCTTAATATAATCTACATGTTCGTCCTGGCATACTTTTAACGGTCTTGATGTCCCACCAATATAACAATTGTTGGATTTTTCTTCTATGTTTTCTGGTTTTGTTTGTGTAAGGATCGATCTTAATATGTTAGTACTCCTGAAAGTTGTTCTAATCCTTTTAGCTCTATTGTAGATGCATTAGCTATACCGTTTTTGACACTGGTTTGAGTTGTAGTTGATAAATGTTTTAGTATGTGTTTTCTTCCGGAAAACATTTGTGTTTATATCTTCTGAATTTTTTATCATGACATTGAAAAAGGAAAGTTGATTATTTTCTTCCGATTCCAAGTTGAGTTTAATCTCTTGTTTGTTTATATACTCTAATGAAAACTTTTTAACAAAAAATAAAACCGACGAAAAAAGAAACTACAAAGCAAAAAATAAAATTAACCTTTTTAGTCTTAATAACTAAGCTCCTAAACTGATATGAGTAACTAATTTTGAGTCGGCGCCAAATAAACAAACAAACAAACGAATTAATTAGGTGAAGCGTAAAAAGATGGCAGCCGGGTGCGCGGTGGCGGCGTGTCCCTTCGTCGGAAATTGCCGAGTGTTCTCACGAATGGGCACACACGTGAGGGCACACGTCGTTACGAGTGGTCGTGCAGAGAGCGCATTTTTGGAATGTTATTGTTTATCGCTGGAGATTTCACGTTGCATGTTTATGTTATTTTGTGTTGATCATTTCTTTTATGATGATTAGTTTAGGATTAGTTTAGTCATCAAGACTAAAAAGGTTCATTTGATTCTTTGCTTTTCAGTTTCTTATTTCGTCGGTTGAATTTTCGTTGGAAAGTTTATATTTTCAAAATTTTTGTGACATAAATCTACTAGTTACTACCTACTTAATTTGGATTACATTCAAAATACTCACCCACCTTACTTAAACTATTAACTGTTATACACTATAACTAGCTGATACCAGCGACTTATTTCGCGTTTAACTTTCTATTTTTTGTGACGACTCTTACAAATTCATTCACCCCTTTAGGGATGGAATTTCTAATAATACTAAAACACGTATTTATTTATTTGTAACAAAGACCTTAAATACCAATTTTTATGCCGCTTACTTCGAAACTAACAGAACCCTCACACAGACTCTCCCCCCTAAGGGTTGCATTTATAAAAATACTGAAAAATGTATTTTTTCATCCCTCACAAAGACCTCAGATACTAATTTTTATATCCCTAACTCGAAAACTAACGGAACCCCATACAAACTTTCACCCATTTAGGGGTTGAATTTCTAAAAACACTGACATACATATGTCTTCTATTTGTAACAAAGACTCCAAATATAAATTTTTATGACCCCAACTTGAAAACTAACGGAATTCCTATAAAAACATCCAATCCCAATTTAACCCCCATTTTACGTCTTTAGGGATTGAATTTCCAAAAACACCGAAACACGTATTTTTTGTTGTAATAGAGACTTCCAAATACCAATTTTCGTGATCCTAACTTTGAAACTAACTATACAGACTTTCAACCCCTATTTTAACCCTTTAGGGTTGAATTTAAAAAACCCTGAAACACTTTCATTTTTATTTGTGAAGAAGAGCCCAAATACTGATTTCCATGACTCCAATTTCAAAACCAACTGTACTTTCACTTTCACCCCCTACTCACCCACCTTTTCAAGGAATATAAAAAAAATTGCCCGCAAAATTTTAGCTCTTAGGTCCAGCGGTTTGATCTGAGCGTTGATGGTATATCAGTCAATCAGTTATATGTAAATTTTACCCCAAACACGAGGTATCTGCTGTGAACCGTCGAGGAAATCCCGCGACTGTGTTCCGTCTCCATCATCAGAGTAATTCCGGGCCTCCATTATGTCGTAGTGTCATCAGAACTACATATAATAATAATAAAGCGGCTTTATTCATTATTTCAAATTCTACATATAACAAAGGGAAAATTCAACAGTATTAATTAATAGAGAGAAGGTGGACGATGACAAGGCGTAGTGTCAGCTATAGCTGTTTCTCAACTCGACCACAAAAAAGATAAAAAAAAACAAATATCAAAAAAAATATGTGTGCTAAGTTTCAACAGAATTGGTTCACAGGTGTGAAATTAATGAATCATTCCCTATTTTTCTACACTGGGGGTGTAGTTTTTTCCAAATCCAAATGGGACCAACTTACAAGCATATAAGAATAAAAAAATAATCATCTAAATCGGATAACCCAGTGCAAAGTTATGCGTGGTAGAATCGATTAAGAAGAAAGAAAGAAAGAAGTATTTAGAATCCTATCGAGGTAGGAGAAATGTAAGGAGTTTTTCTTTCTGTCACTAGGTGCCGCCGGTTAAAAGTTATCTTTTCCGACGCACCTAAAGATGTTTTAAGCTCAATGATGATTTTATTTATGTTGTGTCTCGCTTCGGCCAGAGCTCTCCGGATATCTGGCTGGTGACTATTCCGTACTGATGAGGGCCAAAGCCTGAACCCGGTATGCGGATTGCTAGGCGGACACGACATGAATTTAAACATAATCGAGCTTATCAGAAAGAAACATTTGCGAACAATATCCTTTTATATGGAAGTTTGCATGGATTGTCAGGTGAATATCATTCAACGTTCTGCGTGGTATTTGCTAGGAAAGTGGTTGTTTTTCGCCTGGCAGTCTACCAATTGTGTTTCAATTTATATTGAACCTTTTGTGAAGACGACTTTGTGTGCTTATGCATTTCATTTCTTATTTTCTCCCCCTTCATATGGCTTTTTCTTTCATTAAACATGCCAGTCGGGCAATTGAGCCACTCCTACTGAGAAGGAATCTTTCATTCAGAATCCTATCGAGGCAGGAGAAATGTATGGAGTGTTTCTTCCTGTCACTAGGTGCCGCCGGTTGAAAGTTATCTTTTCCGACGCACCTAAAGATGTTTTGAGCTCCATGATGATTTTATTTATGTTGTGTCTCGCTTCGGCCAGAGCTCTCCGGATATCTGGCTGGTGACCACTCCGTACTGATGAGGGCCAAAGCCTGAAACCGGTATGCGGATTGTTAGGCGGACACGACATGAATTTATACTTAATCGAGCTTATCAGAAAGAAACATTTGCGAACAATATCCATTTATATGGAAGTTTGCATGGATTGTCAGGTGAATATCATTCAACGTTCTGTGTGGTATTTGCTAGGAAAGTAGTTGTTTTTCGCCTGTCGTTCTACCAATTGTGTTTCAATTTCTATTGAACCTATTGTGAAGACGACTTCGTGTTCTTTATGCATTTCATTTCTTAATAATTGTCCGTTAATTCATAGTTCAAATTATTTACAATTCACTGTTGAAAAACCGCGCGCGATATTGCACTACTTATTCTACTTCAATTCTTGATATATAAATTTCAAAACCTTAAATACATTCTTAACAAAGAACAACTGAAAAAAGTTGTTGAACCTCATTTGACCTATGGTATAATGGCGTGGGGTGGGGTTGAGAAAACAATATTGAATAAACTCTCAATAATTCGAAAAAAACTCCTGAAAATTATGTTCAATAAAAAAAGAAATCATTCATCAGACTATTTATATAACGAAATTGGGGTTTTAGATATAAAGCAACAATATTTCTTCAACTGCAATATTTGGCAACACAAACATCGAACAGAAATGAACACCCCACAACACAATTACGAAACGCGACAACAAAAAACACGTATTTACCCTACAGAACCTTGAAATCAATTGGACAAAATAAATATACGTATCGAGGACCTAAACTTTTCAATTCCCTCCTACCAATCTGAAAGACGCGATATCCACCCACTGTTTCAAAAATCACTTGAAATCGTATATTAGGTCTCCGCTACGTGATCAAATCCATGATCTGATAGATCGACCTTATCTGAAATAGACGCCAAATTACTGATTAACTTATTGTACTTCACAAATAAAGTGAATATAAATCATTAAATCAGACTTTTGTATGTACATTTCCTATCTACTAGCACTTCTTTTATTAGCCCTTTGTATCATATTATTTTTTTTAATGTTACTCATATCCTTCCTTGCTCATCTTCATATATGTACAGTATCGGAAACAATTTATCTGGGGTATAGACAGAAATCTACACGAGCAACAAGGAACGCAATGATATGATAATACCACATAAACAAGAGAGACGCACTGCTGTGTGCCCCTCCTGTTACCCCACCCGACGCATGAACTGACCACGTGGCAATGCGACACAGCGCACAGCTCGACTCATTCTTGCCGAGCCGTGGTTGCGAAAACAAAAGACCGTGACAATTATTACCTTTTGAAACATGCCGCTTATTTACATAACCGCAGAGAAAGTACAATAGATTCGGCTATTGTTTGGCCCAAAATGATGGTTTGTTCGATTATTTAATAAAATAATTCCGTACACAAAATATTTAATTTGGTTTATCTTTTCTTGTAAATATTATTTTTCTCTCCATTCAAGAAATAATTGTTTTTCTGTTAGAAATTAGTTTTTTGTTTTTATTGTCTTACAGAAATATCGTTTGCTTTTGTTTATGTTTAAGAATTTTCTTTTGTTTTCGCGGCCACCACGGCACCAAAGATATTTTAATCTACCTGTCGTCCGACAGACTGAATTGAATCAATGATTCAATTCAATTCGTTCAAATTATCTGAAGTGAAATTATCGTCAATAATTCTTCTTCATTTCAGCGCACACATTCTCCCGACTGCTGCTGGTATGATACTGACGTCCTGAGCTGACCGCCAGGATTCTCCTATCTCTGTGTCGTGACGTAAATATCCCTTCCTGGAGCGAGTCGAGGAGAAATTGTAATGCTCTCTCAACATATAGCAAGCTATTCTTTACGCTCTCATGAAACCACCATACCCAAGATAAATACTTTCCGATACTGTATATATAATTCTACTGCACGTGTGTTGTCACTAAACTCCTCCTAAACGGCTGGACCGATTTGAATGAATTTTCGTGTATGCGTTTGGGTGGCGCCCTGGATGGTTCAGATTCATAAATCATCCCCCTGAATGTTAAGGGTGGTCCACCCCTTAATTTTATTTTTTAGACAACATTTTTGGTTTTTATTTTTTTATGATACAGCATTCAAAAATACATACAACCCTGAATTTTCACCCTTCTACGATCAACCCCTATTTTTTTGGCAAGATTTTTATTTTTATGTTGTCATGACTTAGAATAAAAAAAAATCACATTGCTCTTAATTTTCACCCTTCTACGATCAACCCCTATTTTTTTTTTATAACAGGAAAACGGGAATAACCGGATAACGAAAAAACGGGATAACGGGATGACAGGATAAGGGAATAACGGGAAAACGAAATAACGGGATAAATAAAAAACGGGATAACAGGAAAACGGGATAACGAGAATAACGGGATAACGGGATAACGGGGTAAAGACAAAAAGGGGTAACAGGAAAATGGGATAACGGGAAAATTTTCGGGAAAAACATTTTAGGGAACATAGAAATTTGGACAGGACAACGTCTGTCGTGTCCGCTAGTATTATATATTATATTATCATTTTAATTATCATTATATTGTATGTCATGCCTGAACTATATTGAATTAACTCAATTATCTATAATATATGTTCTAGTAATAGTTTTTTTATTGTCTTTCAATTCTTATTTAATTTTTTTATCACATACAAGTGATTATAGTTAATCCATTATCAATTGCAGAAGCATAAAAATCAAGTTTTCCAGTCTTGCGACAGAATCCTTTGAGCAGCAGAGGTGGAGATAACTAATTTTATTTAGATATTCAAATATTTCAAAAATACGTTTAACGTAAAAAAAATGGCATAAACGAGGAAGTATGTCATTTTTCCATAGTCGAAAAAAAAGCCATATTTTCCATCAAAACACACAGCTATAGAAAATTTTAAAACCTATTTCGATCCCAGATCAGAGCCGCTACTGGCGTTCATTTACTCAGACCTCCTGAAACTGGTGATTTATTAGTCTCAACGTATAGACACACCTACAAGCATTATCATTGGCTTGCGGTCACTCAAACAGCTGTCACTCTCGGCTCTTTTGATCTTCGGTTCGGCGACGGAGAATGTTTACGAGTAGTACACTTTATTTTTCGTTCCGTTTCTTCGCATATACGCTCGTGTTAGCGAAGTGAGTTTTTGATTTGCTCCCTATAGAAACAGCTTCTGCAATTGAAAATGGTTAAACTATAACATATCGCTTCTGTGAGTATTGTTCATTTACAGTATATTTATATGTGTTACCTACTACATCTATTTTTAATATTGCCACTTTTAGAATTTTTTTGTAAATAAACTTAATATTATTATTAATAATAAATACTCCAATAAAACTGTAAGTACTGTACTCCCCCCCGGTTTAGCTGTCAATTCAGTTTACTGTATCATATTTTTTTTAAGTTTTTTGAGATATTGAATGAAATTTTGATGGAAAGAGAAACATTTTCAATTTCAATTGATTTTATGAACACCATGTTCATATTTTCAAACAAACGAATATTTATTTGTGGAGTGTCCCAACCTTTTATAATTGGAGTTTTTTATCTCGCCCATGGAAAATTTTGAATCTTCAGTAAGCTGATTTTTCTTTTATATACTTTTTCAAGGTGATAACTTCATCATGCGGAATGAACATCACATCTCGACATGAATTTTTATTCGAAAGTCATGACGAACAAGCAACCCAATTATCCATAGCAAGCATCAGTTTTTCAGTCAACCTTATAGGATTTTACCTATTTGAGCAAAAAGCCTAGGACGGGTTATTTTTTTCACAGCGGACATCTGCCGATCCATCTATTGATTGAGCTCATTTATTCAGCAATAATTAGACTGATGTTATTCTTGCGTTGACTATTAATATGAAACGCATCGGATAGTTAGCGTTCTGTCAGTATTCCGTCTTTTTGTGTTGTCGGCAAAAATTGCGCCATATTTTATGATTCTTCAATGATTAGACATGCAAAGCGGGTTAACGTACAAGAAGGCATCTGTTCAACATTCTATTTATTAAAAAAAACATGGGATGTATATTATAATATTATCAACACTTGATCATTGGGTGACCTGATTTTAATAATTGGGAATCCAAAACTGAGGATCACCTCACTAGCATTCCTATGGTTCTAGACAAAATTTTTCAAGAATTTCCACTAACGCTGGAGATTTGTAGACTAGATAGACTATAGTTAATAATATAATTTTGGTTTGGAGTTAAATAATTAAGATTTTTATACTCTATAGGTTATGATTAACAAACTTATTTGTTGATTCGATGTACCTATGGTTTAAATAAACAATATTTTTATATAGTTTCACAACATGTTACATCTTCTTGAAACTGTATATATCATTTCAAACTTCTCTTTTGAGAAATATTTATTTCTTGTATTTACATTAATTGCTTCGAATGGCAAATAGGGTATAGGACAGGTTTAATACATTTGCCATTTTCGATGAGAAACTGCTATTGGCAAACATGTGTAACTTGCGTGAGCTTGAAAATGCAGATAGACATTTTTCTACATATAGGAAGTGATCTCATTCATCTGGGAATGCATTAGGATTTATTTGATTCAGAATTTATTAAGTGCAACGGAGGCGATCCATCTCATACAGTGTAGGTGATATTACTAGGTAGGTGAGAAATCGTACAGTCTAACTCCACCAAAATATAATTTTAATACCAATGTGGCACGAAGATTTACATCAGGAACTGGACATGTTTCGAAGGATTAATCCTTCATCATCAGCAAAATGGAAGGGGTTACCAGCAGATCTAAAGGGGAAGTAAAATGTTACAATTACAAGGGGCAAAAGTTAAGAGAAAAATAACCTACCATTCCATGTTGCACAAAATTATGAAGAACGACACTGAAAACTACTACAATAACTTAACATTATTGTGTCCGCATCTAGTGCTGGTTCACTAATGTTAGGGACCGTGGTTAGTCCTAACAAACATTTTGATATATTGGCAAAGGATTTTTAAAATTATGTTATCATCAAATACACATGGAGGCAGAGGCCAAATAATATAGGTTCATGGTTGACGTATGACAAAGACTTTTGACATATGGAACATCAAGTTTCAAAGTGGCAGAGAAATGTCTGTGACTGTGACATGGAACGGGAACAAGAAGTAGTTGAGTGTGGTGTAGAGATGTGTGGTGGAATTCGATCTAGAGATGGGAAATCAAAATAGTAAGGAGTTAAAAAGTTTTAGGCTATCGAAATGAATTTGTTCATTGATACAATGTAAATAAGAACTTTTGATTGCCTTGTTAATTTCAAGGGTTTCAAGGAGATTGAGTTTTTTACCTTTATCGCAAATATGTAGAATCTCTAGGTCAGAGTTGGGATCAAAATTGTGCTTTTATTTAGTGGCCCATTTGGCTAGACAAATGCCGGAAAACCCAGAAAAAACCCATGCAATACCACTTACTCTCAACCATCTTGACTGATTTAACATTGTTCTCATGCCCTTCACTTGTCAATGCAGAGAATCCTTCGCGATAATCATATTTCATTCATATACATTTTCGCACTCAGGGTTGAACTGAAATATCTAAAAACCATGGGTGTATTCACTTATACCTGTACAATATTGGGACAAACTGGGGGACACCGCCCACTTGATAATATATGATGAGCCCATACAATAAATCCTAATAATCCAATTGCTATTATAGCATAAATTATTACTAAAGTTCCAAATGTTTCTGTTTTTCTTCTTTCAGTTATCTAGAGTTCCAGATGGCGCTGACCTCGTTTCTTGTCATATTTCAGTAAACTGAATCACAGACCACACAGGGTGTTTTTGTGATTTGTGTCTCTGATCCGTTCTGTGATTGTGCTTTTGTCGCCATTAAGGTTATGTCAATTCGTTGTGAAATATTTTGAGGGTGATCGATCGATGTAACATATTTAGGAAGAACAAACTATTCCATGCTCTTTTGTCAGTGTTATATAGAATTTTCGAGAAGTGTTCCGAAATAATTCTGATTATGAACAAGTGTAGTGCGTACCAATTTTGTATGGTTAATTTTCTGTTAATACGGCTCCACCGAGTTGGTACTCATGTATTTCTGTCCCATGAACACAAATTCAAAGTCGGTGCTTGTTCAAAGTGTATGTGGATAGTGGAAAAGGCCTAACAAATTTAGTAAATCATAATTAAGATGTGTTTTGAACGTTTCCTTTTGCTAAAGGAGGCGAAAAAGTGGCTTTTCTTGATCTTTGAACCTCCGAGTATTTGAGATCGACGCGTTTTGACTTCGAATTCGTGTTCATGGGGTATAATAATACCAAGCGGCAAGACTCAACTCGACGGAGCCGTATCAACAATGAATTTGGACAATCCCGCTTTGCTTGAGAAGTTGAATTATATTTATATTCTCTGTCCAAGATATTGAAATTCCATTCCATTCAGACGTGTCACAGGTAAGAACTTAATTTTGTATAATTTTCAGCAAATGTCTCTACTCCACAAAAACTTTTTTGAATTCTTTTTTTTCAAAATAAATTTGGACAGATTGATGAATGAAACGAAAACCAAAATTTCCCGTAAGATCATGTTAAGTAATGGATAATCCTCCTCTGTTCAATTCACAATATTATCAGGTAAAAAATTTACTTTTTTGTTGTTGCTCTCTATGGCACTTGTTATCATATTTTGAGGGTAGCTAATTCTTTTTCCTTCATTCTGGAATTTGAATTTTCGACATATAATTCATCATTGAGTAAAAAATCCAATCTTATGGTAAAGTGTAGAATGAGGAAACGCTTCGGGTATTTTCGTTTTTGAAAGATCAATAAAATAATTGCTTTTGGGTAGAATTAAATATATTATGAAACTCATAATCAGTCAAAAAATTGATTCCAAGATTCCTTTGATTGAAACATCCACATGTTATATATATCTTTATGGTGATCACTGTATTTGTAATGCATTCGATGTGTTATCTCATTATTATCCATATTTATTTTGGAATACAAGTTGATTGTTAATTATGGATAAACAATACACGGGAAAATCCTTTCAATAAGTGATGATATTGGAATAGATAAATATGTATGTGCTAGTAATTTCAACAGAGAAAATATTTTGAAAAATTCGACATACATGATGGATCCATAATTACAAAGGATGTTTGCTCATAATAAAAATCTTATGATGGGGCGGATAATGCTTTCATGAAGTGCTGTAAATTACAAAAAATTACTTAATTTAGCTTTCAAACCAATAAACGTATGGAAGATGCAATCTTTCGCTTTCTAAAAAATCTATATTCTAGTCTGAAGGAAGTGAGCGCTACAGTGTTTTGCGACATATCTGAAGCCTTCGACCGTTACGTGAGCTTCATCTCTACTGCTTCAAAGGACGAAGCTTCAATTGGTTCGAGTCCTATCTGAGTGAAATAACCTCTCAGCTTTTGGGCAAATTGAGAGGTGTTCACTAGTTTGGTAGACAACATAGACAACACGACTATCTTATCGCAAGAACTCAAATCACCTTCATAGTAAAATGACTCAAAATATGAATAAACTAATTCGTATCTTCTCTAAACCACCTTTGCCCATTGTAATATTTGAACTTGTGATTGTAATGTATTTAGTAAGTAGCAAGTCGATAATTTTTATTATTTTATATTTATTTTTTATATCATATATATTTTGTACAAAAATTTCCCCATGAGATGACAATCTTCTGACAAAAAGTATTGGCAAATTCTAAATATAGTGGATATTTTCTTGCAAAGAGCCATGGGACCCTCTGTGACGGTTCGGAATTCACTAGCCAAAATCAAGATGTCTCCATAGAATGAAAAGTCCACGTTTACTTGTGAAATTCATGTGTTTATTAAAAAGTGATAATTATCCTGATAAAAGGCATTAGACTTATCGATCTAGGGAATGGGCCTTGTTCTTCCGAACAACTGCTTGGTTCAGATTGCCCTCCTCTGATTATCGCATGCGGGGTGTTACTTACTGAAAAATAAAAGAGAAGCCATTTAGATTATTATTTTCTCTCCTCACCTTTGTTAGTAGGGCTCACCTTTTCCGGAGAAGTCATTCTGAGATAGATGGAAGCTAGACTGTCGCAGACCAGGATTCATCGATTTCCCAACTTCATCAACAGATTTTATGATATCTACAATGAACTCTCTGATTTTGTTCAGGTTAGAAGGTTGAAAGAGAGGTAATAGTGCGGCAGAGATAGGCAGTGAAAGGCTTGGTAATAGTTTGTATCGAAAAGTTTAATGGAACAATGTCATCGGGGGCATTTTCCAATCCTCTCAATTCTCAAGTCAATTCATCATCTAGAGACATCAGTCCACTCTCCTACCTTTTCTCCTTTCTTCGTGGAAGTTTCCATGATCCCAAAAAGGCCGTTTGAGGAGAAATCACTTTGAAAAAAATCGAGCAGTTATCTGATTTCTGACAGACAGATGTAAACATTGTGATGAATTTCAAGGATTTCATCTCATTTTCGCACCAACTGTTCTGTGCGGGATCTTATTCGTAGAACTATAATCTTTGTAAACGATCAATTCACAATGTTTTGCATAAAAATATGCAATAAGCCATAATGTAATGTCGACAGAAAAATAAAATTTCATAGGTTTGAAGTTTGACATTTAGCGTGACACATACTTTCCTTGATCACGCCAACTACTAATGAAGTTCTAAGCAGAATTTAACGCCATTCATTTGTTGTCCCACAAAAATTCTAAACAAAATGGAATCAGTGAATAAACCTAGGTTCTTAGGAATCTTAGTTTAAACTGACAAACTTTAAGATCGGTTTTTCAGCCATAAATAAAAATTATAAAAAAACATTTTTAAAGACAACTTTTATTCAAATGCACTTAAAAGGAAAAAATAATGTCTTCCATTGTTTCATCTAGGTATTCTGTGAGTAACAAATTCAAAATCTTGCCGTTTACCTATCTTATATCCGCGGCAAGCTTTTGAATCTGTTACTCACAGAATAAACTAGATCAAACAATGAAAGAAATTATTTTTCCCTTTTGAGTGCATTTGTATGAATGAAAGCTTGTCTTCAATAATGTTTTTTTTTTGTAATTTTAATTTTTAACCTTTCAGGTCTGTTTTTTTTCACAATTAATAAAAGGTTGTTTTTAATTTTGTTTTTTGTTTTTATTTTTTGTTTTTTGTTCTTTGTTTTTTGTTTTTAGTTTTTTTTGTTTTTTGTTTTTAATTTTTGTTTTTTAATTTTTAGTATTTATGATGTTAAATAACAAGTAACGTGATTTCTATCTAATTTATTTTTTAATTTTGAAAAGTTAGACTTTGGAGGATTTACCGTGAGAAACACTTTTATTGCTTCAACTTCAAGTCGATAAATTGGTGTGGAATATTATCTTCTCCAGAACCATTGAACTCCTTCCAGCTTACTCTAGAGAGTGGGTTTAACCAATGTTTTCCTCTAAAAAAATGGAGGAAAAAACTGAGCTATGGGTAACCCCTGGAATCCAAATAACTGCAAATAAAGATCCCTGCAGGTAATTAAGAAAGGACCCCGCAAAATCCTTATGGAAAATGGCTCTATGCTAAATTCGCTGAAACTCTGCAGAAAGATAGTACTCGGTATGCTGATCAAAAGTCTAGATAGGCACAACCCTCCATTTTCAACCCCAGACCCCATACAGCCCCTCAAAGCCCCCAAAGTACACTTTCCGGTGTGTTAATGCATAACAGTTTCAATTCATCTTCAAAGCGTTTCCTTTCACTGCCCACCCCTTTCTCCAACCGAATCCTACATTCTACCCTCACCACACCTCGCCCTCACCCCCACACCCCCACCTAATCCTTCATTAACGCCCCATTACACACTTTCAAGGTTAAAGATTCTTCAATTGTTTTATTTCAATCTTTTGAAGCTTTTATTATATATATTAAATGTATATATACATTACAGTACATCCCTCCCTGACTACTGTACGGCATGTAGGTGCATCTTATTTTAATTATTCATCTATTATTTCGACACCAAGATTTGGTACTACACGATTTATACCAATTGAAGAATCTTCAACCTTGAAAGTGTGTAATGGGGCGGTAATGAAGGGTTGGCTGGGAGTGGGGGCGTGGTGTGGTGAGGGTAGAATGTAGGATTCAGTTGGAGAAAGGGGTGGGTAGTGAAAGGAAACGCTTTGAAGATTAATTGAAACTGTTATGCATTAACACACCGGAAAGTGTACTTTGGAGGCTTTGGGGGGGTTCTGGGGTTGAAAATGGAGGATTGTGCCCATTAAGACTTTTGATCAGCATACCGAATACTATCTCTTTGCAGAGTTTCAGCGAATTTGGCCGAGAGCCATTTTCCATAAGGATTTTGCGGGGTCTTTTACAGATAGCCTTTTTTTCCTAATATACTACGCCAATTACAAAAAAATATACGTACGTCTTATAAAACTAGCAAAGGATTGGTGTTATAAAAAAAGCATTGAACGAGCCAAAAATAAAATGACAGAAAGCTGGGTAATAGTTAATACATTGAGAGGAAAGGTAGGACTGTCACCGCTACAGTCTAGTGTGTACCCTAAAACAATAAATAAATACTACTGCACCATAGCAGCCTCGCTTGACTCACATACAGCTACAAGTATAAATCCAAGGAGCTATTTTCCAACGACATTGAGCTATAATGCAATTAAAAATAAAAGAAGGGCCGGTATTGATGATATCCCACTAACTATTTTAGAAAACCTTACATAAGAAACCCTGGTAGTCCTAGCTGAAGCTATAAATATCTCCTTTGCCACTGGTGTTTTCCCATCATGCCTGAAAACAGCAATCATCATTTCAATCCACAAGAGTGGAAGCTGTGAAGTTCCATCAAATTCTTGCCCAATCTCTCTACTACCCGTACTCTCAAAGGTTATAGAGAGGAAATAATGTTGCAGCTTCTAGAAAAACATAATATTCTGAACACAACGCAGTTCGGATTCCAAAATAATAAAAGTACAAACGATGCCATATTTCACTTCTTGGAAGGGGTTGATGTCGGTATGAATGAGGACTCAGCAATTGGGGCAGTATTCTGTGACTTTTCAAAGGCATTTGACTGTGTCAGCCACGGAATATCGCTCCAGAAGCTTTGGAATTACGGGTTCAAAAATAACAGTCACAAATGGTTCGAGTGGTATTTATCAGATAGAAAACAAATTGTGAAGATGCAAGATGGTAACTCAAACCTTGCTACTATCAAATGTTGTGTGCCACAAAGGTCAGTACTTGTCCCAATATTGTTCCTAATTTACCTCAATAATTTTGCCAGTATGAATATTCAGGGAAAGTTCACTATGTTTGCTGATGATACGACATTGATGATGTGGAAAGGATCAAATATCGACTCCCTGAAAGCAAACCTCGAACATGATTGGGGTTAGATCAAAAACTGGTGTGACGCAAACCATCCTAGCTTCAATTGGAAAAACTAGTCTCCTAACTTTCAAATTCACCTATGATTCACTTATGTTAGGATTAATCCAATTGTGAATAGACCTAGAAGTTCTTTGGCAATGAAATAGAAGACAACAGTCTGGAAGTCTCTAGCCATATTCACACCCTAAGAAAAAAGTTGCATCAGGTTGCTATGTAGTAGGAGTGGTCCCCAAGGAACTTAGTTTGTCAATGGGTAGGGTGACATATTTTTCTTTGGTTGAAGCACACCTGAGATATGGTATAGCTTTCTGGGGTAACTGCACTGAATCTATGTTCGATCCAATATTTGTTCTTCATTAGCGACCAATAAGATTTATGTCACGAGCTGAATACACTGCCCAGTGTGAACCTTTGTTCATCAAATACAAGATTCCAACTTTAATCTCTATCTTCATACTGGATACCACCTGTTTAGTACACAAACATAGAGCGAACACAATTGATACTGAACATCCAGTAAAAATACATAATACCCGTCTGGTAGCAAACAGATATAGCTCTTCCCATTTCCCGATCTGCGCAGACTTAACATTCAATAATGTACGAAAGTAAAAAAATATATAACAAACTGCCTACAACTTTGAAAGAAATCCCTGGACACCAGCTCTTTCGGAAGGAAGTCAAAAAAATACTTTTACTCAAAGCATAATATGGCCTACAGGAGTTCTATGATGATGTCAGTTCTCTTAATGACACAATATCTGTCTTCGTTTATATACCTACCTATACATCCTTTTATTTTTTTATATAAAAAATCCATTGCGACTTATATCACGTGTCCTCAGATTTGGCGGGAATTTAAAAAAAAGTTGTCTGTGGTGCCGAAAAATGGGTCAAATTGACAAGATATCGAAAAAATTAATTTGAACCAAATTTGAAAAAAAAAACCTAAATACCATTTTATTTTTTTACCCTTACTAAGAAATATTATACATTCTTGTTTTATATGGAATAATCTAAATCACATAATCAAATATTTGTGGAATAGACATTTTGCGGAAAATTGATTATGAAAACACGACTTAGTCTTGTCACTAGGTGTAGTCATGCTCTGTATATTGATACACATGAGCTTATTCAATATTCTCAACCCGTAAATAAAATTTAAACCAACTAATATTTGTAATTAAAACTTAATAATACATTATTTATCCTTGCTAAATCCAATATTGGTTAGCAAATTTGAACTTCGATGACTTGGCTATATTTTTTAATTTTATAAGCGGCTTTGAAAAAATATATACTTTTGTTGTAACAATAACAAATGTCACAATAACTTGTTGACAATTTTGTTGGAGTTCAATAGAAATGGCTCCAAAACTGAGTATACAAGAAAAAATAGAAATAGTATTGCTATATGGCGGAAATTATCATAGCACAAGACAAGTAACTGAAATTTTCAATGGAAGGCATCCAGACCAAAATTTACATTTTTCTACGTTGGCAAAGATATTGCAGAATTTTGAGGACACTGGTTCGGTTGAAAACAAATATAAACTGTCCCTAAATTTTGGATAACAGATTGATTACATTTTGTGAACCTTTCAAATATGTTGAGATTTCCTGTCTATTTTTCCCTCCAGGATATTTAGTAGGTAGGATTTTCCTCCATTTTGTAACCCCTCTTTTCGACTATATCTTTCTCTTATAGTTAATTTGTAACTGAAGATGAGTGCTTTTACACTTGAAACATGTCTTACTGTTTTTTATTAATCCCGCTGGGATAATACATTTGTGGAGACGACTTTGAGTGTTTTTTCCCCCCCAAAAAAATATAAAGGTGTTCACGTTAAGACTGTTGTAAATAATGAAAATAATGTAAACAATGTTTTACTGACAGTCACTGAGACACTAAGAGTTTCGACGAAAATTATGGAAGAAAAGACAGAAATATCTCAAACCTCTGTTAGACGAATTTCAAAGCAAAATCACTTTCACCCATACAAACCAAAATTCGTGCAAGTACTGCGAGACAGGAATTATGACGCTTGATTTTTTTTGTGCATGGTTCCAGGGAATGTTAGAAGACAATCGCGATTTCTCAAAAAATGTGCTATTTTCTGACGAAGCAAATTTTAACTCAAATGGTGTCGTCAGTTCTTAAAATTGTAGACGGTGGGCAGATCATAATCCTAATTTAATCACTGAAGCCAAGGACCAATATAGTTTCATAGTGAATGTATGGTGTGGAATTTTAAATTAGCGAATTGTAGGACCCTTCTTTTTTAAACAATGGTAAACGGTATTTGAACTTTTTACGGGCCGAAATATCTACATTTATCGACAACCTACCATTACAAGAGCGGATTCGTTTATTCTTTCAACAAGATGGGGCTTCTATTCATTCTACGAAGTGCGAGAGTGGTTGAACAATTAGTTTGGTGAGCAGTGGATAGGTCGATTTTCAGGTAATTCTTGTCCTGCTAGGTCTCCAGACCTAACGCCGTGTGGTTCCTTTTTATGGGGTTACCTGAAAAGCAATGTTTATAAACAACGCACATTTTGAAATGTAGAACATTTGAAAATTTCTATAAGGAATGGTGTAGCACTGATCATCAGAACTATATTGAAAAATGTTCGCCACGAAATATTTTCCAGAATAATTCTATGAATGGAGCGCAAAGGTGGTCACGTAGAATATCGAAAATTTGTACATCGTTTGTTCATTAAGTTTTTTTAATTTTGCCACATCACCTAACAATATTAAATTCAATTAGGGTAAATAATGTATTATTAAGTTTTAATTACGAATGTTAGTTGCTTTGAATTTCATTTACGGGTTGAGAATATTGAATAAGCTCATGTGCATCAATATACAGGGCATAACTACACCTACACCTAGACCTAGACAAGACTAAATCGTGTTTTCATAATTAATTTCTCGAAAAATGTCTATTCCACAAATATTTGATTAGTTTTAGCCCAAACTCTTGTGATTTAGGTTATTAAAGCTGTTTCCAGATGAAACAAGAATGTATAATGTTTCTTAGTAAGGGTAGAGGAATAAAATGGTATTATTGTTTTTTTCTGGTTCAAAATTGGTACATTGAATCCTTGTTGGATTCCAAACACATTTTTTTCATAATTTTTTCGATATCTTGTCAATTTGACCCATTTTTCGGCACCACAGACAACTTTATTTGAAATTCCCGCCAAATCTGAGGTCACGTGATATAAGTCGCAACGGATTTTTTAGTTGTCAGATATGCAGAAACGAGCCGCAATTAGGGTTTTTCAGAAATTTCAATAACATTTTCTTTTTCCAATATGTAGCCAACTTTATGACGGACACTGTATATATATATATATATATATTATTGTCTGTTTCTGTACTATTTTGTGATAATATATACAAGTTCTAGTTTTGAATACGCTTCGTAAATAAGACTTCTTTTTCTTTGACAATACAGTATAGTATTTTTTATTCTTGGACATTATATTTTAATACTGATTGCGAGTTAATGTGAGATGTTTTGTATACTTTTTATGTCTTATTATAATATAATAATAATAATAATATTTATTCAATAATAATAAATAAATACAAATTATGATTAATAGTTGTGCAATTTTCTATTGTTTTAACACACCACAATAAATCAATTTTTTTTGCATTGTAATTAAATACCTCTTTTGTATCTCTGAATTGAAGTATAGCCACGCTTTGTCAATAAGTTTATATCTTCGACAATAAAGTAAATTTTGAGTTGAGTTGATAGTGTAATGGGCAGTACATCCGTCTCACTGGAACCATCTGTTTGCTGTATTAATTATAGGCATGTAATCTAACACTGCTTCAAAATAGTTTTCTAAAAAAGAAGTTAAGCTGGACTATTTAGTTACGGAGGCAGAAGATATGGACCGATGAGTGAATCGTCGCCAAATGTTATCCAAACGTTGCACGAATATTCATGTTGAAAATTCCCGACTTTTACAGCACGAGGATTTTCGTGCGCCCAAATGTGCATTATGCTGATTAAAGATACCAGCGGCCGGGTGGAAGTTCCTCCGTCCAAATAACCGTCCGAGAGTTCTCTTCTTCGTTGCAAGTCATCAGGTAGCAAATTCTGAACTTTCCGCAGATGATATGCATGGGAAAGAAAATCATCAGTGATTCTGAAAAAGTATAATTCGATGGCGTCATATTTATAGTTTAGATTATTGAACAGAACAAAATAATCGAAAGTTATTCATTGAAAATAATTCCCAAGCTTCTAATTACTTCTACTAATGGCACCCAAACTAAATATTATCGCTAACAGCACCGGTGGTCGGTTTCATACATTATCATATTATTCCTTATAATAACTCAGTTTCAGCGTTTGTTTTGCCGTAGCAGGATTATTTTTGTACCTTGTGGATAATTGATGAAAATGGCATAATTTCTACAGGTGCCACGGATTTTTTTATCTCTTCTTAATGCGACATTGCTGATTATATTCCCATCATGTTTCTTAGCATCGTATTTTTTTCACTTGCTAATTTGAAAACTTGAGTATATATAACACTCACGCAATATCACGCACACTACAGACTCATTGGTATTGGCCTTCGCTGGCATTGGTTTTCAAAATATTTAGGAAAAATATGTTTCTTGAGAAATTCTGATGACACGAAGGGTGTAATCGGTTCATCAATTTGCAATATTTTGTGTAGACGAGGGTTAGATGATTGAGAGAATAAGTGTGTGCTTTTTTCAAGGTCCAGTAACCCATCCATCAAATATATAGCGTAATTTTTTCTCTGGTTTCATTTACCTGAAGATTCTAGAAAGTTTCTTCTTTCGGTGGACGAATCCAGAGATGATGTGAGAGAGTGTTTCCACTTATTCATAAAATCCGCAATGTACTTCCATGATATTCAGTTGTTCCTTGAAACTGTTACCAGGCTGGTTATTGTACGTGTCCTTTTTGTTTAAATTGAGGAAGTCAGCTGTCACTGTTCAGTTGGACATGACTTTGCTATGAGCGTGGTCTGCGACTTGGCCAGATATGCTTTTCACCCAACTTACAGAGCCTGAGGCTGAAAATAGAGTTTCAAAGTGGAAATTGTCCCGAAGCATAATATGGCAACAAGACGAAAACGACCAAAGTTTATAGTTGAAATTTGGTAAATGCGGTGTTCCTTCCGAAGGGAAACCTGGTGCTAATTGTAAAACAGATATCTTAGATCATTTTTAGTGTGATTCGAATATGCTATCGCCGAATGTTTCTAAAACAAATTTGGTAACATTCAAGTGGGATTTAGAACAAGTAAGATTAGGGTCTCAGATGATTGAAAGTAAGCCTGTAAATAAATTTCTAGGTATATGTATATATACAGTGTCCGGCATAAAGTTTGCAGCATATGGAAAACTTTTTTATTATAGATTTCTCAAAAAAATCATTCGTGATAAAAACCTCTGCTTCATCCTAAACCTGAATTGCAAACACCAAAATTGAATTTTATATGACCCTATACAGGGGAAATAGAAAAGTATGCTTTGTTTTCAAAATAATATGACCCCATCACTTTATTTCTCGCGGTAGAATTCAAATTCATGGGGATATATTGTTCTTAATCGAATGTTGATCCAGAAATTCGAATCATAGCCACCTATGACCAATTTCATTTTTCAACTTTTTTTCCCATTTTTTCCTCATCGCCCTGTACAATATGAGGAATATTATGCTAGACGAATGGTATATTATTAGATATGATGATATCACTCTCTGAATGTTTTCTCATTTCTCCCTCCCATCGGAAAATCACATTAATTGAATTATGTGACGGAATTTCACAAAATCTTGTGCAAATGTAAATAAAACTGAATTGTCTCCAAGGTATGATGCCAGAATGCCAATTAATTTATTTTCACAATACAAATAACATTTCTTGAAACAAATATGTCCTATGCTTTATTCTACGTGGAGTCCTCCATTCTCAATACACTGCATAGTACGGCGGTGCATTGCATCATGAACATTTCTTAGTATCTGGGGAGCTATTCCCCGAATACAATCCCTGATAGTATTCTCCAAATGAAGTATATTTTGAAATGGTCTTCTTGAATATACCTTCTGTTTGAGATATCCCCATAAGAAAAAATCCAAAGGATTGAGGTCCGGTGACCGGGCGGGCCAAGCGTTATTGGAATATCTTCCAATCCATCGATTTGGAAATGTTCCGTTTAACCACCTTCTCACTTCTAGCGTAGAATGAACGGATGCACCGTCTTGTTGAAAATACATTCCAGCTCTTATGTCCAGAGGAATATCATCTAAATAGTCGGAGAGAAACGTCTGCAGCATTCTTAAGTATCTGGCTGAATTCAGTGGTTGTCTGAAAAATACTGGTCCAACAATAATGTCATTAAGAATTCCGCACCAGACGTTAACTTTGAAGTGATATCTGTCTCTACATTGTATCCTGAAATGGGGATCATTATCTGCCCACCACCTGCAATTCTGGGAGCTGACTAGCCCATTTGATGTGAAGGTGGACTCGTCACTATTAAGAATTTTTTCCGAAAACTGTCTATTATCTTCCATCATAGACTGAAACCAGAAACAGAAATCCAAGCGATTATTCGGATCTCTCGGTTTCAAAGTGTGTATGAATTTTGGTTCATACGGTTTTAATTTATTATTACCTAGAACTCTTCTCATTGATCGATCGGACATACCAAGATTTTCTCCTCTTTGCGATAATGACATTCTTGGATTTTCAATCGTAGACAGCATAATATTCATAACAGTTTCTTCATTTTCAGTTATCGGTCGTTTATGTGTCACTTTGTATTTTTTTGAAACCGATCCAGATTCCTTGAATGTTTTCAAAATTCTTGTAATTGTCGAATTATGAACGTTTTTACCTGGATGTCTTTCATTAAAAATATTGGCAGTGTCTCTACAAGTATGGTAATTGTCACCATGTATCATTACAATCTCCACTCTCTCCTGTATACTTAGTCGAGCAGCCATGATTGAATTGAAAAACTACTGAAATTACTCTACAGATTTGTGAGTTATTCTTGATGCGTCAAAATGGTTTGTTTACAATTAGAAATGAATTTGTTTTCAAAGCCAACTGTGATCGGCAAATGTTCTGTATCTCAATCATTTACAGTAAAATTCAAAGAACAAAACTATGGAAGCTGGGTATTGCTATCGAAGTCGAATGTAACAACTAACAATATTTCGAAATTCATAAATGATACGTGAATAAATTTTTCGAGTTGATCAAAACCTTAATTTTGTACGTTGAATGCCACAAAAAAAATCAATAAAATATTGTAGATGCTTTCCGATGTCTTGCTTGAAAAAAAAACTATAAAAAAATTGTCATATTTTACAATTCCTGATTGTCTTAAAAGATGTCATTCGTGGTGTGAAAATAAATAAATTTTCATTCTGGCATCATACCTTGGAGACAATTCAGTTTTATTTACTATTTGCAGCAAGATTTTGTGAAATTCCGTCACATAATTCAATTAATGTGATTTCCGATGGGAGGGAGAAATGAGAAAACATTCAGAGAGTGATATCATCATATCTAACAATATACCATTCGTCTAGCATAATATCCCTTATGTTGTACAGGGCGCTGAGGAAAAAATGGGAAATAGAGTTGAAATATGAAATTGGTCATGGGTGGCTATGACTTGAATTTATGGATCAACATTCGATTTTGAACAATATTTCCCCATGAATTTGAATTCTACCGTCAGAAATAAAGTGATGGGATCATATTATTTTGAAAACAAGCATGCTTTTCTATCTCCCTCGTATAGGGTCGAGTAACATTCAATTTTGGTGTTTGCATTTCACGTTTGGGATGATGCAGAGGTTTTTATCACGAATGTTTTTTTTTGAGAAATCAATAATAAAAAAGTTTTCAAATGCTGCGAACTTTATATATATATATATATTTTCATAATTTTTATATTTCATTATTTTCCTCACATTGTTTTGACATCTCGCTGTTGGGTTTTCTCCTGATATGATTTACCATATTATTTTCATTGTTTGTGCAAATTGAGTATTGTTGGTCACATACTTATGACAATAGAGATACTTTAGGACTGACTTTTTCATACAAATACATTGACTAGAACATGGTATAAGATTCTAGAATAGTAAAAAGTATAGAAAAATTGTAAAACAAACATAGTATGAACCACGATAACTTAAATACTAAATAATAATATTTATTTTCATTTTATAAACATTCATAAAATATATATATATATATATATATATATATATATATATATATATATAGGTATATAAATATATATATTATATATAAATTTGACACACAAATCACTGCTCCGAAAAAGAAATTGTCTTCTGGTTGCTTAGCCATAAATGTCATATCTCGTGAACTCGGATTTGCATTATCAATGACTGCATTCTATTTATTCACTTATGGAGAGTCACCTCTGGTACGGAATTCCTTTCTGTGGCTCTTACAACCAAACTTCACTGCAAAGTATATTCGTTATTCAGAAAAGAGCTCTGAGAATAATATTCCAACTGAAGATGAGAGACTCGGATAGGCCACTCTTCTATAATAATAAAATACCATTCGCAATTTTCATTTTTGAGACTACTTTACAAACATAAAGAAAAGTGTTTGAATCAAACCGAAAGGCATACTCGTAATGATAAATAATTGCTCTCCCAACCCTATCATATTTGACCAGGCAGTCTAGATCCTACAGAAGTAGACAGACATATAATCACTTATCAAAACATATAACAGCAATCTATAATCAGAAAAAATTGAAAATCGGTAAAGAACCTGGTAATGGGAAAGTGCTTCCACGTTTGCTTATGATTTCTAGTCTTTCTATATATTACGATTTAAATCAAGAAATCTTAAAACTTTTTTTGTGTTTTATGTTTTATTGTAGTGTTTTTCTTATACATATCGTACAATTCATTATATTTCATTCAGTTCATGTACCTATACACATGACACCCTTTGTCCACAAAATTTATTTCATTTTAGACAATAAACTTATATTCTCATATGTTATAGTTCTGGAACACCGTAGCTATAACGTATTTCTAGAATTCTGTTCCTTGCTACACTTTCGTATATCCTCTCATTATTTTTCTTTAAATTTCAAACAATCGTTATAGTCCATCCAATATCAATTGCAGAAGCTGTTTCTATAGGGAGCAAATGAAAACTCACTTCGCTAACACGAGCGTATATGCGAAGAAACAGAACGAAAAATAATCTGTACTACTCGTAAACATTTTCCGTCGGCAAACGGTCGATCAAAAGAGCCGATAGTCAACGTGGACTCGAGTGGCGGCTGTCTATCGTATACCCGATTCGTCTGGGCCAATCGAGTCGGACATCGATGTTGGTGGCAGGTGTGTCTACGATGGGAGGTCATAAATCACGCGTTATATTTGTGTTTTAATAGCTCTGAAAGATTAAAAACCAGTAGCGTCTATGGTCTTGCTGTGTGCCGATCGAAATACGTTTCAGGATATAATAATAAATGAAAGAAATTATTTTTCTTTCTTAATGTATTTGTATAAATAAAAGCTTGTCTTAATTTTTTTTTCATTTTTAATTATTTATGAAGTATTTTCAAAATCTTAAAATATCTAAATAAAATTAGTTATCTCCGCCACTGCTGCTCACAGGATTTCGCCGCAAGACTTTTTTATGCTTCTGCAATTGATATTGGGAAAACTATACATGTTACAAGAGGTATCAATATTCATTAGAGTTACTTGTATTTTTGGAAACGCAATAGCCTTTAAGATTTCATAGCAGATAGTATTGAGACAAATAGCGAATATGGTTTCCAAAAGTGCGTGACTTAGTTCTCTATCCAACTCAACCGGAACCTACTCCACTCATTCAGATATCCATCACCTAAACCCTTCTCGATATGGAATTAAAAAACAATTGCCCACAACACCCCACACTACAACAATTAATATAAATTGCCCAGACAATGAAACCACTCCTCATACACAGCGATCGAAAACAAGATCAGATGAAAGCACAACTAATTATAGAGCAGCGGAGGATAGTAAAACAGAAATGACTAATATAATTGAGCAATTTGAATACGGTGTCAGATGGGAAATGCTAGTTCGCATTGTCCCACTTGTCGGAAAGTTAGCCAGGGACGAACTCGAAAGTTGAAAACTCTCCCTTGGAAATGGCGAACAAGTCCTATTCAACTGTTTAACTGGTTTTTCAGTTATTCATGTAAAAATATGTCAAAATGGGGCGTGATGATTTATTGCGTATGAAATATGTTTTTTCCGACTTCGCTATACGACATAATTGAAAAGAACACTTAAAATGTGACGTTCTCGAAGACATGTCCTATACGGGGTGTAAAATAACTCCGCCATGATTGGGATTCAGAATTGAGACGATAGATTTTGCCAGTATTTCTCGAAGTTAAATACTTGTGATAAATGGCACACATCATTTAGTCTGTTCTCTTTTATATTTAGAATTGATTTTGCTTAATCTCCATATTGTTCAACTTGTCAACTGAATTTACAATTGCATTTTCAAATAAAATAATTATTAAGAAACCTTTTTAGAGACATGCATTTATTCAAATGCGCAAAAAGTAAAAAATAATTGCTTTGTATGTGTGACGTAGGTTATTTCGAGAGTTATAGATTCAGAGCTTGTCGCCCAAAATTTTCAGTTCGAATAAAAAAGCGACAAACTTTTGAATCTATAACTGACGGAATAACCTACTTCACACACCCAAAGCAAGTATTTTTTACTTTTAAGCGCATTGAATGAAAGTTTGTCTTTAAAAAGGTTATTTATTAATTATTTTATTTTGTGCTTTTTAGTAAGTACGCCTTAATCTATGCATTTTTGTTAAAGCATCGTTATTATGGGTCCTTTTTCCTGTAAGTTTCGAGCTATCTAGTTCTTCACTGAGGAGACCACCTATAGATTAACTCGGTCGCCATCCTGGAGCTGCCATCTTCGAATTATGAATTTTGACAAATATCAATAATCTTCGACTAAATTCATAATCTCTGACCCCAAAACCCCGACTCACCAATTTTGAATAGAAACGGTCCATGATCTCCAAACTTGCCCACCATATTGGAGCCGCCATCCTAAATTTATGAATTTTGACAATAAATTCATAATCTCCGACCTCAAAACCCTCCACATAACAATTTTGAATAGAATCGGATCATAATCAAATAGATCGTTCGCCATCTTCGAGCCGCCATTTTAATTTTATAAATTTTGACGAAAAATTCATAATCTTTGACCCCGAACATCCCCACATACCAATTTTTAATCGAATCGGACCATAAACACAAATCTCATCCGCTTGAAGACGACATTTTGTTTTTTCTCTAACAAATTCTATAATGCATTGTAACCGGAATTATGAACACCTGCCAAATTTAACTTGTAAGATTTGTTAACACACATCGGGACAGGTGAAAATAAATACAGGGTGTCCCAAGTTCGATGGCCTATTAGACATTTCTGGAGAACGGTACATAGGATTATTTTGAAAATTTGGTTTCTTGGGTGATTAGTTTTGCTCTAAAATATTTTCAGCGCAGCGGCGTTGCCTCTTATATTGAAAAGTAGCAACAACTTTGATATTTTAAATGAGACACCATGTATATTATTGCATTTTTCGATTTGCTATTGCTTTACGATAATTTTTGTAAGCTACTTCCCCACACCCATCTCAAGCGGTTTTCGAGAAATTCATTGATAACCTTATTTTTTGTGCAAAACCTAGCTTCAATTAAATGTGTATTACTGCGGTAATTAGTTTATGGTCTGCAGAATATTCGTAGCCGAGGACAAACATTTGAATCCGGCCCTGGAGATGACATACGATTTGATAGCTGCTGAAGTTGACGTATAGAGGAGGGATGGGTCTGTGTACATATGTAGAAGAATTTTTCAGGCGTCACCCTCGGTGAGCGTCAGCTGCGTGTTTGCTACTCTTCTGCAGGACAGCAGGAATTATTCTCGAAATAATGATCTTTCACAATCCTGTCAGGAGGGCCACAAAAAATAATTATATAAGAATCCTCACTATAAATCAACTTACTACGAATAAATTGGGTGAATCGGTAGAAAAATCAGATTCTGTTGTCTACTTCTGGCGCAACGGAAAATAGATAAAAAATATTTTCGGCTGTATAATCATTTATGCTATAGCACTTATATGAAGCACTAGCTTCTCACTTTCCGGAGGTGTTTGGAAATCACCATGATAATATTATCATAATGATGGTTTCTGCTCTACGTTAATGGGATTTCATGGGTATTTAGCTGAAGTAAGTTATGATTCAATATGATTTGAAAGCTACGAGAATTACTGAAGATCAATTTCATTAGTCTTTAGAGTCTTTGGTCATTAGTAATTGTTCTTTATATTCCCTTCCATATATATATATATAAAACAAACCCGATACCTCTCAGACATTCAACAACGTTCATTCAATCATGAAACATGAAACGAAATAATGAAAGAATAATAGTTGAATTATATTGTAAGTTTTGAATGTCTCTTTGAATGTTAATCGTCTTTGATGTTATGTAACGTATTATGTTTTTAACTTTACATGTTTTACATTATTTTAAGAGTTTACCTGAAGATGACATAAACAATGTCGAAACGTCGCATGGAATAAAAAATACATAGACTGACTAAGGCCCTTATTACAAGAAAATAAAGAATATAAACGTATGTGGTCAAGAAATTAGGGGAAATTATATATATATATATATATATATATATATATATATATATATATATATATATATATATATATATATATATATATATATATATATATATATATATATATATAAATGGAAGATTCTCTTCGAAAAATAAATAAATATCTTTTTCAAATGACAAAAGTATTTTTTATTCATAACTTCCTTCCACAGTTTTGAAAATTTTTCATTTACATTCGAATTAATGTTTTTGCTCAATGAGTACTTTATTTTGGAAAAAAAACACATTTTCAGTTGCCACCTGTGGCGTACAAGAAGGGTATCATGGTCCTATTTCTCCCTTATTTTTTACGCCACTGGTGAAATCAGAAAAATTTCTAATTTTTCGCATTCTTCATTTAATTATGAGTAAAAAATTTATACTTATTTAAATCTGGAAAAACCAATCGTTTTCAAGATAATTGCGCTTTTATGAATACAAACATACTAGTAATGAAAAAATTGTTCGGCTGAAGTGAATTTCACAATTCTAATTACTGGTTCAAATCACAACTGAATATTCTACCAAAAAATGGATGACACTTTCAGATACATTTTTTCACAAAGCTACTACCTTGCAGAGGTACAGGGTGTTAAAACTGGAAAATTAAAAGGCATTTTTCTCGTAACTTTCATAGTTTTGAAAAAAAAAAATTAAAGATATGCTTTCCTTCAATGGGTGCTCTATTTAGAAAAAAAAAACAGTTATCACAGTGACGTGCAGAAGAGTACCATAGTTTCTTTTCCCACCTAACATCCCACTAGACTGATAAATTTTCAATAAAAAGTGTAAAACCCTTTCAAAAATAAATGTTTATTATGAATACAACATTTCTACGATTTGTTTTTTGTATTGTATTATTATTTATAAAACAGAAATTATTTCAAACAGAAATGCACTTTTGAGGTGCATTTTTTTCAACTCATAATATTGGAATAATCAATTTCTTCTCTAAGTGCTTATTGAAAGGACCCGATTGAAAAGATAAAAGCACAACAAAATCATTCGATATACAGAAAAATATTCCAAAATAATATCCAAGTGAAGTAGAAATTTGAACTAGTTTACATCATTATTTATTTCAATTCAATTTTGCAATGCACTCCTATCCGCAATGAGGTGAGTCAGATGATCACATACGGTAATCAAGTTGGCATTTGTCATTGCAGTGATATTTTATGAAACATGATTTGAATCAAGTAGGTACCTACTTGTTCATCGGAGATGGACAAAATTTTAGTGTTCTTTTGGTCAGAGTAATAAATACAGTTCCTCAGAAGAACTTGTTCCAGAATGCAATTTTTTTCCATTAGTGGGCTTGCAGATATGCAATTAGTTTATGGTATGTGTCTTAAAAATTAAAGGCTTCCTTGAGAAAATATCAGAATTATATCCGCATAGGCGACAACTTAGTAAAAGGATATTCAGTTCCTTGCATCGAAGGTTGAACGAAAATGGATTTTTCACGACCAATATGAGATCGGCAGGAGGACCAAGGACAGCCAGAAATGTACGGGCAGAAGAAAGGGTTCTCGAAAATGTATATCAAGACCCCTCAATGAGCGTTCGAGAAATTGGTTTGGCAGAAAATGTATCCAAATCATGTGTTCACAGGATATGTAAGGAACAGCAACTTCATCCATTTCATTTGGTCAAAGTGCAAGACTTCGTGCTGGTGATCACCGAAAAAGATTAGAGTTTGTAATTGGGTTAGAGAAACATGAAAATATTATTAACAAAATATTGTTCACGGATGAAACAACATATACCAGGAAAGGTATTTTCAATCAGCGAAATGCACATGTATATGCAGAAGAGAATCCACATGAAACTATAGAACACCATTTCCAATATTCATTTAAAATCAATATTTGGTGAGGAGTAGTAGCATATTGTGATTCTTTGAAATCAAAGGAGCACTAAATGGAAATAAATATCTTGAATTCCTGAACAATAATCCTCCAGAATTCTGTGAAGATATTAATTTACAAGATCGACAACAATTATGGTTTATGCATGATGGTGCACCTCCCCATTACACACTGCCAGTGAGGGAATAGCTACATCTTCATTTCAATAACAGGTGGATTGGTCGCGGAAGAGATGCACTTCTTAGTTGGCTTCCCCGAAGTCCAGACTCAAATCCACTAGATTTTTATGTTTGGGGAGAATTAAAACAGAAAGTTTATTCAAGACCCATACACACAATAGAGGAGTTGCGAGAGAGAATTCAGGAAAACTTGCAAAGGATGCAGCTAAATTCAAATTCAATTTCCTCAAAAGGGGTAGAGCTTGTAACCAAAATATTTTTTTCATTACTAGTATGTTTGTATTCATAAAAGCGCAATTATCTTGAAAACGGTTAGTTTTTTCGGATCCAAACTAGTATACAGTTTCTACTCAAAATTGTGAGGAATGTGAAAAATTCATAATTTTTCTGATTTCACCAGTGACGTGAAAAATAAAGGAGAAAAGGGACCCTAGTACTCTTTGTGTACGCCACTGGTGGCAACTGAAAATGTGTTTTTTTTCCAAATAAAGCACTTATTGAACAAAAACATCCCTTCAAATGCTATTAAATTGTTTTCAAAACTGTGGAAGTTATGAATAAAAAATACTTTCCATTTTTCATATTCAACAACCTGTATCTCTGTAACGAACGACATTTGAGAAGAAAGATATCGTGAAAGTCTTGTTTATCGGTCGAAGGGAATCTTCCGTTTCAATTTGGCACCATAGTTTCGGGACACCCTGTATACGTGGTGTAATCTACCCTCTTGCACATCCGCTAACAGTTAATAGTTCATCAAAAAATAAATAAATTTTCCCCTTGAAATTTTTACGAAAGGTCATTAATAAGCCAGAAAAAAAATATGAAAAAAAGTATTTTGATCAAAATTTGGCTGTTTCGCGTTTCACGAAATTTGGACAATTTTTTTTCAAACTTTTTTTTTAAATTTCCAACCAATGTAATTTGTTGTAAAATGGCATTATACACTCGTCATTCACAGGTGTGCAAGATGGTAGATTACAGCCTGTGTATAAAGGGATAACGAGAAACGGGATAACGGGATAACGGGATAACGGGATATTGGGATAACGGGAAGCGTGCTAACGTGAAACGGGTTGATAAAAAACGGGAAGCGGGCAAAGCCGCACGCTTAAGCTAGATTCAACAACACAGAGAAAATCAGAAAAAAATACAAATTCCCCGCGGACGAAGTCGCTGGTACCAGCTAGTCATAAATAAGAAAAATAGTAAAACATTTCCGGAAGTTTTTTCGTTTTGAAATAACTGCATTTATCTACTTGAAGAAATCATGTAGGTGAAAATCACTATTTGGAAGTAACTTTCATTGGCCACGTTTATACCGTGTCTTGGTATGCTGACTAATGATTATATTCCAACCAAATTCTGTTAGTGTGGTATAAACTGTGCACTTGGTCAAGTAACTAGCTTGGTTTGGTACCGAAATTTGTTGTGTACCAGAACATAATACTAAATTGACTAAGTTTGATAAGTTTTACCAACCGTGACTGTAAATTGTGGTTTGAAAGATTGCTAAGCGTTCTGTTGTGGTGTGGTTATCGCACTGGCTGAATGCACCGAATGGAAGCAATAGCCATAAAAAAGAGAGTGGGAGAGATTTAGTGAGAAATATGTTTTGTGATTCCTAACCTCAGTTTCCGCGTCATTTCCTCGGAATTTGTTTTATATATTTTTTTAGTATTTTTTATATAAAATGAGTTGCTGCAGTTCAGAACCTCCTGAAAAAAAGTCCAAAGGTATTAATTGGACAGATGAAGAAACCAGTGCGTTTCTCCAAATATATTTGGACAAGAAAATTATATCAATTTTGAATGGCAAAAAATTTAAACACCTATACAACTACAAGAGCCTTGAAGGAGACATGTTGAGTAGATGCTTTACAAAAACTGCTGAACAAATTAAGTTGAAAATGACTGAGCCTGAGCTCACTGACTTCCAGACATTGACAGATGACACAATTCCGAATTAGATAGCAGAGTTTCAAACCTTTCTCTTGGTTACATGACTAAATAAATACCAAACCAGAACCAAGTTGGTTAATTAATCATTTGACAAAACACGATGTAAATAAACGATTACTAAAACATTTGGTTTGAATCTGGTCACATACACTTGGTACCAAATTCACATACGGTATAAACGTGGCCATTAATGTTTGTAGAGTTATTGGTAGTATTGCCAACGTTGGTGTCTCATTAGGTTACTTTAATAGCCACTGGTTGTTGCTAGTAAACCTGATTGACTGGAGCCAAGGCCGTACTCAGAGGGGGGTTAAACCCCCTTGCCCGAAATCAATAACATATATCTGGAATAAGCTGAAAATCGGGTAGTTTTATGTACATCCCATACACTAATTCACATTTTTCAATTTTGTTCAAACACCCTTAGTGCTGTTCCGACCTTAGATGACTCAATGAGTCAACTAAGAAACATATTTTGCGACCATACTGTACAATATGATTCCAACTGTCTGTTTGGAAAAGTCACTAAACATGGAAAGTCTGATACTGTACGAGAGCAAGGTTGATTTAGAGTTGGTCGAGTCTGAGTTTGAATTTTGGAAAATTTACTGGCAGAAGAAAAGTGATGTAGACAAACCATCCTGTGCAATTGAGGCTTTAGGCGAGTGCAACAGTGAACTATTTCCTAATATTTTTAAGCTGTTGCATATATTGTCATCATTACCAGTAACAACCAGTATTGCTGAAAGGTCCTTTTCCACCCTTAGGAGGGTAAAAGCATACCTGAGAAATTCGTGTGACCAAGATCGACTCACCGGACTAGCACTCATGTCCGTGCACAGAGAAATTAATATTGCAACAGAAGATGTAATAAGTGAGTTTGCCATAAAGAAAAACAGGAGATTAGTATTTGTATTGTGAATGACATATAACGAAGTTTAGTAATTCTACTGTGATGCAAATAGCATATAGTTTATATGATGTGTAATGAAATGTAGTAAAATCTACATTGCATTAGTTACTTTAGAACCAAACACCCCCTCCCCCCCTGGAGCTTCAAATGATTGGTGTTTCTCTATGTTATTTTCATGTAAGTCCTTAACAGGATTGAATTGCTTTTTTTCCTTATAAGGTGTTGTTCGAAAAGTTTTAGCTATGAATCCTTAGTTAACGAAGTATATCAGGAATTCCTCAGAAAAAGAGTATTTCTCTTCTATGCTTATAATATTTTTTTACGAAGTAGAAAAACTCAAAGTCGTCTGCACAATTTAATATTGCAATCGATCAGTTAAATGTTGGTGAAAAGGTAAAAAACCATCGATCAGACATGTTTCGAACCTCTATAGGTTCATCATCAGCGGAGTTTAAAATTCTACAATAAAAGAAGAGCAAAGAAGTAAAACCATAGGTAATTCAGTACAATGTGTTACTTACATGGAGCTGAAAAAATTATGGGTTGAACATTATTATTATTTATAGTCAAGAGTTCATAATAGAAGCAATTGAAAAACAAAAAGGTTTTCCTTTATGGGTTGTACATACCCTTTTTTTTAAATTTGGGTAGGCTAAAGACATTAGCCGATACAAAATAACCCGACGACATGTGGAACGTGAAACAATGGTGGCAATTAATGGTGATTGACAGCACACAAGGAGCCATCCATCAAGCAGACTGAATTGTCAAAACCCTACCATGGAGCGATGACAGGAGAACCACATGTACGGAACAGTGATGAACTAGAGAAGCAAATCCAAGCGAAGCAAATAGTATTCCGTGCAGAGAGCTCAGATGTCACCTATCCATATTTATAACAAATATCTTATATCTAGGAGTAGCACATTTATGTATTGAATTAAAGATCAGTGCGTATATGACAGACTAGTTATTCCAACGAACGCCAAGAAGTGTGACCTATAGTGAAGAAAGGAATAACACAACACAGTGCTAACCGGACTAACACCTGTCCAAACGAACACATCTACTATGACAGCGAACAATCGGTTTATCGGAGATCAAGGTTAGAAAGAACTCTAATGAAATGTAAGGGAATTAAAAAACTTTCGGCAATCAAATTGTACTTGTTCGTTTAGAGAAACAACACTCGGATTGTTTATAACAGAATTTTTACCTTTCCACCAACATTTAACTAATCGATTGCAATATTAAATTGTGGAGACGACTTTGAGTTTTTCTACTTCGTAAAATCATACCACTCCACTTCGAGATACAATGGACTTCTACAACAGGTTATCATATTTTTGGTAAATTTATTAAGATACAATTTCTCAAAATTAGTTTGAGCACATATCAAATCTGCGATCTACATTTTACAATCTTTCGTTTCCCACAATCCCGTGGAAGTAGAGAACCCCGCCCCTGCAAACAATGCCTCTTTACGAGAAAATTAAATTACTGGTCTTAGAGCTCACCGCAAATTATCTTCATATAGAAATCACACACAACTACCATGATAATTTAGCAACTGTATGGATCCCGCGGTTCAGAGGTCAAGTATTTTTGCCGGTTTTCGATAGTAATTGCAACGAAATGATTTTTTCCATTACGGAGCATCGTTGCTATTACTTCAGATAGCCATCGCAGTCTGTTATTAATGAGATATTTTGTTTTGTGCGTTGGCGGTCAGAAAATCGTACGTGACCTAGGGATCTTCTGGATAAATTACTGTTTGGCGTAATTTATAGAAGGCAAATTCAATACCTGCCATGGAAGGGAGATAACAATCCCATCCAATTCGAAATTACCGCCACTGCAGTGGCGTATTGGTACTAATTCATAGACGGGGCCTCGGGCAACGAGAACGCGTATCTAATGAGCACAGGGACGTTGGATTAACGTTGCGGAAAAGTTAAATCCAAACGTCTGAAAGGGGTATTGATCACAGGTATTTTCACTTCACAAATGCTCAAATCAGTTCCGTAAATTGCGTCAAGGATGTCCGTAAGTTTTTTCTTGAAAACGCGTGTATGAATCGAAGTGAAACTTTGTGAACTAATCTGAGATAGGATTTTTTATTCTCAATTCTCATGTAACCATACTTTCCTGCTTACTTTTCTTTTGATTAGTCATGAATAATTGCCGATCATTTCAGACTGGTTTGAACCAAGCTGTTCAGTACGCCAACTGATCAACGCTTAAAACAAAGTTTGGAATAGAAAAGGAACGTAGTCTTTTGTAATATTTCTGAAAATTATACTGCAACGTAAAATTCATTAACAAATTATAGTTTATAGATCGGACATGAATATCAATGTCCAGCGTGACTTTAGTCGGACAAGTAGTTGTTTTCTGTTAGATATTACGAAAACTAACTTTATTATTATCGTATATTGTTCAATTTTCAGAAAACATCTTTCTATTCAATATTCAATAGAGAATAATTTTTTTTTCAACATGAATACCTCCCAAGAGGATATCTTGAACGCTGGAAGATAAGATCTTTCAGTCGTGATTCCACATCTGATTTGTTGAACACCCTGTTCATATTATCAAACAAATCAATGAATATTTAAAAATGAAATAGTAAGTAAAACATCTTGAAATGATTTTAGGGTGTTTATATTTATTCAGATCTATTTTTTGTAGCAAAAACTGGTTTTTAAAGGTCTCCAAAACGAAATTATCAACGAGGAGTTGTGTTTTGGATTATTTGCTTCTTTCAACAACACAGTTGACATTCTTATGACAGACTTGTAGTCCCAGACATTTGATATTCGGTACTGGGAGTATCTTCAAATGTTATTGAGAAATTATTATAGTTTGTTAATTATTTTGAGCTATTTCTGCAAGGCAATTGGGATCAAACTGGCGGGCAAATACACAGAAAAGTCATGGTAGGGCAACCAAACCGGACCCTGACGGCTGACCTTCTGAACCTGAACAGAACGAAGGCACGTATAATAGTAGGTCTGTTGACTGGACACTGCGGCCTAAGAAAACACCTAAACACCATGGGAGTACGCAGGGAAACCGTGGAGTGTAGGCTATGTGATGAAGAGGAGGAAACAGCCTCTCATATTATCTTCGACTCTGACGGCCTAAGTAGAAAGCGACACAGAACCTTTGGAGAGATCAACCCGGAAACAGGCATGAATCCGAAGAACCTTACTAACAAGCTACTAAACCTAATTAAAGGCACAAACCTGTTTGAATGAGGAACCACTGACGACAGAGTGATACAATAGACCCCAGCTGGTCGCAGTGTCAAGGGAAGCTGAGTGCCAACCCTCTCTCTGGCCCGTCAGTTTTCAACCAACCAACCAAGGCAATTGACTTTTCTGCTTGGTAGTCTACAACAATATCATCAGCAGAACTGTGTACCTTCTGTTCCTATATTCTTCAGATTCTTTTCCTATTCTATGACATTTCTTTGAGTTTCTCCATAGGAGAAATTTTTGGTTGTGTTGATATACCATATTCACACTTTCACGAACAGTTGAGAAAAAAGGTGGTTCTCAAAAACCTAATATTATATTGAAAAGGGAAACATATATATGAGTTCTTAATTAGGACTGGAATAGGAAATCAAATAACTATCTGAATGAAAACGCAAATTTTCAATTTCAGATTTTTTCTTTTGAGTTAGGGTCCTTTCAGAATATCTATCAGATGTAGTTCAATGTCCAGCGTGGCTTTAGCTGCGGACGTAGTCGTTTTCTGTTAGACATTCACAAAAAATACCTTTTTTTTATGGTGGATTTCTCAATTCACAGAAAAATCTTTCTATTCAATATTAAATTGAGAATGTTTGCCTTTTCAACACACAAGAGGTTATCTTGAACGATAGAAGATAGTGACTAAAGTTTATCTTTCAGTCGCAGATGATTCCACATCTGATTTTATGAACATCCTGTTCATATTTTCAAACAAATCAATCTAATATTGTATATTTTGATCTATGTTAGATAAAATAATTTGAAATATTTATTTAAGACAAAATACATTACAAAATGTTTTTATGAAACTCCTCAAAACATCGTACAATGCATAGATCAGGGATAGTTTCATTATATTTTGATTATTTGCGAATATATTTGGAGGGAACAATATATGCATCGTGAATGGTGACCCTCCCATTGGAATTTGGATTTGGAATATTTTCTGAAATGTGTATTTTGTATGATAATTTGGCAGATTGATTTCCAGTAGGAGTTTCAGTCTAAATACCATATCTAATTTTACCAGCCGTCTTCCTCCTCTAAGACTGGGACCAAATCGGGGGTATGATGTTATGATCTTCTCACAAAACAGAATAATTGTCAATTTTTCATTTAAAGTGGTAACTGATCAGTTTCGACCACGTTCATGTTTTATTGGGGAATTTCTTCGGGCTTAGATTTTTTTTTCGACCGAATCTGTTTCAGAAATTATTGAGTTTGTGATGTTATTTGACTCTCCTCTCGATGGATAAGACATGAGTAATTGTGCAGCGGATAACGTACGCTACAACTTGTATGATCTGTCCAACCATAGTGGAAGAACTTATAGCGGACACTACACGGTTTACTGTAGACACATAGCCCGAGTACAATGACTGCACCAAAATTCCTTGTAAGTGGAGAAGCACACGTCCTCTTCTATGACCAAAAGGCACAAAATCATATCTTTGAAATTATATAATTTAGTTTTTTTATTCTAATTTTACTAGCATCATCAGACTGAATATTGTTCACTCTTCACTTTTCCACTCAACTCAGTTATGGAGTAATATGGGGAATTCATCTGGTGCAGCTAACATATTCAAGAACCAAAAGAGGGAATCGGGGTCATAGCTAATGGCAGCTGTATTGAACACTGTCGCCCAATTTTCATCAGTTATAGAATTATGCCTCTGCCCTGTTTATACATACAGTGCTTCTCAAAAGTCCCTCCCCCCCTCTTATTTTTGGAACAATTATACATAAACAAGTGAAATTTGGAAACTGAATATTAAAGATTGTAAACCCTACTAGTGATGATAGATGACGAAATCGTCAAAGATGACGTCACAAGGCCATTGTGGCCAATAATTTTAAATGGAACCCTACGGCAAGCGACACCTCTTTTAAAAGGTATCGAAAAGACCTATTCAATGATACTAATTCTGTTTGTGTTTATGGCAGTTTTAATGGCTCATTAGTAAACATTAAAATTTAAATTCCATTCAGTATGATATTCATTACAGATTTAAGAATCAGTATCTACTTAAAGAAATTGCTCGAAGTGACCTCCATTCACTTCCTGACAGTGAAATATCCTATTTTTAAACTCTTCTCGTACTTTTGCAAATGTGTCTGCGGAAACAGCCTCACATTCTGCAACAATACGTTGTTTTAAAACTCAATATTGTCAGGTTCAGTTGCGTAAACCTTCGATTTAAGGTATCCCAACAGGAAAAAAATCCAAAGGTGTGAGGTCCGGTGATCGAGCTGGCCATTCCGTTGAACCTCGTCGTCCAATCCATCTACCACGATACTCCTCATCCAAATACGGTCTTACTGCACCGTAATAGTGTGGAGGAGCACCATCATGTTGGGATGTTATTTCCAAATTGCCGAATTCATCTGGATTATCTTCCAAAATTTCAAGGATCAACGGTTCTATTGCGTTTTGCAACAGCTCCAGATAAACCTCACCAGTTAAATTGGTATTTAAAAAAAGAGGCCCAACGATGTGGTTTTCCAGGATACCTGCCCAAACATTCACCTTCTGGAGAAATTGGGTATGTGTTTCACGAAACAGGTGAGGATTTGCGTCACTCCAATACCTCACATTCTGTGTATTTACATTTCCATTTAGATAGAAAGTACTTTCGTCACTAAAACAAATTGTTTTGACATAGTCTGGCTGTTGGTTAATTTTAGTTTCCATATTTTCACAGAATTCTAGTCTTCGGTCTGGGTCGTCGTCTAAGGGTTGATAAACCGTTTTGAATTCGTATGGATGAATTATTTTTTTTCAACACCCTGTGTACTGTACTTCGACTGACTTCAGGTAGATGCAACGTGAGCTGTTGAAGAAGTAGGATTAACTATTACTTCTGCCAGTATATCAATTTTTTTCTCATCAGAAATTTGTGGTCTGCCAGATCGTTTCGCATCATTAATACACCTCTTATTAAAAATGCGTTCTGCTGCATGAATATTTTGACCAGTTTCACCAAGAATTAGGATCGCTGCTACTTTATCACCTAAAGCACGTACCATTCCGCTTCTTGAAGCACTCAAACGTTCGGCTCACAACAGTTTAACAAATTATTAAAATGTACAAAAATATGCAAAGTACCAAACGTTGCTAAAACAGTTAAACGTTCGATCAACAATACACAAATTATTAAATGTACAAAAACTTGGACAATTACAAAAACGTCGAATAGGGAGACTAACAAAAACGTTAGCTTCTTTGACAACTATCCAGAGGCGGAGCTTGAATTTAGAATTTTAGTATTAACTGATTTAATTCATCACAGCTTTGCGTTTTTTAAAAGCGAGTTGCCAAAACTGCCATAAAGACAAACAAAATTAGTATCATTGAATCGGTTTTTTCGATACCTTTTAAAAGAGGTGTCGCTTGCCGTAGGGTTCCATTTAAAATTATTGGTCACAATGGCCTTGTGACGTCATTTTTGACGATTTCGTCATCTATCATGACTAGTAGGGAAGTTTACAACCTTTAATATTCAGTTTCCAAATTTCACTTGTTTATGTATAATCGTTCCAAAAATAAGAGGGGGGAAGGGGACTTTTGAGAAGCACTGTGTATAGTACCCTACTTGAAAGTCATGGAAATATACAACAATTGACAACTCAGATAACTTGGAGGCATAAAAACGTAGTGCAAACACTTGAAACACAATGCAAATTATAGGTATGGATAACTGCAGCAATATTTATGGATGTTTTTTCCTCTTCTGCGACATTATACTCCATACAATAGAAATCGCCAAATTAATCCAACGGTGTATCGCGTCTTGCTATCGTTCGATAACAGTAAGTATATCATGTCTTACCTCCAGAAGAAGGATGGAATATGCTGCTTTGTTCGCGAACGTGTTAATAATAATAGAATAATAAATGCGTTTAATCTATTAGGGTCATATACATAATATTGGAAACGTCATGTAAAATAAAAACGATTAGCTCTGATGATCAAAACACTGTAAAAACAATTGGTAATGAAAAAATTTTAAAAGCGATTTGAATTTTGTTGATCTCTTCTCATTCTTTATAGTGTTGGGAACAGAAGTTAAAAGTTTGATGCCTTTGTAAAATGGGCTATTTTCGAAAAGAGTTGTTTTATGTTTGGGTACCCTAATGAAGTTTCCCTCCTGCATTGTAGGATAATTGTGAATTTGTAAATTATTTCGAACATTGATGGTTGCCAACAAGTAGTATGTATTTATACATGAAAATACTTGGTAGAGTTAGGATCTTATGATATTGAAAGGATGTCCTACATGAGTATCTTCTTCCAAGACCGAAAATAAGTCTGATGATTCTTTTTTGAGAGACGAAAATCCTTCTTACATATTGTGAATTGCCCCTTAGTATAATAATATAATATATGCAGAATATATCAATGCATAGTAGACTTTCAGGAGCTGTGCAATTCTAAGTGTGTTTTTCAACTTCAGAATTGCATAATAACCATTGTTAATTTTTTTTTATATGAAATTTATGTTTGTTTCCCAACTCATATTGGAATCCAGATATGATCCCGAAAATTTGGTACTATCAGCTATCTTATTAATATCGTTGTTTATTTTCACTTGGAGCTGATTCATAGGTATGTGTTTCGAATGGAATTGCATGCATATCGTATTTCCGGTGTTTACTATTATTAAAAAATTCATCCTATACTACTCACTGAATTCATGAGACAAAATATACAATTTTATTTGGAGTTCCTGAGGGGTCTCAGCATATGTTACTAGTGTTGTATTATCTACATAAAGGAAAAATATGCTTCGTAATCAAGTATAATGGAAGATAATTTATGAATAGAAGGAATATGAGTGGACCTAATATATATCCCTATGCGACTCCGATGACCATGTTATACATATTTGATTTTTCATTATCTAATCCGATATATACTACTTTTCAAATATGAATCAAGCCATGAAAGTATCGTTCCCCTAAATCCTAGGACATATAATTTGTTTATTATTCAGACATCCACTTCAAACTAACCATAGAACATTCCAGGATTCGTGTGAGTGCAAGAAATACTCATAACAGGTATTTTATCTTCATAAACTCAATCAAGTGGGAACATTCATCGAGCTGTCACATTCTCTGTTTGATTACAAAAAACACATCATTTTGAGTGAAAATATTCTTCTTCTGTTTATCACAAAGACTGAGAATAACCTATAAATATTTATTTTGGATTATTTCTATTATTGCGCATGAACAAGCAAATTTAAAGTTCAATTTTGATTGGTTGAAAAGTATTACTAGAATAAGATAGATATCGCAGGCATAGGTTGATTTGAGTAATATTTCAATAAAAGACAACTATCTTATTTTTGGACTCATCATCTATAATTGGATCATTTCACAATCGAGCTGCAATCCTCCTGAGATTGAGAGAATCATCTCTACATGGGCGTACCGACTGAGCTGGAAAAAGGTAAAATAAAAAGAAAAAAAAAGGACAGGTAAAGTGTACAGAAAAAAAGGTTAACAAGCATCATAGCCGGAGTTTTCTATTGTTATGATCAGTATATGTCACAAAAATTTAAATAAATAAAAATCAAAAATAAACTTACTGACAACATAACAATATATATATATATATATATATATAAATATATATATATAAATATATATATATATATATATATATATATATATATATATATATATATATATATATAATATATATATATACATTATAATAATTAAATTTCTTCATGCTGTACACATACGATATCAAATTCCATTAGAATACATATCTTTCAATGATTTTACTAATTGCCGATGGGACCGTAACCGGTCTATAATTATGAATATTTGTAGAATCGTCCTTTTTGTGTATAGGTATGATTCTACCAATTTTGAGAAAATCCGAAAACGTATAGTACTGCAATACATCTAAGAGCTTCATTATTATTCATTACCGATAAGGATAAGCGGTCGACCGACCACAAGCAGGGACGTACTCGATACAATGAAATTTTCACAAAAGGTGATATGTTTAACTGACGGCCTGTCCTGATTATTTTAAGAAAATTAGTTGATAACATATTTCAAACCTAATATAAAAAGGTTACAAATAAATCAAAGTAGTCATAACTATCAAATTTCGTGGACAAATTTCAATTCGCGCATTAAAATGTAATATAGAAGATAATTTACGTATTTTCAAATCTGTACCTGGAAACCCCAGCCCTTTTTCTATTGACTTCATACCTCGAACAATGGGCCATGATAACGGTATCGGATTAGCATTTATAATGAGTCTCTTAGATCTGTGGCAGAAGTATACCCAAACATACGGATTGTTCAATGATATGAGATAATGTTTGGCTATGTAGTATTCTTTATGTGTCTCATTCACGCCAAATATTTTCCACGATACGCTACTGTCACGTTCAGAGCAGATGAAAATTGATAATTTTCACTTCAAGAAGAAATCCAGAATATGCAGGGCGATAGGCATTTTCACTGCGAACCTTCGTTCGTGTCAATATCGATCAGGTCCCGCTACATAGTTTCGGAGGCCGTGCAAATCCCTCGCATCGTCATCAGATTGGAATCAACAGCAACCCTCAAAGTAGTGCCGATTTCAGTAATTAACGCATATCACAGGAAAAGCTGATATCTCGTTATGGAGTTAGGTGCTCGAAAGCACGGCTTTCCTTTGTCAGCCAATTATAACGGCCTTTAGAGATAAACAGCGCGGATAATCTATCAAATTAATGTTTATCCAGAACGATTTGTTATCGTTTAAGCTCGCGCGCATCGGCGATCACGCATAGTCCGAATGGTTACCATATTTCACCGCTGCTGGTAAAGCGATTTCAGTTATTATCGATCGTTAATACGCGCGATCTATTACGATTTCAATTAACCTTTCTGTTTTTTTTTATTATCCGAAATACCGCATGTGTGAGAAAGTTTAACACAAAGCTTAAATATCATGGGTATTATAACTACGTCTTCTCAGAAAATAATCTCTGAAGTGGCACAAGAGTTGGTCTTGGAATCATACCTTTTCATTATATAGGTTGATCCAAAGGTGCGTGCAAGCTCAATAACTTTGATAGTTTTTTCGACACTTCTAATTGTTAATGAATTTCACTCGCTAGTGAATATGGTCTACTGCTTTGGGAAGCTGACAGAAATCGTTTAATAATGAGCAGAATCTACCATAAAATATATCTAGGAGCAAGAACTTCATGGATGTCTTCATTCTAAAATTTGGGGCTAGAACCCCAGAACTGCAGCAATAACAATAATTGTTACCATTCCTTTTGTTCGGTAATGTGACCTTTCTGATTATGCAGAATAGAAACTACACACAATATGTTGAACTATTTATTGTTCCCAAAATACGATATATCAATACGCACATCGATCATATACTCGTCTCTCTCGGTACCTGTTCAGTACCCTCCCCCAGAGAACGTGCGCTTCACATTACGCCCTAGAACTATATATATATATATATATATATATATATATATATATATATATATATATATATATATATATATATAGAAGAAGGGTAGTCTCGTGACTGGACTAGTTGAAAATAACTATGAATTTGAAATAAACTTAGTAGAAAGGATATTTGACTGCAACCTCAAGGAATATCCTTTCTACTACTATCCTTTCAAATTTAATTAAAATATATATAATAATTATAAACCTTAATCTTCAAGGATATCCATAACATATTCTCCAGAGATGTCCATAAGATATCTTTCAAAGATATCCATAAGATATCTTTCAGGAATATCCATGAGATATCCTTCAGGGATATTCAAAAGCTATCTGAAAGATTCCTTGAGAGATATTCTAAGGTTATCCTTCGGGGATATCCATCGAAGATAAAATATAGTAATAGCAATCTGGAGGGAAATGAAATAATGGTATTGAACAAAAAAAAATGTATTAATAAACTCTGGTATCGAAAAAATTCTCATAAACTTCGGAGTTATCAACAAATAAAATGTATATGTGAACTCTAAAATCAAAACAGAATATTAAATGCAGAATAATCAAAAAAATAAAGTTAATGAAAAAATAGAATGCTATTTTCTTCGTCCATCCAGGTGTTTCCTTTATTCTGGAAGATGACAGATGCCATTCTTTGGCCCTTCTCAGCCAAGCCTAGATGGCTTCTCCAGTAGCTTTTTTATTTTCCGTCGAATCACTGAGGTCAGCCGCTTCTGAAATGATATATTCACGGGTATAATTAACGTTGAAATTTACAAAAAAATACTGAGAAATATTATGCTTTCTTTTGAATTCGAATACTGATGATGATAGTTTTTCTCTCTCTTCATTGGTATACTATGATATATATATATATATATATATATATATATATATATATATAAGCATTTTTTACATAAACTTTTCTTGGAAATTTTGCATTCTCACTGAACTAGCAGTCTCTTATGAGACAATACAAATAATCGAATAAATTGAACAACTGAATGGGATTTTCACCTAGTGATAATTCAGCTAGTTTTAGTTGTCCACTTTATTTTTTTTGCTCCATTCCAGCTATATTTGGAGGCAAACATATTAGTGAGCACGGAAGAAAGGCATCGTTCCACAGTCATATTTTTGAGATTTCATTTAGGTACCTAAAAAAAGAGTTCTAGAATAAAAAAAAATACAACTTACCTACATAAGCCTTGAACTTCGATCCAGTTCCCAAATATTCTTTCGAAAGATTCATTTTTTCAGTGCAATCAATAGGAAAATGTTCGAATCTACTGATGAATCATCTTCATCACATGTCCACTGCTGTAGGCATTCACACCATTTTTAATCTGGGCACTGTGACATTTGAAAAACTCGTGTATTGTGGCAAATGTAACGAGGTGCTTTTCAGCATTTCTGAAAATATCGAAACTCAAACAGCAAACACATAAATGCATTGGAAATAATAGATTTTTATAGGTTATGTCCTTCTTGATTGATATTTACCTGTATTTGGCCAATATATAATTCCCTTTGGAAACAATCAATTGCTCCAGATGAAAACCATTATGTCCAGACCAACAGGGTATAAAAACGAAAGAAAATAGAAAAAAAACATGACATTTGTTTGGATTCAGTGCTATGACTATGACCTTCGACCTTCCTCAACAAAATGACAGACGTCGCCAGTAATTATGCGTATAGTATGGCCAGGCTGTCGCAGACACATGTATATCTGTTCTGTGGTCGCAGAGGGTCCCCGCGACAACATATTTTTGAAAACGTACAATGTATATCTACGAGAATATTTACATTCATTTATGATTGCTTTGGATATCTCATGGCTATCCCTAGGATATCTTCTGAAGGATATCCATTTCAAATCATGTAGAAAAACGAAACATGAGATTTTTCCAAAAAAAAATAACCCATATGTAATGAGCATGGGAGAAGCTCAGAAATTGACACAATAAAAATCAATCTTGCAATTTAAACTTATCCATATTTGCTCCGGATATCTTATGGCTATCCATATGATATCTTCTGAAGGATATCCATTTCAAATCCGTCGACGGATATCTTATGGATGTCCATTTCAAATCCAGGGATATCCCGACCAGAATATATATATATATCTATATATATATATATTATATATATATATATATATATATATATATATATATATATATATATATATATATATATATATATATATATATATATATATATATATATATATATATATATATATATATATATATAAAGGTGTGAAGGTTAGGTTTTAACTATATATGACTATACCAAGAGTGTTGTATGTTGTGACATGTTATTTTATAAATTTCTGCAAGTAAAAGGGTTTAACCTCACTTTCAGTTCCTGATGAAGAGACAATAAATGACGCGAAAGCTTGAATAGAAAAAAGAGTTCACTTTAATTTCCATACCCTTGTTGACTGCATACCCGAATTTAAAAAGGATTCTCATATATATACATATATATATATATATATATATATATATATATATATATATATATATATATATTTATATATTGTTAGCTGTTGCTTCGCTTGCATGCACCCGATAATTGGGAATGATTTCTGAAATCACCCCTCAGTTGTGAGCCAAACATATTTTCTCTCCAGACCTACCCAAAATACATATACAATAAATACATACAATAAATACGTATTTCGTTATGGATTATGGTACACTTGTTTAAATCACATAAAATGAAATAACTAATAAAAAACATTCTTAAAGACAAGCTTTCATTTAAGCCTTGTACTAAAACGTATAAAATAAGTTTAAGTCATCACTGACAATGATTTAATCATTTTTTGTTGAATTATTTGGTTTCAAAAAGCTTGTCGCGTGAATTGTAATAAAATTAATACTTCGACAAGTTCTTACTTACCAACCAATCACTGCCCAATCAAATTAATTGGTACCTAATTTTTAGAACACTGCGCGCGACAAGCTTTTTGATACCAAATAATTCAACAAAAAATTATTAAATCATTGTCAGCGATGACTTAAACTTATTTTTTACGTTTTAGTACACGGCTTGAAAGCTTGTCTTTAAAAAAGTTTTTTATTAGTTTTTTTATTCTTTTTTTTTTAGTGTGTTTGTCTTAATCGGTTCATTTCTAATAGAGCATCGTTATTACAGGGTCTCTTCCCTGTAAGTTTTGAGCTGAAAGAAATCATGATCTCCGACACCAAAAACTCCCACACACCAATTTTGAATAGAATCTTACCATAATCATAAAACTGCGCCATCCTGAAGTCGCCATCTTGAATTCATAGATTTTGTCATAAAATTCATAATTTCCGAACCTGAAAACCCCCACAACCAATTTTGAATGAAATATGACGATAATCAGAAAACTCGTCCTCCATCTTGGGGCCACCATCTTGAATTTATAAATTTTGACAAACAATTCAAAACGTCCGACCGCGAAAACCGCCGCATACCAATTTTGAATCGAATCTGACCATGATCACGAAACTCGTCCTCCATCTTGAGGACCATCTTGAATTTATGAATTTCTACAAAAAATTCATAATCTCCCACCCCGAAAACCCCCGCATACCAATTATGAATCGAATTGGACCATAATCACAAAACTGTCCGCAATCCAGGAGCCGCCATTATAATAAATTTTAAAAAAAATAATTTTCCACCACAAAAACCCCCACATATTAATATTGAATCAAATCGGACCATAATTACAAATCTCATCCGCCATCTCAGAGCCGCCATTTAATTTTTTCTCTAACAAAAGTTCCATAATGCATTGTCACCAGAATTATGAACACCTGCCAAATTTCAAACTAATCGGACGACTAGAAGTCGGTCAAAATTCACTTGCAAGATTTGACACTAACTAACGAACGAACGAACTAACAAGTGAAACTATAAATAAAAGCTTGTGAAAACAAAACGTGTGTAATAATAATGACATAAGCTGGGAGTACCTCCACGTAGTATATTACCTAGGTACATGTAAAACAATAAAACCTAAACAAAAAACAAAACTTAAAGCGGCTTTCCAAATACTTTATCACGAAATTATACCCTAAAAAGTATGAAATAAAAATAAGTTCAAACACTAAAACCCGACTACTGAAAAATCACGCTCTAAAAATTATGAAACAAGAAAATATTCTCATCTGAAATTGTTGTGTACAAACTATTCAATATTTATCGTCGTCGATTAAATATACAACTTACACGTAATATATTTCATCTGATGGCATGTCATAATGACAACGTTATGTCACTCAATTTTGATGACATAAGGAAGCTCATTATGGTACTTAGTCCCATAATGAATTCATTATGGTACTAAGTACCATAATGAAATTCTATATGAAAAACATGTGATGGTGATATCAAAAAAGTTTATTCAAAATGCATAACTATGTACAAAACTATTTATTATAAATGGTAAAAGAGCAATTACTACAATTTGCCATATTAATTCCAATGGATTCTAGAGTTTTCACATCAGTAGTTGATGCTTTTTGGTGAACTTATAATGGTTGTTGGCACCAAAAATTGCTTCTAATATTTTTTTCTTTTGCTCTTTCGAATTTTTTATGTAACCTTCAGAATCACTCATTATTATTTAAATTATATTCAATTCTACGTGACAATTGTGTTTGACAGCAGATAAATATTGACGTTGTCAAGGAAATGGCAAAGCACAGCTCACTAACCTACTAATATTTGAAACTACACATATACTTACTCCTTTAAAAATAGTTGTCATTGTGACATGTCAAAAATGCAGTTTTATTTTTCGAAATTATTAATAAATGCCATCAGATAAAATTTTGTATGTAATAGAATCATAAACAATCATATGGCACACGGCTAGCCTCGCCCAATAAATTCAGACTTGTACCATAATGATCGTCTTTATGATCCTTATTACATAAATAACTATCAATGTAGGTATTTAATACCTATTCATAGTGATGTTCAGAGGATAGCCGTGGTCATATGCCACCTACCCTAACAAAACAATACATTCTAACAGTAGTAAGCGATCATAAGATTTAGGGCAAAGTGGCATATGACCACATCTATCCTATGAATATCACTATTAATATGTATTAAATACATTGAAATATATTACGTGTAAGTTGTTTATTCAATAGACGATAAATATTGGATAGTTTTTTCATAACAATTTCAGATGAGAATATTTTCTTGTTTCATAATTTTAGGGCGCGATTTTTCAGTAGTCGGGTTTTAGTTTTTGAACTTATTTTTATCAATAAATTATACTGTTGGTTTGTTTCTGTCTGCCTCGTGGGATCCTTGCACACTTGAACGTTTAGTCTCATTTTTTTAATTTAAGTTTTATTTAATTTTCATCCCGTTATATTTTATCCATCCCGCGCTTCTTCATGAATGTCTATTTATTATTTTTTGTTTTGACTCGCATTCGATATGAATTACGTGAACTTTCCCAAACCTTCATAAAGTACTAGTGTTATTCAGAAGAACTGAGTTTGTTATGAGATAATTTCGAATTCACTTCATTAACACTGACTTTCAATATTGAATGATTGAATTTTCGCACTTTCGCATTTCAGCTCAATTAATTAATTAATTATTTAAACAAACTCTTACTTGACATCTCCAAACTGCATGAATCAACAGAATTAGTGATTAGTCTAACATCCTGATTCTGAACTAACTTGATGACTTCTGTTTCTGAACTAGCTTGTGATTGTCCCCGAACATCGATTTTATACAGGAATATACCGCATGGACTGGGGTCAGGTTCAGAAAAACAACTTGTTTTATTCCCCATGAGTGAATAGGAGCATTGTACTTTACCAATTAATTAATTTCTTTTTTGTTTCCGATAAATTATATTGTCTCTGTTATGTGCGGTGACGGTTTATACGTTATCTATAGTCCGTAAAATAAAGGCGTGGAGTAATAAACTCTCATTTAGTATGCAAAATCCAAAGAATATGGGTTTTTTCTAGCAGTTCGTACTCATACCTTCCTGGATTTGATACGATAAGCGGTTTTATTACTCCATGCCATTATTTTACGGACTATAACTTATTAATTATATAGATATTGGTATCCTCTTAGAAATGACATAATATCTGAGAATTTATTGGTATGTTTATTCCTCGTGATATCAAAAATATATAAATAATAGTTTAAAAAAACACGCTTTTTAAAAAAACCAACTAAAAAATAAATAAATAATAGTTTAAAAATAAAATAAAATTTTTGATAAATATAAATTAATAATAATGTATATAAGAAAAAATTTATCTTTAAATTTTGTTTTTTAATTATTTTTTTTTTTAAATAAAATATTTTTTTTTTATTTATATTATTAATTATTAAAAAAATTTACACTATTCTTAATTCAAATTTATTAAAATTTATTTTCGATTTTTTTATTTTGGTTTTCTATAAAATGGTGTTTTTTTAGTTTTTTAAACTATTATTTATTTTCTACTTTTTAGTTTGGTTTATTAATAAAAGCATGTTTTTTTATTTTTTTTAACTATTATTTGTTTTAATCTACTATTAATTCCGTTATTACTATTAGTAACTGTAATTGTTTTCCAAATCAGTAATGTGTACAGCTGTATTAATAGTCAAATCTCGATTTCAGAAGTCATTCAAAGATTTTAACGTTGTCAATATATACAGTAAGCCGCCATCCTGAATTTTTCAATTTTCACGAAAGAATCATAATAATCGACCTCAAAAACCCCCACATACCAATTTTGTATAGAATCGGACCATAATCACAAAACCCGTCCACCATTTTGGAGCCGCCATCTCGAATTTTTCAATTTTCACGAGAGAATCATAAATTCCTCCAACCCCACATACCAATTTTGAATAGAATCAGACCATCATCACAAAACTCGTCCGCCATATTGGAGCCGCCATTTTTTTTCACACAAAAATTTATTAATGCACTGTCACCGGAATTATGTACACCTGCCAAATTTCAAATCATTCGGACGTCTGGAAGTGGGTGAAAATCAAGTCCAAAGGAGTCGGTTACAAACAAACATACAAGTGAAGCTTGGTGGGTTACTTTTATTTTAATTATTCCATATCACTTACCTACAACAGGCCGTTTGATGCCCCCTTGACCCTAAGCTATCAAGTGATTCCCCACTTCTGCTCTTCTGTTGATAACTTGAAATTATACAAAATCGTTAAAAATTATGAAGAGTTTTTATGCAAAAAATTAAATTGATGGGTACAATATTATAATGGCGTAGCTTGAATGGTATCGATCGCGCTATGAATAAGCATTCATCAAAATATTTCAATAGAATCAATCATCCTTCATCTTATGAAGGATAATTATTAGTATCCTTTATGAAGTATATTATGAGGAAGAAAAGTTTTTCAATATAACATTTTCCTGAAACTTGTATGGAATGGAGATATTAAGCGTACAAAATTCTTGCATTTCATTGTGCAAATGGGTTATTTGCAATGAAATGCATGCAATTCCTGCTGAAGTTCTCATTCCGCGTCCACTCCAAAAGTTATACCGACTAGTCCATATTGAGTGGTTTGGAATGCACACTGAAATTTGATGACATTGAGAAAATGTTTTTATTGCACATCACATGAATGTTGTGATTTATATGTGCCCGAAAAATTCTTATGAAACACTTTAACAGAATAAAAGATTTCCAGTATATCAGCACTCAGCACTCAGTTTTGAAAACTTGCTGATATCAATGTTATTTTTGACCATAACTGTTGATTTCAAGATCGATTATGTGAACCATACAGTTGGTGATTTTGAAACCTTGGCCTTTTCCAGAAAATATACCGGAAATACTTCTTTTAAAATTTTAATATTATGATGTTGCACCATTCCATAAGAATCTCATACTATTTTAGATAAATTTGCTGGGATTTTTGTGGTAATAAATTTGCATTGGCGGCTTCATAAATTTCAGCTGGATTGTCACTCATTTTGCTTTTTTACACGCTTTATATTAGCTTCACTTGTATATTTGTTTGTTTGTTTGTAAACGACTCCTTTGGGCACGATTTTGACCAACTTCCAGACGTCCGAATGATTTGAAATTTGGCAGGTGTACATAATTCCGGTGACAATGCATTAAGGAATTTTTGTGTGAAAAAAAAACAAAATTGCGGCTCCAATATGGCGTACGAGTTTGTGATTATGGTCCAATTCGTGTCAAAATCGGTATCCGAGAGTTTTCGTGGTCGAAGATTATGATTCTTTTGTCAAAATTGAAAAATTCAAGATGGCGGCTTTAAAATGGCGGCCGAGTTCTGTGATTATGGTCTGATTCTATTCAAAATTGGTATGTGGGGGTTTTTGGGGTCGAATATTATGATTCTTTTGTGAACATTGAAAAATTCAAGATGTCGGCTTTAAAATGGCGGCCGAGTTTTGTGATTATAGTCTGATTCTATTCAAAATTGGTATGTGGGGGTTTTTGGGGTCGGAGATTATGATTACCTAATTTGATAAGATTATTACATTTTTTAATTTGCAAAAAAATAATAAAAATAATAGTTTAAAAAAAACTAAAGAAACAGGCTTCTATAAATAAACCACACTAAAAAGTAGGAAATAAATAATAGTTTAAAAAAACTAAAAAACACGCTTTTATAGAAAACCAGACTAAAAAAATTGAAAATAAGAAAAAAAATTATTTAATTTATAAAAACGCGTGGGGTGCATGGTATCAATAATTATATAGTACATTACACACCTAGGGCAGTAAAGTAAGAAATGTCTCAGATCACAGGTAATTGTTGGCCGAGGCGATACCATGCATTTTTTTCAAATAAATATATAAATAATATATAAATAAATATTTTTTATTTTTTAGTCTGGTTTTCTATAAAAGCATGTTTTTTAGTTTTTTTAAACTATTATTACCGTTTTTATTGTGTATTAATAATTTATTTAAGTATATTGAGTGAAAAAAGTGGTTCTTTATTGCACTGTGCAATGAAATGTTTATTGCACTCATCTTCTATTTTTTATGTTTTTTTTAATATTAAATGTTTTTGTAGATTAAGTGTGTACGTCCAAGGTTGGGTTTGAAAGCAGCTTCAATAGCTGAACCCCGCCCATTCATCATTCTTGTTAAATATTCAATTGTAAACCATTTAAGATGATGAATAAAGGCATGTTATTATTATTATTGTTATTATCTGTCATTCTACATCTATCATTTGTGATCATGACAAACATAAAGTCAAATTGTCGCAATTTTTAGAAAGCTTTTTATTTTCCTACACTTAGTGCCTTCTGAATAAAACATTTTTTGGTTTTTGCAGGAACGTAGAAAAAATATTGTATGCAACTCGTGTTTATTGCACTCGACGTGTTGTCCAAGTCGGCCTGGTGGCCTCGTCGGACAACTTCACGTCGGGTGCAATAAACACTTACTTTTTGCACATGTTGCATAAATAACTATTGAATATTATATTACTGACAGTAACGGAAAGCTTGTTAATAAACTACCTAGTAACGCAACCTCTTCTTTTGTTTCATGGGGAAATAACTCAAAGAAGCAAATTGAGTGTTACTTGTAGGCTACCCCAAGTAGCATTTTAAGTGGACGGAACGTAGCGGTCACGAAAACTGGAAAACTTTGAAGTGTTTGATCACAACCACTGCCACGTAATATACACTGTTCTCTCACGCGGCAGCTACCAAAATGGGAAACACGTTTTTGGTGGCTGCTACGTTCCGATCTACGTTCCTGGATCTCAGATAGCCACATTCCAACCACGTTGTGGTCACCTGGCAAAAACGTGGATATGTAATGGCCGACACTAGACACGTTAAACAACTAACTGCGTTTGTGTAAATATGTAGCTTGATCTCTGTTCAGCAACATATTTTTGTGATAAATGTTCCTCATTCTTCCATTTTGCCTGATTCATTTCTAACACTCGATCAACTATAAAAATATATAACATATGAACATAAAACGGGTGAGTAAGTATATTGAATTTGGATACTTCTGATTGGGATAAAATTAAAACGATTGAAAGTTTTATGTGAAATATGGGTATTGTAGCTCGATTGTGAGCACGCGCCATCTGAATACACTTTATTTAAGGAAAACATTATAATTTTGGAAATAACTCGCCTCTGAAATGATGGACCTAAATCCCTCAAACATTCTTTTATCAATCTTGGTTGGTTGAAACAAATACTTACGTAACAAATCACTACGTTCGATGCAGTGCTGATGACAAATACATCTTTATTGAATATTCCGATAATTTCTCTAATAATGGCGACCCAGCATATTCCTGTAAATATGGCAGCTTTTTGAGAATATAACTTTAAAGTGGCAGAAAGTGTAATATACCACTCTAAAGCTCCTCCCATCATGAAGTGACCAGTGGAACTGAATTATCAACTTTTCCACCACTGCAAAGTGGCCTATGACTCACCACTTCAAAGTTATAACCTAAAAATTACAAATGGTCATATACCCTTGAAAGGGGCGAACACTTCCAAGTTATAACCTCGAAATTGCGGGTACAAATAAATATTAATATTACAAAAGTAATGAAAATGATGGCATTTATGCAAACAGAATTAACAATTAAAGTATAAATATTCAGCAGGAGCACAAGTCAGAGATCCGATCTATTTAAATTAACCTTCTTATACAAAATCAAGAAAATTTGTCTATTGAAAACGCATAACCCATTTTATTTTGATTGAATATCATTCACGTTTCACGTAATAGGTAAAACGAACTTTTTGCAAGCCACAACAAAATAATTTGAGAAAAGTAAGGTTAGTTTTCGTCATCGCGCTGACCAATCCACGGTCACTTCAAAATTAAGGAAAATTGTCTATTGAAAATGCTACTCATTTCATATTGAATAAAATCATTCATGTTTCACGTAACAGGTAAAACAAACTTTTTGTAAGCCACAAGAAAATAATTTGAGAAAAGTGAGGTTAGTATTCGTCATCGCACGGAACACCAATCCACGGTCACTTCATAATCAAGGAAAATTGTCTATTGAAAATGCATAACTCATTTCATATTGAATAAAATCATTCATGTTTCACGTAACAGGTAAAACAAACTTTTTGTAAGCCACAATAAAATAATTTGAGAAAACTTAGGTTAACTTTCGTCATCGCGCGGAATTATTTTATCAAATGCGAACTGTGGTTATCACTTATGGAGATGGCAGAACGTGGCAACCATCACCACATATCACAATCAAGTGCCTGCCACATTGAAGGTTTTATGGAAGTTACCAAAACGTCACCGAAACTATCATACTCTCTTGAAAGTGACTCTGACTTCTAAGTGATATTTAAGTGGTACAGGATAGTTACCGCAACGGTTATTTTCCACTTTTAAGTTTGAAATCTTCAAAGTGTTTTGCTCCGTGGCCATAATGTTTCAGACACCTCAAATGACACTAATAAGTGATGGGAGTTACGTGACCACAACCATACACATATAAAATTTTAGTTATTCTTACTGTATAGTGGTAGATTTAGTGGTGATTACGTGATAACCACCGAGTCGAAGTTGCAGTATCAGTTTCCGTCACTATAATGCTGCTTGGGATTCTTAATGAATTTGTCTCCAAAAGTCGTGAAGTAAAAGTGGCCGTGAAGTGAATACGTCCAATGAAGGGACGCTGTTAAATCAGTAAAACTTCATGTTTTGTGACACTCGCCCAAAAAATATAATTTTAGAAAGTAGTATTTTTTTTTGTTTAGTGCTAACCTTCCCCATTATTATTATAAAAATCTAATACATCATGCTATTTCGCGTGTTTTCGCCGATATTTCATATGTTGCAGGTGTCACTTAGTTCTACAGAACAAAATAGCATCCCTGCGATTGCCACGTTTTTCTTCGGATATTTTCAATATTATCATAACAGAAAAAGATGACTGACTCTCTTATGAATATAAATGCTCTTATATCTTCGACATTCAGAAAAAGTAAACAAGATTTAAAGAAACTAGTAATTACTTGCCTCGCATCTGCTCATTAAATAGACGTGAGGCGCTCACATCTCGAACCTCATACTCGATTTTCAATGAGGCCGGGAAAAAACTAGAGTCCAGCTAACTCATAATTGCAAATCAATCTGTCCAATGAGATTTTGCGAGGCTTATGCAAATTTAGCACATATAATAATACCGATAATATTTGATTTCGTTTTCAGATATTACAATCATAATTGAATATCTTCTTTCAGCAGTGATTCTTTGGAGGATTTTTTTCATTCATTAATTACAGGCGAATTACGATGTGATGCATGAGCGACGGCAACTTGAGTGATAATAAATATTGAATGGATTGAATACACAAAAATAATACATTTTAAAAATGGCAAGTTATGAAAAAAGTTCGCTATTGAAGTTTATTTCCGAACAGTTTATAATTGATTCAATAGATTTGATGTTCGAGGGAAGTATATTGAAAATAAGGATACTGGCTCATTTCGGGGATTTCTTAAAATAATTCTGGTTGTCTTTTCTAATATATATTTTATTGTTATTTCTTGTTGGGAATGACTGTATATCAATGTTAACTATAGTTTCCAAGATTTTGACGAATAAATTATATTATTTTGAGTATATAAATCCCGGTTGAAGTAACATTTTTTATTAATAACATACACACCGTCTGCCTGAGGGGTTTCACAATACGATATTAGACAATGGATAAACCCTTTTTTTTTCAGTTCGGTTCCCGTAATTTTATCTTTAGCTAGATATTACCTTTATTAAAACAATTGATATCTACTTTGTTTTAGATCCTCACATTTATAATTCACGTTCAGTTATCAGGTATTTCATATTCAATCACAACAAATCATCCTGCAAAATTTTATCAAATGTTTCTTTTCGTCTATCATACAGTTGATAATCCGAGGTCCGGATTGTGTATTGCTTACTCATCATCCGATACACATATGTATATGTGCCTTTGTTTTTCTATCAAATGTGATCCTAGTCCTATTTTATTTACTCTTTTTTATTATATTCTACTTTCAAACCCCATGTGAGTATAAAACTTATATTTTGCAGATTTTTGAAAAAGCATATAAATATATATACAGTGTGACACACTTAAGACGAAGACGCCCCTGTATTTTAGTCATTTTTGAAAGCAGATATTTGATTTTTGGTACAGACGTAGACCTTCATGGGCCGCACTTTTCGCAATACTCAGCCTTAAACCCAGCCTACTGCGATCCCGCGAAAAGGGCAAATTCTCGATATTTTGCATCGCGTTGGAGATACCGAAAAAAGTTATTTGAAAAAGTTGCTTAGAACTCGGTTTTGACCCTACATACCGATTCAAGTGCGATTTTTAATTAATGGTTCTGAATAAGAAGTTACGGAAACAATAAATGTGGGAATGAGAATGAAAAACCTAATATTCATTATGAAAAAATTCAAATTCTGATTATAAGTTGTTACTTAAAAGCCACAGAGACGATAAAATCGGTCAAAATTAAATGACAATTAATGAAAAACTATTTATTGAACAGGAAATGAAATAAACACTAATATTAGAAGTCAGTTTCAAATATTGTCTCTCTCAACTGGTCCGCCCTCAATTCTGATACATTTTTAAATTATTTTTCTATTATTACTGGCCACTGGAATACTTATTTCACGGCAGGCTTGCCTTATTCTCTCACAAAGTTCTTGTCGATTTCGTGGCCTAGACTTGTAAATCTTACTCTTGACAGTTCCCCAGAAGAAAAAATCCATTGGTGTTATGCCAGGAGAGCGTGGAGGCCATTGTTTTTCTACCAATCTAACGTAATGGAAAATGTTCGTTTAACCACTTTCGAACCATCCAAGAATTATGAACGGAAGCTCCATCTAGCTGAACGTACATCTCTTGTCGCACATTGAAGGGTACATTTTCATTTATTTTCCATAATTCATTATCAAAAAAATTCAATAGTCGTTCAGCGTTAATGGTATTATTGGAGAAAAACGGTCTAATTACTCCGTCGCCTAAAATACCACAACATACATGAACTTTTTGAGAGTATTGGTCCTTACAGTTTATAACCCAGTGGGGATTTTTGGTAGACCAGTATCTGCTATTTTGGGCAGATATTATTCCATCAGTAGTGAACATTTTTCTTAGGAAATTTCTATCATTTAAAAAATTCCTTGGACCCAATAGCAGTAATCTAATCGTTTATATTCGTCACCTTCTTTCAATGTGTGCAAGAACTTTGGTTTAAAAGGTTTGATTTTATGACGAACGAGACATCTTCTGATTTTCTCTCCACTGAAATTTAATTGCTCAGACCTTTAACGCAAACTAATTTTTGGATTGGCAGGAACTGAAGCTAATATATTATCATCAACATGGTACCTTCGATTTCGATGTGGATTGTCAATAGCTGGACGATTCTTCAATACACTTCCAGTTTGAGTAAAAAGTTTATTCACGGAGGCTGCCGTTCCATGTCGAATACGATTTCGTTGCGGATGTCTTCTGTTGAATTCATGAGCAACTTGTCTGCTACTTCGAGCACCATCACCAAATAACCTTATTAGTCCAATTTTTTCTCGTAAATTAAGACGTTCAATGGGCATTTTGTTACTGTTTTTGACGCATTTACTTTCAAACTGACATTTGGTATAAATAGTTCATTTGTTTCCATGACACTCTAGCCCAAATTGAAAACTGTTGAAACACAAAATATGAGACTTCTTTGAAACATTGAGAATGACAATTTTCCATAAAAAATTGAAAAATTCCTCAAAATTGGAGACAGGCTAGTAAAGGAGACTAAATTCGATTAACTTACATTTGATAAAATAATAATTTTAAATTTTAGTTATTTCAATACGTTTATTCCATTGATTTCGACCATCTTATCATTTCTGTAGCTTCTTATTCAGAACCATTGATTGAAAATTCGAATTTTGCGTTGAAATTCGGTATTTGTGGTCAAAATCGATTTCTAAGCAACTTTTTGAAATAACTTTTTCCAACGCGAAGCAAAATATAGAGAATTTGCCCTTTTCGCGGGATCGCAGTAGGCTGGGTTTAAGGCTGTCACTCGGGCTGAGTATTGCGAAAAGTGCGGCCCATGAAGGTCTACGTCTGTACCAAAAATCAAATCACTGCTTTCAAAAATGACTATATCAGAATAAGACCGACAAACTCCGACTACAGATTCCTCACCTCATTTCGAGGTAAAAAGTTGCTATCAAGGTAGGTCCTAAAATGCATCCCCTCTGAGATACAGGGTGTCAAAAGTACGAAATAATTAAGATTTAATTTGTTTTCTCCGAAATTCCTGGAGGAAAAAATTTTAAACTTGGTACATTTATCAAGGTTTATCAACGTGCTAATTTGAAGTTATAGTTTTTCAAAGAAAGAAAAAGCCAAGTGTAGGGATTCTGCAATAGGCAGCGTAATAAACCATGACTAAACTATATTTTTGATATAAATTGAAATGATTGTTTTTGACTTGTTTCTTCTTTTTCTTGTGCTCGTTGTTTATGCTGCCGGTCCACTATGACACATCTCATTTCCTTGGTTTTTATTGGTCATTGTTCACTTCACTCGGGAGTTTTGTATTCACCATTATGTTTTTTTTCTTTTCTTATAATTTTAATAAACCACAATAATTTTTACTTCACTAAGTATTTTTGTATTCATCATTATGTTATTTTCTGTTTCTTATAATTTTAATAAAACACAATAGTTGTTAATCCAAGCAAGATAATTATTGGGGATCCTATACAGTTTGGGGGCCAGGGTCTCCCAAAGCAGGGCCTGACAATATATTCAATCTATTATAATAATATATGAGTATGTGAATGTATGTATGGGTGTATGAATGCGTAAGTGCATATATGTATATCATTCAATTCACTCAATATCCTAGTCATGCAACTACGATATTTAAGGTGGTTATTGTTACTATTTATATATTACTATTATGCTTTATAACATATTATTTATCTATTCGATACATGAAATTGTGAAGTCCATATTTATTGTGTTGTCTTCAATGTGTGGAGAGGAGTCAAACAAGCATCTCACGCACAAGGGTTATCAATCCTTTTGTGAGTTCTTCCTGCATATTCTCATAGAAATAATAGAATGTTTTGTCAATTAATGTTATGCTAATGGTTAATAAATTACAAATAGAAAAAAACAATATTGATGTAACCTCTTTTTAGAATACGTTTTTGGCTGATGATGGACCTATGTAGGTTCGAAACATGTGCCATGCCTGTTGAAAAGGGTAATAAATATTGTGCGGTATGACTAAAGCTGGATATATAGTTAGACGGACTGTAAACGTAGACGCACTGTATACATAACAAACGGACTGTAAAATATTATTAAATTTATAAATCGACGGAACGGAATTGTTGCGCATGGGTAGAAGTGATAGTGACATTCAACATAACCTACACATTATACGAATCATAAACAGCCTGTGTTGGCTTGGATTTAATCTAAATATTAATCTAGGCTTCGTTTTCTGTGTCACAATGGATTATGAAATACATGAAGGTATGCTTCTTGGTGCCGTGGGACTGTTGTTGTGTGCAGTAGCATTGGAAAAGTGTCGACAAACTCGAAGAACAATAATCATGCGACTAAGACGTTACAAAATAAGACCCATAAACCGTGATACAAAAGTAGAGAATGCCTACAATAATTTTTTAAAGATGAAGACTGCTGATCCAGATCAATTTTTTAAGTATACGTGAATGACTGTTCCAGTGTTCAATGAATAATTAGGTCTTGTAAAAAACATCACACATAAAAGATGAAAGTTGGCCAACTCTTCCGTTCCAATCCGTTTCACTTACGTTACGTCATGCGTTTACGTTCATTTATAAACAAGATTACATAAATTATATAGTTGATCTTTTTGCAGTGCGTCTACATTTACAGTCCGTCTAACTATAAATCCAGCTTAAGAGTTTCAAATATCATGAAAACTGTTATGACTATTATGAACTGCTAGGAATAACAAAACAAGATCCATTAAAAACGACAGATTTGTTTGGAGCTCCGAGTCCAACTCACTCCCAGGTATTCAATCGATGGCCGTGGGCCTCATCTTCATTAATAAAATGCATGGGAACCATTTAGTTGGCTAATAGGTCACGTGCATACACCAAATTCCCTTTCAACTAATAGCTAAGTAATGGTGTGAATAAGGGTCATCCTCAGGTATAACGAACTGTAATCACGCACATACATATATCTTTTCGGATTTGTGAAATTTTCATTGTTACCCACATTAATTCAAGTCCCTTCATATTTATTTGAAATCACACTACGAATTAGGATTATTCCCATATCAATATCATAATATTCTATGGTGCAATTTCTATTGGGGACGATGAAATATTATTGAATTTACACGAAAAATGCAGGATGTAAAACGTGAAAATTTTTCAGATATTTGATATATGTGAAATATTAAAATTTAATTTAGCATGTTGAGAGGGGAAACATTCTCAATTGAATATTGAATAGAAAGCTTTTTCTGTGATTTTCTGTAATTGAAAATTCCACGATAAAAGTTTATCTTTCAGTCGCAGATGATTCTACATCTGATTTCATGAACATCCTGTTCATATTTTCAAACAAATCAATATTTAGCATATTTCTTGCATCGTTTCAAAAAAGTGTGTAAAAAATTATAACCTTCTCGAAATCTACGCAGGCAAAGCCACATGCATCAGCTAGATGGAACAACACCAAGAAAAACATAGGAGAAAATAATTAAAAAGTAAAAAATAATTGCTTTGGATGTCCGACGTAGGTTATTCCGTGAGTTATAGATTCAAGAGCTTGTCGCTTTTGTATTCAAACTGAAAACTTTACGCGATTAAGTACGCCTTAATTTATACATTTTTGTTAATGCATCATCATTATGAGACCTTTTTCCTGTAAGTTCTGAGCTATCTAGTTCTTCAATGAGGAGACCATCTGAAGATTTACTCGTTCGCCGTCCTGGAGCTGCCATCTTCAATTTATTAATTCTGACAAAAAATCAATAATCCAATTTTGAATAGATACGGTCCATAATCACAAAACTCGTCCACCATATTGGAGCCGCCATCTTGAATTTATGAATTTTGACAATAAATTCTTGATCTCCGACCCCAAAAACAACCACATATCAGTTTTGAATAGAATCGGACCATAATCAAATAGATCGTCCGCCATCGTCGAGCCGCCATTTCGATTCAATAAATTTTGTACACCGGAAACCCCCGACATAACAATTTTGAATAGAAACGGTCCATTACCACAAAACCTGCTCACCATCTTGGACTCGTCCGCCATTTTGGAGTCGCCATCTTGAATTTATGAATGTTGATGATAAATTCATAATCCTCGACCCTGAAAACCCCCTAATTACAAAACTCGTCCGCCATCTTGAATTTGTAAATTTAGAATAATAACAAAAAATTAAACCGACGAAATACGGAACTGAAAAGTAAAAAATAAAATAAACCTGCTTAGTCTCAATAACTAAGCTCCTAAACTAATGTAAGTAACTAATTTTGAGTCGGCGCCAAACAAACAAGCAAATGAATTAGGTAATGCGTAAAATGATGGCATCGAGTTGCGCGGTGACATTCTGATAATTTTTTTGAAGTAATTTAATGATTTCTTGTTTTATTAAAAAAGTAACTAATTTCGAGTCGGCGCCAAACAAACAATCAACGAAGGTCATCACATTACTTTAAAGAAATAATCAAAACGCCGCCGGGTAATTTGCTCGTTTATTTGTTTGGCGCCGACTCAAAATTAGTTACTTACATTAGTTTAGGAGCTTAGTTATTGAGACTAAGAAGGTTTATTTTATTTCTTACTTTTCAGTTCCGTTTTACGTCAGTTTAATTTTTTGTTAAAAAGTTTTTATTTTTCATTTTTTGTGGCTGAAATCTACTAATTACCACCTACTTGTTTTTTTATTACTTCCAAAATACTTACCCACTTTACTTCAACTATTACCAGTTAAATAATATGATTATCTGCTTTTACTATTTGTTGTAATATAAATTATTTTTGTTGTTCTGGTTTGTTTATTCATTACTTTGTATATCATTCCATCCTCTCATAGAAATTAATTATTGTGACGGATGTAGGAGTACAAAAATAATCACAATAGTGATCTGTCATTGTCAACTACATATGTGTGCCAATGTTCACAAGTGAAAAATCAATTATCCCCAATTTTTCTACTCGTAAGGGTGGATAATTCCATTAGAAATCCAAATATGATCAACCATGAGGTATACCCTATCTAATAAAATAAAATAATTAATAAAAAAACCTTTTTAAAAACAAGCTTTTATTCAAATACCCTAAAAAGTACAAAATAATTGCTTTGGATGTGTGACGTAGGTTATTCCGTGAGTTATAGATTCCAGAGCTTGTCGCGCAAAGTTTTCATACCGAATACAGATGCGACAAGCTTTTGAATCTATAACTCACGAAATAACCTACGTCACACATCCAAAGCAATTATTTGACTAGATTGAATAATTTAAAAGGTTTTCCTATTGATTATTTCATTTTGTGCTTTTAGTAAGTACCCTAACACCCACATACCAATTTTGAATCGAATCGGACCATAATTACAAAACTCGTTCGCCATATTGGAGCCGCCATCTTGAATTTGTTAATTTTGACAAAAATTTCATATTCTCCGACCCCAAAAACTCCCACATACCAATTTTGAATAGAATCGGATCATAATCACAGAAATCGTCGGACATTTCGAAGCAGCCATTTTGATTCATAATCTTCGACCCTGAAAATCCCCACATACCAATTTTGAATCGAATCGGACCATAAACACAAATCTCGTTCGCCATCTTGGAGCCGCCATTTTGTTTTTGTCTTCTCTAACAAATGCAAAATGCATTGTCACGGGAACTATGAACACCTGCCAAATTTCACGTTAATCGAACAACTAGAAGTGGGTCAAATTTAACTTGCAAGATTTGATGACAAAAATCGGGACAGGTGAAACTAAATAAAAGCTTGTAAAAAAAGATTAATCCAAATCGTAGAACCCAGTACAAAGCTATGCCTGATAGAATCGGTTAACGGACCAGAATTCAGAGGGTGAGTGATCAATTTCCTTCATTTTGCTACCCTTAGGGGTGGATTTCATCTTTTAAATTCAAATGGGACCAACTTCGAAGTACACCCTATCCACTGAAGGACGGACGGAATCGGACGTCTCAGTAAAAAGTTATGCGTGGTCAAACATAAAAAAAATATACGCGTCGACTAGAGAACCTCCTCTTTTTTGGTTTCGTCGGTTAAACATTCATTATCCTCGACCCCGAAAACCTCCACATACCAATTTTGAATAGAATCGGATCATAATCGTAGAGATCGTCGGCCATCTTGGAACCGCCATTTTTATTTTATAAATTTTGACAAAAAAACCATAATCTTCGACACCGAAAACCCCCACATACCAATTTTGAGTCGAATCGGACCATAAACACAAATCTCGTCCGCCATCTTGGAGCCGCCATTCTGTTTTTTTCTCTAACAAAAATTATATAATGCATTGTCACGGGAACTATGAACACCTGTCAAATTTCACGTGAATCGGACAACTAGAAGGGGGTCAAATTTAACTTGCAAGATTTGATTACAGACAGACACACATACAGACTACGTGACAGGTGGAACTAAATAAAAGTTAGTAATGTAATAGAAAAATACAAATTCCACGCGGACGAAGTCGCGGGTAACAGCTAGTTATATTCTATAATTAATGATTTGAAATTGATCTGGTTTGAATTACAACGATGCAATTGCATTGGAATCAATAACGAATCTTCATACAATGAAGTATGAACCATTCGTAGGATGGTACCTGATTGAAAAGGGAATGAACTCATTATCCGAGAATGATTCAGTGTTGAATTTGATTTAATTTTGTAATCAGTTTGAAGGACTAAGGGATAATATACATTTGAGTTTTGAAAACCAACATGTGGAATGCTCTTCGTATTTCATGGACTTTAGTAACTGAAGTATTATCCATTCTAAACATATATGATTTGCCAGTCATTTGCAACAGGAACGTACTCGGGATTATTTCAGTTTAACCCCGGTTACTTTAGCAATAAGTCCAGCAATATTTTTATACGTAACCCTGCTAGCCCCAAATTCTGTCAGAACGTTCATAAAGGGAAATAATTAAAAATGACCGAGCGTGGGGGACGGTTTGGCGGCTGCAATATTTTTATTAGACATTCTGCCGCCTTCAAATTTTTTCAGAACGTTCTTGAGGGAGAACAATGAGCGATGTCATCGACAAATCCGAGTTACCGAGCGTCGGGGGTGGGAGGGCGGCGGCAATATTTTCATTAGAGATCCTGCCACCACCATATTCCGTCAGAGCGATCATGAAAGAGGATAAGGCAGATTCCACCAACAGAAAAAAATTACCGAGCATCGGGGGCGGTATAGCGGCGGCATTATTTTTATTAGAGATCCTGCCACCAACGTATTCAATCAGAGCGTTCATGATGGAGTTTAATGATATATTCCGTCGAGTGAAAATAATACCAAGCGTCGGGGGCGGGTTTGCCTCAGCAATATTTTTGTTGGAGTTCCTGCCACCACTATATTTCGTCAGAGCCTTCATGATGGAAAATAATGAAGGATTTGACCGAGCGTCGGGGGCGGGTTGGCTACAGCAATATTTTTGTTAGAGTTCCTGCTACCACCATATTTTGTCGGGACAGACCACCACCTCCTTCATATCAAATTAAAACGCCAGTTGAAACTTCTAACACAATATATACTCATCATAATACACTATTTTGTTAGTTCCAATATGGAAGATAGATGGCAATACTAAACTACGAAATTCCTAAAACCATCTTGACAGACACGTCATTCCCTGTCTTTTGTCTCATTGTCAAACGTTCATATATTAATATCGAAAAACAGAAAGATTCCAAACTATCTGATAAACGAAAAAATTGGTTTAGCCTTTTACTACGCAACCACAGTAAAAACAGTACTATTCAAGAATGAATAAACCAAAGAAAGAAACCCACTACTCTAAAATCCGTGTGGGTCCAAAAACATCAAACCTAACCCAACCGAATTTGTGCTGACAGGTTATACCACATACTCTTTTTTCACAAGAAAAACGATCTAATATCTCTCACCCTTTTTAGATACAATATCTGATGAAGCTCAAGTACTTAAGCGAAACGTTATATTTTCTATATAAAAAAATAAATTGCAATATGAAATAATACCAAATTTGCATGCACGTTTTATTCCCACAAGTGAACCAAAACCCAAAAAAAAAAATTACAGAAATATAATATATATGGTTCAAGAATACAAGAAGAAAAAATATATATATATATATATATATATATATATATATATATATATATATATATATATATATATATATATATATATATAATAACAAATAAAACTAGGCTATTAATGAAGCCCGAAGACGAGTAGGAAATATATCCATACATGGGAGAAGACATCTTCAATAATATAAAGTGATTTTTTCACGTGGTGTTTAAAATTGTTTATTGTGAAAGACTTCCACTCCGCCGGTATAAGGTTGCACAGTTTAATTGGTAGATCTATTTGCTTCATTGTTTTGGAGTAGTTCACTCGAGGTAGTCTATTCAGTTCTTTATTGCAAGTATTGTACTTGTGAGTTTCGCTTCCCGTAGTATTCGCATGTTTGTTTTTGTGTATCCATAAGATGGCTTCTGAGATATATATACATGGAACTGTTAAAATATGCATCTTCATAAACAATGGTTTGGCATGTTCCCTCGGACCAGTCTTTGCCATAGTTCTAACAACTTATTTTTGACCTATTAATAACTGACCCGTAGAGTTTGTGCCCCATAGTAATACTCCGTACATTAAATGGCAGTGAACCATACTGTAACGAACCTAGGCCGGACCTGTCGCCTCACATGTTGCCGTCGACAGCGATGAGATCATCCCCGGAGATGTTCGAGAACCATCCAGTCCCTCTTCCGCGTAATGCAACGGTCAATATTGGAAACAATTGGAACATGCCGTCGCCAACTGGAAGAATTCGAAACATCGAGAATGCTGTATCGGAGATAAATAGAGAGCCCTCAAGAGGGAGTGGACAGTCTGAACGAGCCCATACCATCGAGCTACACAGTGGCGTAGTAATATAAATTAAGTTGTAGATTAAGTGTGAAATAAATTAGTATAAACCAAGTTAAGTTTATTTACGTAACAATTGGTGTCGGAAGTGAGATTTTGAAAATAAACAAGTGATCGTGGAGTGGATAGTCAGAAAAATAAATTGATAGACCTTTTTGTACGCCCAAAATAGACTGGCCCGGTTTTCGCGAAGTGGACAATTGTGCGTGGGAATATAAACTGATACACTGTTCGCGTGAAACAGAAAATAGAGAGTGGCCCGGTTTTCGCGAAGTGGACAATTGTGCGTGGGAATATAAACTGATACACTCTTCGCGTGAAACAGACAATAGACTGGTGGCCCGTGGAAAAGAATTCGCGAAGTGAATTTTTAACAAACTGATAAACTTTTTCGTGTGAAACAGACTGATACCTCGTCAAAGACAAAATGTGTTCAAGAAAAGTGCGCCTTGCGGACTTGAAGGTAGCGGAATTGAAACAGGAATTGGAGGAAAGGGAACTGGAAACAACGGGTAAAAAGCAAGTACTCCAGGAAAGACTTGCAGAAGGACTTATACAAGAAGGTGAGGACCCCGAAACATTTTTATTCGAAGTTCCCGGAGGTGATTTGAGTCTGATAATGAATAAACTGGAAGAAAATTCAAGAAGCCTGGAAGAAAATGCTAAAAATCTGGAAGAGAAGCTTCTAGAAAATTCAAGAAGCCTGGAAGAAAATGCTAAAAATCTGGAAGAGAAGCTTGAAGAAAATTCTAGAAATCTGGAAGAGAAGCTTCTAGAAAGCCTGGAAGATAAGCTCCTTGAAAACACAGAAGGCCTAAAAAAAGAACTCTGTGGTGTGGCGAATCGTCTAGAAAAAAGAATAGGAACCGTTGAGGCAGAAATGGACAAAATAAAGGAAACGATCAGTAAGCTGGAAAAACAAATTAATAGTGCGTCCTCCACAGAGATGGTTAACGAAAATGCAATGCTGGACTTGAGTTTGAACGTGGATAAAGTTCAAGAGGGTATAAAAGATGTCAAGGTCATTTCAGAAATAGGGAAGCTTTCCATGAAGCCGCCTCAGTTCGACGGAAAAACTCCATGGGCAAATTACCGCCGGCAGTTTGAAGCAGCGGCCAAAGCAAACGGATGGAATGCAGGGGAAAGAGCTGTAGCACTGACACTTGCATTACGTGGAGAAGCGACAAATATTCTACAAACTCTCACCGCCCAAGAACAGGAGGACTATGATCAGCTGATTAAACATCTAGAATTACGATATGGCCACGCCCATTTGGAACACGTATACCACTCCCAGCTGAAAAATCGCTGCCAAAAATCGGGCGAATCCTTACAAGAATTCGAAACTGACATTGCACGCTTGGTTCGTCTCGCATATCCAGCCACACCAGAAAATGTAATGGAGCGACTAGCGGTTCAAGCATTCCTGGATGGACTCCGTGACCAAGAAACCAGACAAGCGTTGACACTAGCCCGTCCAACACATCTCGTAGACGCACTGGCACGCGCTTTGGAATTCGAGGCAGCGAAACAATCTTGCAAAAGCCAGAGTAAAGTCCGAATGATAGAGGAAGACTCACAGGAGCCTGCTAATTTGGAAGCTGCCATAAGGAAAGTGATTAAGGAAGTGTTCCCTGGGAAAAGACAGATAAGATGCTGGAATTGTGGCAAAATTGGACATGTGCGTAGCAAATGTCCAACATTCGAAAACACGACTCCGATGCAGGAAAACTAAAGAAGGTCGACGAGAAGGGGCAATCGTCGGCCTGTGTCCAGCAAGCCCTGGTTAACAACGCATATGTCGCTATCCTGCAACGACAGAACAGAGGTGTTTTCGTAGACGGTCTCATCAATAACGAGCCTTGCACCATGCTGCTAGATACAGGTGCGACTAGGACAATTCTCGGTCCTTCCTTTGCCAGAACACCGGAACGAATTGAACCGACAACTTGGAAGCTACGCACAGCAACAGGGGAGCCAGCTACTGTATATGGCGAGCTACCGATTGAAATAATTTTGGGCAGCACTAAAGTGAAACATCAGGCACTTGTAGCGGACATCGAAGACGATGCAATCATCGGAATGGACATCATGAATTCCAGAGGGTTTGAATTGGATTTCAAAGACGGCGTCCTACGTGTCAACGGAGAAGAGCTGGTACTTCATGGGAGAAGTGAAGAGTTGATCCGTGTGCTGTTGGCTGAAGATATAAGCGTACCTGAGAGGGCTGAAACCATCCTGGAGGCTCGCCTGGACGGGAGTGCGAGCAGTGGAGACGTGATGATGTTCGAGCCCAAACTTCATGATGAGAAAATTGGACGAGGATTGCCCTAGGGAAAACCCTGTTACGTGCTGAAAAATTTGTACCGGTAAGGGTCATGAATGTCAATTACTTTCCAGTGACCTTAAAGAAAGGAACAATTTTAGGGCACTGCTCGTCAGTTTCATCTGTGATCCGGGGCGTACGAGGTACGATTAGCCAACCCAACAACTTGCCCACAGAACTAGAAAAATTAGTTGCCATCTCTTCCAAAGACATAAAACCAGCTCAACAGCCCAAACTAAGAGATTTAGTCAAAAGTACCAAGACATCTTCGATACCGGACAAGGAAAAGGGGGTCGAACTAATGTGGTCCAGCACAAGATTGATACTGGGGGTGCCCGACCGATCCGGCAATCAGCAAGAAGACTTCCTCTTGCCAAGAAGGAAGAGGCTGACAAAATAGTCAGCGATATGGGAAAAGAAGGAGTTATCGAACCATCTGACAGCCCCTGGTCCTCTCCAGTCGTACTGGTGAAGAAAAAGGATGGATCGACACGCTTTTGTGTAGACTATCGCCAACTTAATAATGTCACGAAGAAGGACAGTTACCCTCTCCCGAGAATAGATGACACCCTAGACACGTTGGCTGGTTCCACGATTTTCTCGACCCTTGATCTGAAGAGTGGATACTGGCAAGTAGAACTCGCTCAGGAAGATCGAGAAAAGACTGCTTTACCATCGGCTCAGGATTGTGGCAGTTCACCGTTATGCCATTCGGGCTCTGTAATGCTCCCGCCACATTCGAAAGATTGATGGAAACAGTACTGAAGGGACTCTCATGGAACACGTGTCTAGTGTATCTCGACGACATAATTGTGGTCGGCAGATCGTTCGAGGACCACGTGAAAAACTTGGAGGAAGTATTCCTGCGATTGAGGAACTCCGGATTGAAGCTGAGCCCTAAGAAATGCCACCTGTTCCAAAAGAAGTACGATACCTCGGCCACGTTGTCTCTGGGAAGGAGTAGCAGTGGATGACCAGAAGATCAAAGCTGTTAAGGATTGGCCCATCCCAAAAAACATTCACCAACTTCGAAGTTTCCTTGGTTTGTGCACATACTATCGCCGATATGTGCTGGGGTTCGAAACATCGCTAAACCACTGACCAGGCTCACGGAAGGTCAAACAAAGTTCCAGTGGTCCGAAGAATGCCAAGACTCGTTCAGGAAGCTGAAGGGAGCTTTGATTAACGCACCTGTTCTGAGCTATCCCTTACCCAACGGAAGTTCATTTTGGATACGGACGCCAGCAACGTGGGACTTGGAGCTGTCCTATCTCAGATCCAGGAGGGGCAGGAGAAGGTCATTGGTTATTTCAGCAAGACGCTCAGCAAACCAGAGCGCAATTACTGTGTCACCAGGCGAGAGCTGTTAGCTGTTGTAAAGGGAGTGGAGCACTTCTACAAGTACGTGTATGGAAGAAGATTCCTGTTGAGAACTGACCATGCAGCTCTCAAATGGCTCTTACAGTTCAAAAATCCTGAGGTCAAGTAGCACGTTGGATCGAGAGACTCCAAGAATTCGATTTCGAGATCGAACATCGAGCCGGAACTAGCCATAAGAATGCAGATGCCTTGTCGCGAAGACCATGTCCAGATGATTGCTCACATTGCCGACGAGCAGAAGAGAAGAAGCAACAATTTGTAGAACCGCGGCAATGGATGACAACTGGAATGACAGCAAGATCCAGAAAGACCAAGAGAGAGACCCCGACCTTGGCTTAGTCGTCAGCTGGAAGAAGGGCAATCGAAGACCATCATGGCAGGAAGTCGCAGGTTACTCGCCGGCTGTTAAGTCCTATTGGGCACAATGGAACTCTCTTATTCTGGACAATGGGATCCTGAAACGTGTGATGGAGACCGATATTGGTGGGACAGACACACGCCAAATAATTATTCCCAGGAACAGAAGAGAGGAAGTGCTGCGGAAATCCATGATGGAGTCGCCGGAGGACATCTGGGAGTGACGAAGACCCTGCAGAAAGTGAGGCAACGGTTTTACTGGGCCAATTGTCAAGCTGACGTCCCGGACTGGTGCAGGAAGTGCGCTGTATGCGCTGCTAGCAATGGACCTCGAATACGCCCCAAGGCCCCGATGCGTCAGTACAACGTAGGCAGCCCGTTCGAGAGAATCGCCATTGACATCGCCGGCCCGTTTCCCGTATCCGACCACGGGAATAAATACATCCTTGTGGCAATGGACTACTTCAGTAAGTGGGCGGAAGCCTATGCCCTGCCCAACCAGGAAGCCATCACCGTCGCCGACGTCTTGGTGAAAGAATGGATATGTCGATTCGGTATCCCAATGGAGCTGCACTCGGATCAAGGCAGAAATTTCGAATCCAACCTTTTCCAAGAAATATGTCTACTGCTGAACATCCGCAAGACAAGAACCACGGCCCTACATCCGCAGTCCGATGGAATGGTGGAACGGATGAACAGGACGATCAACCGCCACTTGTCCAAGGTTGTCTCTGACCATCAAAGAGACTGGGACCAGTATCTTCATTTGTTCCTGATGGCCTATCGATCCGCAGTACACGAGTCAACCGGTCAAACTCCTGCTAGTATTATAATGGGCCGAGAACTGCGACTGCCTTGTGACCTGAAGTTTGGGATACCGCCAGGACAAGACACTGCGGGAGAGGACTACGTCAGCAAACTTCGGCAGAGAATGGACGACATCCACGAACGAGTCCGGTTGAACATCCAGAGTGCCAGCGATAAAATGAAGAAGACCTATGACATCAAGGCCGACGCTGGAGGATTTAAGGTTGATGACCTGGTTTGGCTGTACAACCCCAAACGTCGTCGTGGACTATCACCAAAGTTGCGGAACTCGTGGGAAGGCCCGTATAAAATTGTTAAAAGGATAAACGACCTTGTGTACCGAATCCATAAGCCACCCGAGGAAACCAAGGGTCGTCCATTTCAACAGGTTGGCCCCATACGCTGGAAACCATGACCAAGTTCGCACCCTCAAGCCACCGGAGGATGATATGACGTTCGAGAAGTTTATGTCCTTGTATTCAAACGGGCAGAAAGTTCTACATGGGGTTACTAGAGAGGAGTCACGAGACCTTTTCGAGGTGCCTGCTGACTACGCACTAGCGCACTGTGTGGCAGAAGATCTTCAAATGCCCAGGGGCATCGCCGTAGTGTTCTCCAAGAAATTTGGTCAACTCCAAACACTGCGGGAGCAGAATCCAGAAGTTGGTGGGGTGCTACAGTTGAAGAAAGGCCAGAGAAACATCTACTACCTAGTTACCAAGAGGCATTCCCAAGATAAACCGTCCTATGAAGATGTCTGGAAGAGTCTCACCAAACTAAGAGATACTATGGTGGACCAGAATCTGGTGGATCTAGCAATTCCAAAATTGTCCTGTGGTATTGATGGGTTGGACTGGAGAGTCATAAGAAGTATGCTGGAGGCGATATTCAGATCCAGCGGCGTCAAGATTTTGGTTTGCTGTAACCCTCTTCCACGACCGATCATGAAGACCGTGGAGTGTTACTTCCATCGAACTTCACGGTGCAGATATGGGGAGTCATGCAGATATCGTCACACTCCAAGGATGAAATTTCGGGACGAAATGTCTTTAAGAAGGGGGCAATGTAACGAACCTAGGCCGGACCTGTCGCCTCACATGTTGCCGTCGACAGCGATGAGATCATCCCCGGAGATGTTCGAGAACCATCCAGTCCCTCTTCCGCGTAATGCAACGGTCAATATTGGAAACAATTGGAACATGCCGTCGCCAACTGGAAGAATTCGAAACATCGAGAATGCTGTATCGGAGATAAATAGAGAGCCCTCAAGAGGGAGTGGACAGTCTGAACGAGCCCATACCATCGAGCTACACAGTGGCGTAGTAATATAAATTAAGTTGTAGATTAAGTGTGAAATAAATTAGTATAAACCAAGTTAAGTTTATTTACGTTACAATACCATAGTAAACGGTTTTCAGTACATCAATTGATAGTATTTCTCTAAGATTTCTCAATAGAAATTGACTTTTGGACAGCTTTTTTGCAATTCCTGGATGTGTTCTTTCCAGTTTAGGTCAGGATCTATGTGAAAACCCAGTAACTTGACTGATGAATCATTTGCTGTGTCTTAATTTTTATAGAAGGTTATTTCTTTGGTTTCATTTTTATTCAAGAATAGGATATTTGCATTGAAGTGAGTATATTTTGTCTCTCGACAGAATATTCCGTTATTCCCAATTATGAATGCACTGATAAAATATGTTGGAGCCTGGATCTCTAATAAAAATATTTCCAGCGCTATACCGCCCCCGATGCCAGGTAATATTTTTCATGAACGCTCTGACGGAATATGATTGTGGCAGGAACTTCAATAAAAAGATTGCTGTAGCCAACCCCCCCTCTCCCCGGGTAATATTATCATTAAGATGCTAAAAATATTATCGACATTTTCGAAAATTATAATAAAATAAGTGCGAAAAAAATTAAAATTGGTTTCATGAATGTATCTTGCAAAATATGAATTAATTTATCGCGAATATTTACAATTTTTATTTTTAGGTGGTATTCTATTCTTCTACAATTTTAACTCTAGTTATTCCGGAGATATAAAAAACATGTATTATTGATGCATGTTTCCAGCGATATCAGTGGAATTATCCCGCACAATCTTGAAAAAAAAATTTTAGAATTCTTACAATTAGTCTTTCGGGATGATACTCCACAGGCAATGGAACTCAATTTTCAAAGAATGTAAGATCTGTAATCTTCCTCACAGTTCTCGTGTAAATTCCAGAGGAATTTCTATTAAATTGCCTTTTTTGTACGTTACATTGAATTTTATAGATTTGAGATACCAGGAAAATTTCTAATTTAAGTCTATTGATCGATTAAAAAAATAGATTACAATTTGGAAAAATGGTTTTGTACTTGCCACGATGTATCATTCATTCAATAATAAATGATTTTTTCTTGATGGAATCCTCCATTATTCTTCATTATGAATGCTCTGACAGAATATGGTGGTGGCAGGATTTCTAATAAAAATTTTGCCGCCGCTATACCGCTCCCGACGCTCCCGATTTTTTTTCTGTTGATGGATTCGTGAATTATCCTCCTTCATGAGCGCGCTCTGACGAAATATGGTGGTGGCAGGATCTTTAACCTATTAGCGCCTACCGGGCCCATATGGACCCACCTAACCCCTTCCCAATTATTAAGTACAGGCATGGACGAGAACAATCTGGATCAATACAGTTTGAATTATTATATGAGATAAGGTACTAAAGAGTATACTAAAGCACTGTTTATGTTTATGTGTATTTTGAGATTTAGCTGGTTGTGACCGGAGGTTGTTTTCAATGGTTAGAAATTGCGGGTTCCAATTACGGTAAGTATATTTTAGTATATTCTAGGAATTATCACCCAATTATAATTGTAGTTGAAACTTGCTAAAAAGTATATATTTTTTATATTACTTTTCGAAATTACTATAAAAATTTTACTTTTTTTTATATCGGTGTGTAAATGTTAGTGGCCCCATATAGAACCGCTAGGCGCCAAGCTGAAAAAAAATTAGATTTTTGTTATTTTAGGAGAATCAAATCACATAAGCTTCACAAAATGAAGGCGAAGTGACAGAATCCATATGGAGCTCAGATCTTGATTCACTTAATTTATTTATTACAATTTCAATAATATCTGACAGGGAGCAAGAATCCTCAGAGTCAGAGTGGTGGACCATCTTCTCCTGTGGCTGAAAAGCTACGTGTGTCTGCTAACATGAGACAGGATAGGCTTGATTATTTCCTAATTCCAGTCCCAGAGGGCAAAAGAAAGCGATGTGCTGCCTCAAATTGTTCAGAAAAAGTTAGAACAAGGTGTAATTAATACCAAGTTCGACATTGCATGAGTTTTTTTAAAGATGTTCAATGCTAACAGATACATGGTGATTTTTACTGTAGTAAATGCTTGATTCTGCAATGTATAATGGAATAAAAACTTTCAAAACAAGGAATTAGTTTGTTTTTATCGTGAAGTAATTCAAACAGGAAAGCGCCTAGTGAGACCATATGGACCCATTCAATTTTTTGAAAAATTCGTGTATTTTTTTTTAAAACCTTATTTTGGTACCCATTGAGGTGAAGAAAATCAATAAAAACAACTAATATCGTTTCAAAGTCAAATTAAACAATTCATGCGTTAATGGGTTAATGAAAATATTGCCGCTGACGAAATTTGAAGGTGGCAGAATGTCTAATAAAAATATTGCCGCCGCTAAACCGTCCCCGACGCTCGGTGATTTGGATTATTCTTCTTTATGAACGTTCTGACAGAATATGGGGCTAGCAGGGTTACGTATAAAAATATTGATGGATTTATTGCTAAAGTAAGCGGGGTTTCAGTTCAAATTGAATGGAAAGTTCACTTTCGATAGACAGTATTCGATACGTAATACATAGATCTCAATATTGAATGATGTCCACGAAGTATGTATTCATGACAGGATTGTCGTACTGGTGATTCTATTTTTGTTACAAAATATATCAACTAATGGAATTTCTAGTATAAAATTATCTTGCTTATCTTGCGCCTAGTAAAAACTTGCCATGATGTCGAAAAATTTGGATCCTGTATTTTATATTTGAGGAAAATCAATCATGGATGTTTTCCAGCCACTTACATATAATTCGGATTCTCAAATCATGTCTCTATCGATATGAATATAAAACCGCTGATCTTAATCATATATTTTTGTATTGTGAAAAATCCTGGAATTGGTAATTTCATACACACCATTCAATAATTGAACTTGCAATTTCCTACTAGAATCAAAATTTTACCAACAACGGAGAATAAAGAAATGTATGACTTAATTGTAGAGTTTGTGTTAGCAAATAAAATTTCTGTTTAGGTGGTACAATCATGATAATGACTTTTATTCAAATTTATGCAATGATCAATTGGTGTATTCAACCCATCTGCCATTTCTAACGAATGGTCTAGGCGAATGGCTGCATATCTCTTCCAGAATAATTAGTTGTGAGCAGATGCCAGAGTTTCTTCAGTTTCATCAATTAGCTTTATCTACGAATTGATTCATAGTTGTATGTATCTTGGAACCGGCTTCTGATACACTTGACTTGATTGACCCTCTTTCTCCTTTTGAATGGAGCTTCGTGCTTAGTGAATGACTCGAAGGCCTCGAAACGAGTTTGTCGTAGTAGCGAATTAATGCCAATTTCGACAAAAAGTCCAGTCCGTTCGCAATCGAGAATTCGCAGAGGATGCTTTTATCAGTGACACTGAACTAAAAACTGAATAATGGATGTTATATACGGAGACGTGTTTTTGATGTTAATGTAGGTCTAGATAGCCTTGTATGATCAGATTTTTTTTTATATTTTGGCTCGCGTGTGTTCGCTTGTTGCGAGATTTATATCTCTTATTCCTTTTACATGGAAGAACTGTCGTTCTTTACCATGGAACATTATAAAGAATATATTCCTCTGCATCTTCTCTCCCATGAAAGTAAAAATGTTAACAATTCACAACTTGAAGAGTAGGTGAACTAATTACTTCTCTAATATTTTATTCATGAACTTAATTTCCACAAAACTGAAATTTTTTTGATAATCTGTCTAATCTGAATTATAGGGTCTTTTATACCATTCGCTCACCCTGACAATGTTTTTGTCCTCGAAAACAGAATTAAAATGAAACTGAATTGCAGAAAAGAAATATTTAACTATCAAAATCTTCTAATTTCCTAGGAATTCTTCGGGTTCTTCTTGGTCTTACATTATTTTCCTCCATTTATTTTGATTCTTACTGACGTCGGAATTCATTTCATCATATTCAGGAACGTATTCTTGATCAGTTTCATAGTCACAATCGGTTATTGTTCTTCATTCGAGTCTACAAGATCTGTGAAGCTATATGAAAAGTAATCCTCTTTGTCGTCATCTTCCCTAGCAGAATTATCTCCTGCTGCATTCCTATATATCTCAAATTAAGAAATGATCTGCTGCCATCTTCTTCATCTAATCTCTCTACTTCATTAATGTCCCCTCCAATTTTTTTATAATTGCCAATGGTCCTTAAAATTTTGATTGAGTCTTTTTTTTGGGGGGTGAAGAGAATCCTTCATGGACACCTTAAGGTAGTGTGCGACTCACTCATTGAATTGCGGGGTTTCTCCTCCTTCACCTCCGCGCTACCCAGTAAAAACCTCACTCGTCTGGTCACTTTTACAGCATCCGTTCCAGTAATTTCATGCCCTGCCGAAGTTTGTACAGGTCCTTAACTGGCTTGCACCGTCTCTTATATGCCAATCCACCAGCTTCTCCAGGGTCTTCAGTCCACTTTTCCAGGTTTTGGTATGAATTGAGTCTTAGGAAGATATCCAGCTCAATCTGGAACTCTCTTCATCATCATTTCTTCTGAGTTTTTTGAATTATTTTCTCTATTTCATCTTTAATTTTATGTAGTGTATCGTAGGTTTCTCTGGCTACTTCAAAGCCGAATTTAGCATCTTCATATCTCGATTTATAATCATGAAAAAAGGGTGTTTCTCTCATTTACAATGATATTGAGATGTCTCTCCACATCTTAAATTTTTTTGTCCCATAGTTCATTGGTGTTGTGACAACTGGTAGAGGGAATCTATGGATAACTTCTATGAGGCCAATTGTTTGATGTCACCGAGTAGGCTTTTCAAATTGTATTCTTCTTACAATAGCGAGGTGAAAGCAGATTATTCCAGGAACGCCAAATTTTTATATGAAATGTCCCAACATGACCAATGTTCCTTCTCCTGTTGTTGTTTTACTGCATAAAATTGTAAAAAACTAAGAGAATCAACCATAGCAAGAACATAGCAGTTTCCATATTCGATTTTTATGAATGGTCCAAGGTGATCCACTTGAACTCTCCCCATTGAACTAGGTTTTGGTGTAATGGTATGTAGTTGTCCAGGTTGCTTACCACTAGGTAATTTTTCTGTCGAATATTCGAACACATCAATATGCCTTCTCACATATTTTCTCATATTTTTTAACCAAGTTTCTAAAATTCTAGATATAGGTCTATCCTCCCATATGATATTCAACCACTTCTACCTTCCGCATTGTATTGTATCGCGTATAACATAGAGTGATATTTCTCCTTTGACAACTTTCACCATCCTATCCATCCTCCCGATCTCCAGTTGATAGTATTTTGTCTTATTGTTCTCTTCTTTGGTTCTATCTAAGATTCTCCATGAAAATAAATTAATTCTCTCAATTCTCCATCGTCATCATTAATACTCTCTCTGCATTTCCAACTACTACAAAAATTCCAGATTTCGTTCCATCAACATTTTCCAAAATCTACTTCTACTGGGGCTCGACTGAGTGCATCTACATGGGTCATCTTTTCACCTGGCTGAAATATCCTTTCAAAATCATATTCCATGAGAGTTGCATACCATCGATCAATTTGCGCTTTTAGGGTCCTTTTCGAATTTAAATTAATCAAAGCTTGACACATGTGACCACTGTGAAGTGAATTCTCAGTAGCATACCCTGAAGTCTCTCCATTGCCATGAGTTCACATTTGTGAGAGTGCTTCGGTATTTTTCTTCGAAAAACAATAAACAAGGTGGAGTTTACCCGAATCATCCTCTTGTAGTAATATCCCAGCAACACCAATCGGAGAAGCATCCGTATGTAACTCTGTTTTGGCATTATTATTGTATAATTTCAAAATTTGGGCACGTATCAATTTTTCTTTCGATAACTGAAAGGTTGATTCTACTTTTGGCGCCTGGAAGAATTCTGAACCTTTTCTTGTTAGATCAGTTGAGGGTTTTACCAAAATTGTATATTTTTAAATAAACTCCGGATAAATCCAATGAAACAAAGGAAACTTCGTATTTCGTGAACATGTTTTAGTGTTGGAAAATCAATACTGCTTTTTATTTTACTGTCTCCTGGTTTTTACTCTTTCTGTGATACAACGAATCCTAGATATGGTACTTTTGGGCTACCGAAAATATATTCTTCTATATTCATTGTCGAAGTTGCTTTTTGAAATCTATTTAACCTTTCTTCAAAATATTTGGCTGGCACTAGCATATCGTCCAAAAATCATTTTCGTGAAGTGTCCAGTGTCATCGTTAGTAATGAAGGCTATCTTCTCATGAGTCTTTTCAGTGAGAAGTACTGAGTAGACTATAACAAAAACAAATTGCTATATACTTTTTCTTACGATTCGTTTTTCACAACTTGAAGGGTACACCAATCATATTCTGATTATTTTATTAATGAATCTTAAATATAGGGTCATTTATACCAAAAATAATAAGTTTTCATCAATTCTGATAGGGCACATCAGTTGATTTGCATTGATATGTTACTGATTAAAAAAAAAATTATAATATGGGAATGGGAAAATTTTCAAGTTGTCAGTAACGTAACGTAACGTAACGCTATTTCGCCAGGTAATTCACAACAAAAAAGCACACAATTTCAGCTCGATTGGTCAAACGATTCGGCAGTTGTCGTGGAAGATTACAGACAGACGGACGGACGGACGGACGGACGGACGGACGGACGGACAGACAGACAGACAGACACACAGACAGACAGACTCAGTCGTCTCGGGGAATATTCAATACGGATATTTCCGTCGATATCTCGTTTTTTTTCGCACGATTACAATACTTGACCACTAGGGGGGCCGTTCAAGTAAAATTAATGCTGATTTTCAATACTTGTAGCGTTTCATTCTTTGGGATCTTTCGATATTCGAATATCTGTAATATACAGGGTGAGGCCATAGTGCGTCGGACTTCGATAGCTCGAGTTCTATGAAAAACACTATCCAACTAAATAAAAAAGTCTATAACAGAACGAAAATACATCTCCATACAGTAATCGGTATAGCATATCCTATGATCCCTGATCTGAACGAGAACATCCTTAGAATTTCACAAGTAGAATCATGAAGGTATTTTCTGATAGAAAAATTACATCATCTGTGTCTACTGGTTTCATCGGAGAAAAAAATCTTCAGGGTTTTTTGGTATCATAAATGCTTATTTTATCTCATCCACTAATAAGTATGTGGAGCATGTTCTCGTATTTGCTCAAAACGATTTTATTTAACATACCAGTTTCCCAACACATAATTTCGAAGATAATAACGTCTTTAATGGGGCATGGAGGATTGCCATGCAATTTATACCAGCTACTGTAAGAGGTGATCTTGATACAAATGTTTGAACGGATAATGAATTATTGATGTGGTGATTTTAATATTTCCCATATATTTTTTTTATTCAAATCTGGTTAATGATATAAACAGTCCGCGTCGGTATCAACAAAAACGTATATTCTATCAAGATGTAAATCTGAGCAACAGATTGGAAAAATTAAAAAGTATAAAAATTTCAGACACTTATGGTACCGTAAACGTGGGCTACTTTGGTCCACTTTTTGAAAAAATTTCAAACATGTCTTAATAAATCTGTGTATTTTCCTACTTCTAAGCCTCTGCTAATTTTTGTACACAACTAGACTATTCCTAATGAAATGTGTAAGGCCTTTTTGTGTTTTTCAAAAGAGGTATTACCTTTTTTTGATTTTTCTACTTGGGCTGAGGTTACCCTTGGGTTGGGGTTACTTTGGCCCAAGATGATTTCACCTACTTTCAAGCGTAGTATGAATAGCTAGGGCCAAAGAAAGACTTGGGGTCATTGAAAAGTCCATTTACATGAAAGAAAAACATTTTAAATTTTTAAGTTAATTTCTATAAAAATGTACAAATATACATATTCACTGTATGTCGCGGATGGGAAAAGAGTTCTCTTCCGTAAGTTTTGGAGGGTAGATTATTTTCTTAATATCGTTCCATTTGTAGAATAATGAGTCTTTTTGTTTAGGCCATTTCCATCACTGTTTATTGCGTTCTATACATAGCACCTTCTCTGATATGTGAACAGCAATTACGGGGAACTGTAGCCCATTCCATTCAACAACTACAAAATTTCCGTCTTGAAGATTTTTCTTTAAGTTTTGTTCTTGAGGATTGATGGCGTCGAAAGACGTTGACACAACCGGGTAAATATTTGCGCGATTTTCTTGCGGACCGCCAACAGTTCCCAGATTGTCGTTGGAAGGAGTAGATGCAACTGGTTCAAAATTTGTAAGGCTTTCTTGGGGGCTGCCAACATTTTCCAACTCTTCTTCATCATCCCTTGAAAACACCATGTCACTGTAGCCTGATGAAATGAGGCTGTAGTTGTCACTACCGGTATATTCATTCGTTGATGACACTTCATACTTTTTAGTGATTTTCCTCTTCAGGTATTGGCCTATAACTCTTTGTTTCTTTTCCAGATCCCTCTGTTGGCTTTTTTCCTGTTTTTCTTTTTCTTCTTTCCTCTTGTCTTTTTCTCTTTTCTTCTGATCTTGCTGATTCTTTTATTTTTCTTGATAGTTAAGAATATAATTGGCAGTTATATCTTTACCAGCAGGAACTTCTAGTTTCTGTCTTTTTGTTATTCGGGGCTTGACAACTTCTTGCATTTTTTGTTCAAAATGGCGGATGAATGTTTCGCTGTTAGAAAAAAGAGAAAACAAAGTTCACAAATAGTGAGGCCTACTTTGGCCCAGAAAAATGCTGGGCCAAAGTAGGTCATACTTTGGAGGTTAACAGAGCTGTAATTATTAATATTGAATATTGTAATAAAAACCTGAACAGTAAGGACAAACACAATTATACCACTGCAAAGTATTAAACTGAGTGTTACAGAAGTACTTACCAAACTTGTAAAAGATGTAGAACAGCTCTGACAAGTGAAAGTTTGAGAGGTTAAAAAAATACGTTTTAACAAGAAGAAAACCAAGCCACAAGTGGTGGTACTAGCGGGAACTAGCGAACCACTCGATACACATCGGTCGCTGCATGGTGCTGCGCCCTAGTAGAAAAAACCGGAACTATTTCAAAAACTGCTTCCAGAAGGTGATTAGAAGATGTTTTATTTTGTTTTTACTTTGGACCAAAGAAGGACCCCTGGGCAAAAGTAGCCCACGATTACGGTAATGTCAACGATGAACCTGTAGATAAAATAGTTAACCCTTGAATAAAGTTGAAAAAATTGAATGCGGGACCAGTCGGAAAGGAAGATTTCTGAATTTATTCATTGATTCTGAAATTGACATCAATTAAGCTAACGAATCATGTGCCTGACAAAATGAAGATCTTCACTGGAAACAAAAACAGCATTTATATTTTTGTATAAACCTTAAACTTTTCAATCAAAGGTTGGAGAAGGATTCAAATCTCCGAAAGGCTTCCTAATATTTCTATGTAATCTGACTCAAATCAGAAGAAAGAAGTATAACGGGCACACAAGGATATTTATTATTCTTGAATGTACTCCTCTGGTGAAAAACGAGTCGAAAAAATGCCCACCCTGGTACACAAGAGATCTTATTAATCAGATATCAATGAAAACTCACCACCTAAGAATGTATAGGAAACGAAATGTTTACTATATCATGAAAAATGCAAAAATTCAAGAAGAGTAATAAAAAAACATACATACAGCATGGAGAAAGTTCAACATTAACTCTGAAAATAACTTAAAATTAAATCCCCAAAACTTTTGGTCGTACACCAACTCGAAAAAAAAACATAGATATTCCAGGAGTTGGCGCATGATAACATTACATTATCAACACCTACCGATATTATTAACTATTTTGCTTCGCACTTCAGCAGTGTGTATACTCTTGGTAATAACTAACAGAATATACTAAATGATACACCACATAACCCTCGACATCTCAACATCTCGACATATCTGGAATATCAACTGAGCAAATAATTGCAGCCTCAAAAAAATTAAAGAATAAATTAACTTGTGGACCCGATAACTTCCCAACTGAAACTGTGAAGAAAGACATAGATCATTTCTTGCGTCCCCTCTTTATTCTATACAGGGTGAGTCAGAACTACTTTGACAAACTTCAGGAGGTGATTCCTCACGATATTCTAATATGAATTGTTGAAATAAATATATGTCCGGAAACGCTTCTTTTCCAAGATACAGGGTGTTAAAGTTTTATTTTCATTTTCGTTTTTTTTTTTAACTTTCGAAATACTGACCTCAATTAAACAAAATTGGTATTGAGAGGTTTTTTGAGATGTCGAATTCGAACCTGATGTTATTATTGCCCTTACTCGTAGGGGGCGCCACCTACACGTCTTTTTCTTTTTTGAAGATTCATAACTTTTTTGAGCGTACTTCTAGCACATTTTTCATTAAAAAAATCAACTCCTCTATCATGTCTACGTAAAAAAGGTACCCTTGTTACAAGTCAATTATTTGATAATCGATGCGTGTTGAAGTTATTACCATTATTTTGCATTTTTCACAAGAATGCTCAGGAAATCAATTTGACGTTTAAGTAAGTAATTTTGGTTATTACATATTATGTGACAGTTAAACGTTTTGTTGTTTTGTTGAAGTTACTGTAAGTTTTAAAACACTAATTTTGAAAAAATTGATTATTTAAACAATAATGCTCATTTGGCCGATATGCATTTCGTTTATGTCCTTTCGGATGGCAATGCGCGCGAAGCAAGACGTATTTACCAGGAGTGATTTCCTAATCGAGTACTGCTTTCAGCTCCAACATTTACCAGTCTCCATCGTCGTTTGGTAGACACTGGTAGCTTTGAGAGGGCAGCTGATATTATTGGAAGACCCCGAGCAGTCCTAACCCCAGAATTGGAAAAAGCTGTTCTGAACGCTCTCGAGGAGAATCCAGAAACAAGTACAATAATAATTGCTGAAGCTCTCAATTCTACTCAGCCCACAGTTTGGAGAATTATCCACGATCAACAATTTTATCCATACCATATTCAAAGGGTACAAGCTCTTTTGCCACGAGACTTTTCCCAGCGCATTACTATGGGTCAGTGGTTTCTGAGAAAATTGGCTGGAAATCCTCAATTTTTAAAATATGTACTCTTCACGGACGAGGCAAACTTCTTCCGAAATGCTATCACGAATTTTCATAACAACCATGTTTGGGCTCTGGATAATCCGCACGCAGTTAGTGAAAGACATTATCAGTATCAATTTTCTGTAAATGTATGGGAGGCAATAATTGATAATTACTTGATAGGTCCTTTCTTTCTTCCGTTTCGACTGAATGGCGCAACTCAGAATGTACCATTAGAAATTCGTATCCGCATGTGGTTTATGCATGATGGGGCTCCAGCCCATTTTAGTTGTAGCCAGGTGGACACTTTGAACAATTTATTTGAATTTAATTTAGTTTCCTTCATTTTATTTTATTCTACATATTAAAAATTTCCTGAAATAAAATGTTAAACTTTATTAAAACAAATACAGATTTTGCACCCTTGATACATAAATAACTATTTCGAACAAGTAAAAATAAATAGAATAGGTGGCGCCCTCTACAAAAAAAACAAAACTACTTACTTAAACATCAAATTCATTTACTGAGCATTCTTGTGAAAAATGCAAAACAATGGTGATAACTTCAACTAGCATCGATTATCAAATAATCGACTTGATTTTAAAGTCCAAATATCTAGAAAACGGTTGCTTATAGCGACTTGTAACAGGGGTAGCTTTTTTTGCGTAGATATGATAGAGGAATTGATTTTTCTACTGAAAAATGTGCTAGAGGTACCCTCAAAAAAGTTATGAATCTTCAAAAAGAAAAAGACGTGTAGGTGGCGCCCCCTACGAGTAAGAGCAATAATAACATCAGGTTCGAATTCGACAACTCAAAAATCCTCTTAAACCAATTTTCGTTTGAGGTCAGTATTTCGAAAGTTATTTAAAAAAAAACGAAAATAAAAATAAAACTTCAACACCCTCTATCTTGGAAACGAAGCGTTTCCGGACATATATTCATTTGGAAAATTCATATTAGAGAATTGTGAGGAAGCACCTCCTGAAGTTTATCAAAGTACTTCTGACTCACCCTATATAATAAAAGTCATGTTCGTTTGAAATGCTCAGCCTGCTGAAAAAATCATGGAAATCACGTAATTGTGATGTTATTGATTTGTTTTTTATGATTCAGTAGCAGAAATATCATAAGCAAACGGGGCTCGTGGCTCAGTGGTACTAGCGTCAGTTTTTCAAGGCCCCCAGAGTGGTTTCGAATCCCACTATAAAAGGTAAGGCCCCCGTGATCTTAACTCGTACAAGTTTTCATTAACTTCTGAGGGTTGGTCAAACAACTGAGAAAGCGTTTAAAAAAAATCATAACCTAATTATGTGTGAACTTACCTCTTCTAATAACAATTGTGTGTCTATGAACGTTTTTATATCAATAATTTTTCCACCTATAATTCCACCTGTTTGATGTAAATAATAATGCGAATTTGCATCTATCTTATCTCCATTTGATATTTTGATACTATTTATCATAACTTCCTCCATATTCTTATCTTCTGATCACTTTGATTTGGTTTTTCCATCAATGCTCCCTGAAAATTGATGGAGCAGATGAAGCATGATTCATCTGATCTGTAGCCATTTGCTCCGGTCAAACGAACACTCATTGATCAATTGCTCGGAACAAACGAACAATTGCTCAAATCAGATTAGAGCAACGTGAGCATGACAAACGAACAAAGGCATAAAATTATACTGAACGAATCATTCCCAGAAATATGGAAAACTTCACGAGTATGTCATGGTTTTAAATCTGGGTTGACATCAGACGTCATAGACCACCGACCAATTGTGCTTATTTCCGTTTTTTCTAAACTGATTGAAATTATTCTGTCAACCATAATCATCATCATCATCAGAACATCCTTGAGCGACTGCCAACATGGGTTTGTAAAGGAGGAGTACTTCCACCAACCTCTGCACTTTTACCCAATTTGTGTCGAATGCCTTCGATAACAGGAAACAAATTGATTTTATCTACACTGACTTTAGCAAGGCATTCGACAAAGTTTCCCATCAGAACCATCTGAACAAACTTAACTACAGAAGACTCCAAAATCTCCTGAAGTCATATCTTTTGTACAGGGCATTGTATGTCGAATGCGGGAGGAAAAAAAGCTTCAGCTTTACCACAACCTCCGGTGTACCACAATGGTCTAATTTAGGCTCCCTCATAAATGACATCGTTGACTCCATAAACTCAAATACGCTACTATTTGCTGATGATCTTAAGATGTATGGATTATTAACAATATATCGCATTCAATAGCCCTACAAAACGATCTCAACAACCTAACAGATTGGTGTACCTATAAAAATCTACCACTTATAAATGCAAAATTATGACTTATAACAGGACTTCTTCACCAGTGGAATTCAACTAAACGATTAATAACATATCTATCAATCGCATATCTGAATGTAAAGACCTTGGAATCTTATTTGATAGCAAGCTAACTTTTGCAGCACACATTGCATTCCTAACTACCAAAGCAGCCCGCCTCCTAGTCTTTGTTATTCCTAACTGTAAAGAATTCAGTTCTATAGACGCGATGCGTACTATTTACTTTTCACTGGAATATTGTAGTTCGATTTGGAATTCTTTACAAGAGAAGTATATTGACTCTCTAGAAAAAAATCAACATTAATTAATAAAATTCATATCTTTCAAGAAAAACACCTACCCAGATAATAACTATAGCCACGAACTACTACTAAAGGAATTCAATTCTGAGGAAGCGCAGGGAGATTTCGGACCGAATATTTGTCTATAAACTCATAAATAGCCTTATTGACTCCCCTTCGCTTTTCTACGTACCAAGAATTACTTCTAGGTCAAATATTACGTTTTATATAAATGTACCCAACACGCGACCTTCACTTAGGAGACGAGAAAGTAGGAAATATATCGAGCTCTCCACTGGCTGGTCAAAGCGGATACAAACCAAAAGAGGACAAAAATCAGAAAAGAACTGTATACAATACACGCCCACGGGTTAATAGCAACGCACTGTCGCAAAGAAAAAACTAGGACTCTATCCATCTTCCGTTTAATCCATTAGGCACCGCTACGAAAAAACGCCTGGAAAATAATAAATGGGTATTTCTGTTAGATATTATTTTTTGTTTTTTTTTTTTGCTGTTTTATCACTAATTTGTACCAGCTCTATATTAATAATTATTATGTCTTTTTAATCAACATCAGTATCATTGTGTCTTGTGAACATGTCCAAAACACTAAGCCTAGCCCATCTCTGGTCATGCTATATCGAAGTCGAACTTGCATCGGCTACAACTCGTTCAGAATTCATGTGTTCGACTTATTTGTGGTTTGAGTAGAAGACATCACATAAGCCAACATCTGAACGACATTGGGTGGCTGAATATGGAAAATCGAATAATTCTTCACTGTTGCAGTTTATATCACAAATTAATCATAACTGAGAAACCGGCATATCTTTTCGATAAAATTTCCTTTAGAACAGACGTTCATCATCTGAACATTCGTTTCAAATCACGTTTAACCCCTCCTCGCCACTACACAGCCTCATTTCAGTCGTCCTTCAGTTATATGATAACCAGGCTTTACAATAGGATTCCCGACGAAATGAAACAAACCAAACTACCAGAGTTAAAAAAAACTGAAACAAAAACTTTTTGATGGCTTTATACTTTTTGCACTATCTTTCCACTTGATTTGTTAATTTCATTTCCCTAAATTACATTTAGCTTACTTAGCATTTACCATAGTTGATAATTTGTTTTTGTATAAGATAATGTTTACGTTTTTATTTCTCTTTTTCTCTTTAAGGTTGAGTGTAAGAGAATGCTTGTTTATACTCTCATGTACGAGCAAGCGTTAACTCTGCCTTTTGGCTGTAGGATTACTGAATTGTAACAACCTAGATGTAACCTCTCTAAAGCCAATAAAATCATTTATTATTATTATTATTATTATTATTACATACCATCATTTTAACAATCCTTCATTGAACACGTGCAGACAGTTTGATAAGCTGGAAGGTAATGACATCTTCAACCTTACTCTTCGACAATACAAAAACTTTCTTTTCAGAAGTATTCCAAACTGAGAAATTGAGAATCTATCATTCTTCCTGTCCTTTCTGTACATATGTCACATATATCACTTTATACATTATTACTACGACTTTGTCACATGGGCCACCTTATTCATTATCACTATTACATTATCACCCATAATGTACTGAGATCACCATTTTATTATTTTCATTATTTGAATATTGTTATATACTCGAATAAGTGGACTCAAAATCTGTTTGGATGTATTACCCTTAAAAAAAATATATAGACAGTACTCACTTAGGTTTCAATCTCAATTTCACATAGGAAAATAATAACTTTTATTTATATACATACAATGACACTAATTATCAATTCTCATGAATAATAATAATAATAATAATTTGTTTATTTCACTCGTTAAAAAGTACATGACAGCGGATAATTCCATCAGTACAGTAGCAAGGAAAACGTCATGTGAAGTTGTCTACATACAAAATTTTCTTATTTATATATACTAATTAATTCAGACACATTTACCTATATATTTTGTAGGATTTGAATTAAAAAGTTAAAAACATGTAAGGATGCTAGTCAAAAGGTAAAAAACACTTCAAATCCATAAAATAATAGCACACACACTTGACAGTTAAAATTAGATTTCACAGTAAAAATTGAAAATTCATGGTCAGGTTGAAATTGAAAAATTCTAGTAACCACAAAAGGGAGGAGAAAACACTTAACCTAAAAATTCCTCGAAGGTGTAGCAATTCTTTTCTATGAGAGCAGCTTTCAGTGTGGATTTGAAAATATTGACATTTGCCGAATTTTTTATCGATTCATCAAGCTTATTGTACAGTTTTGGGCCTAGGAAAAGATGGCTTTTTTGATATGTGGTAGTTCGGTGTATGTGGGGTATCAATAAATTTTTGGAGCGGGTCTGGTATTGATGATGGGTTACAGCAAAGTTCTGCCCGTTCTTGTACATATACATGCATAGTTCATATATATATATATATATATATATATATATATATATATATACCCGCAACAGATCAATCAATCAATCAATAAATTTATTCATCATAAAATATACATATAAATTCAATCACAAGGACCAAAGACAGATACATGTTTATGACAAGTCACAAATAAACATCAAAACAAAATAAATTAAACATCAGAACAAAATAAAATAAAATACATACCATTAGATTAAAATATATGATAAAAATTGAGAAATTAATCTTTGCAGAAACATACTTTTCGGACAATATATCATAAAAAGGTAGAAGACGTGAATGCACAAGAGACAACAAGAGAGACAATTATATATATAAGTATGCTATATTGAATACAAATCAAATCAATTGCATATATCGCGAACATAACACAAATTATACTAAGTACTCATCTATAGTGTAGCAGGCCTTCTGAACTAGCTGCTGTTTCAGTCTTGTTTTGAAAATATTTAAATTGGGGGAGCTTTTAATATGCTCATCAAGAGAGTTGTATAATTTACAGCCAGTAAAAAAAAAACTTTTTTGGTACAGCGTAGTCCGGTGATTCTCAGGTTGTAGTTGGCCTTTGAAACGTGTATTATGGTCATGCTTCTCAGCAGTATTCAAAAACTTGTTTTTATTTTTATAGACGTATGTACAAACTTCCAGTATATATAAGCTCACAACAGTTAGGATTTTGAATTTTTTAAAATAATCTCTGCAGCTCGTTCTAGTATCGTTACTAGCAAGAATTCTAATCGCATATATCTGAAGTACCAATACTCTATTCACATGTGCACAATTTCCCCAAATCAAAACTCCATACTTTATATGGGAATGAAAATTTGCATAGTACAATGACAGTAGTGTGTACTCACTACAGTGGTTCTTCATAAATTTCAGACTATAACAGCTACTCTGTAATTTTTTACACAAACAATCAATATGACAATCCTAGTGAAGTTGCCTATCATAGGTAACCCCCAATAGTTTCACTGATTTACTACTTACTATTTCATCATTGGAACCTTCAAAAAGTTTGATTTCATCAGCCCTGCCATTACCAAAAAGAACAGTTATTGTTTTACGATGATTCAGTTGTAGGTTATTATTGTTGGACCATTTTACAATATTGGCAAATATATAGTATTCGTAGCTCTTTAAAAGTGCTTCTGCATGATTGCCTCCATCCAATGTGGGCCATGATTCTGATAGCATATTTTTGTAACATAAAAACCTTCGCTGCATAGTTCCACTGTTCACTTCAGTGGGTTGACATAAACCTCATTGCGTAGCAATACCTACGGAGTTTATCGCAAAGTGTTTCTATGTGAGGGGTCCAGGTGAGTTTGTAGTCCAGCATCTTTGTTGTTGAGCAAGATTCGATGTGCAACTCCTCGTTCTCATAAATGCTGAAGTTCTCATGAACATTATTCAGTGAGAACTTCGTTAATGTTATTTTCGAGATATTTAGAGTCAAATGGTTTTTATTTGCCCATGTTACTACCTGCTCATATATATCCTGAGTTTTTTCTGTCAGAGCTATAGCATTCTTGTCCTTTATGAGGGAATTCGTGTCAATCGCGTAAGCAGCTACATATATTCCCATGAGACTATTTATGAATTTCATCAGGTCATTGGCATATATGAGGAAAAATAAGGGGCCAAGTCTTGAGCCTTGAGGAACGCCCTGCTCAATAGTTACTGACTGACTGGCTGTTTTTCGAATCACTACTTCATGGGTCCTGCCCTGTAGATATGACTTAATCAGTTTCAAGGCTGTACCTCTCACGCCATATCGTTCCATTTTTTGGAGTAGAAGCGTGTGACTTACATTATCGAAAGCTCAGGAGAAGTCTATGAGCAATCCACAGATGTTTAGTTTGCCATCGAGAGCATTTATGACGTGTTCATGGAAGTCATACAGTGCAGTGGTAATATACAGATATTTTTTATTTATGTGTGCATCTTAGAGGAAAACTTTTCGAATAAAATAAGTTGTGCAGATTATAAAGCTAGCCCTACCAAAATATCTATAGTTTGCCGATATTGGTATGAAAATGAAGGATTCATAATTTTTTTCAAACTTAAAATAGACGCAATTTTATAACTATTGGATTGGTTTGACCCATCTCCGAACTTAGCCGAGGTATTGACAAAAATATTTTTGTGCTGAATTTCGTTCCATTCGGTTGAAAAATGTGACCTTCTCTTTGTTGAAAAATTTCGTTATATCTTATATTTACCTATCTATATTGATATATAAACTTTCAAACTGATGGTATTTTTGGGTTCTGGGGACCATGATCGGCGAAGATATATCTTCGTGTTCTGGTGATGTCCTCAGTAGGTAGTATTTTCATTGAAATCCACTTAGAAAACTTTTTGAATTGAGCAGATATTGACAGAAAAAAAAACTATCTTTACCACTGGAGTTTAAACATAAATATAATATAAATAATAATGAAAATATAAAAACCAGAAACACTTTGTGAAAAATATATTAACATAAACTGTACTGTCGTCGAAATATAAATCTTTCAGAAATATCTTGCAAATAACTAACCTGCCGTTAGATATCGCAGCTGGAGGTCATATTGGTGATTTCTCCCGCGGAGATCGTGAATTGGCTGGAAGTACCTAGCTAGAAGAAAAAAGCGAGAGTACTAGTTCTTCCATGCCAATAATGTGTTGGTAGATAAGACTACTAGTTACTTCTGTCTACGATCTCAAACAGGCGCTTGATCGATGATAATGTACTTTGTCAGTAGCGTGCTGAATCTAGGAGAAAATTTTCAGATGTTCTCAACTGAAAGCATTTATGAAATATTGTTCCGACCTCTGTATACCGGGTGACACAGGATATCGGGCGACCCCTATAACTTCTGCATTCGTGAACGGATTTTTCTGAAATTCGGTACAGTTATATAAGCAACCATTTCGGATTTGATCACATTACAATCAAATATGACGGACTTCCGGTTTTTCTGCAAATACCAGCAACTTTTTTTTTTCAAATAGAACACCCTGTATATTTTTACATATTTTCAAGTTCAACAGGTCAAAACAAGTCCATTTTTTTGAAACAATTGAAAGTAAAATTGTTTTTTCATTTTACCTCGTGGATAAATGGGATTTATTCATGGCTATTCAGAATGAGTCTCACATAACAGAGAAACATAACTTTTTCTGAAAAATTATTTTTTGTGTCATTTATTGATTAGTCAATTCAGTCACATCACATTTTGATAAAAAATTAATTGTTTTCAAATGAAACCTCTATGGGCCATCTATCTGTCTCTCTAGAACATTCATTAGGGAAAAAAATTACATATCATTTTTGTATTTCGGTGCAGTAACAAATTGTGTAAATTCAAAAATCTACAACTCGTTCATGAGTTTCCTTGCAGTTCGAATCATTTTTCAACTTAGTAAGCTGTGGAAAAAAACATTTCTGAATCTTGTCAACTAATTGTGTTTCGCTGTCATCTTTCATCTCAACTCTCGAAAATTAGTTAACTTCCGAGAATTAGTTTAGTAGAAATGTAAAATCAAAATTATAGTTTCACAAGAAGTGAACAGGTTGATATGTTATTAATTTACGGAGATATTTTTAAAAACAGTGTCGCCGCTTGTCAGTTATACGCTGAACGATACCCACACAGAAGACACCCACAAAGAACCTTTTTCAAAAATGTGGAGAGAAGATTCCGAAAAGAACCCAACAATGGAGAAGATGATCGTAAGTGAGGAGGCAGAAATGAATGTTTTGCTTATGTTGATTTTGATCCAACCGCCTCGACGCGGGAATTGGAATACCATGCAATGTCAGTCGAGAAAACGCTGGAATAATTAAAAAAAAAACACCATTATCGTACTTATAAGTATAACTCACACAATCAGTTGACAAAATTCAGAAATGTTGTTGTCCACAGCTTACTAAGTTGAACAATTATTCGAACTGCAAGGAAACTCATGAACTTATTGTAGATTTTTGAATTTACACAATTTGTTACTGCACCGAAATACAAAAATGTTCTAGAGAGACAGGTAGGTGGCCCATAGGAATTCCATTTGGAAAAAATAAATTTTTGATCAAAATGTGATGTGACTGAATTGATTAACCAGTAAGTGACACAAAAAATAATTTTTCAGAAAAAATTAAGTTTTTCAATTAATTTTGCCTGTAAACTAAAAAATCACCGTTTGAAAGCACGCCAAATATTTCAGTTCAACCTCACAATTCGACACATCCACCTGTTACGCCGTCTAGAGTGGAACTAGGGTTGGTAAATGACTTGCTGGGCATCGGTAGGCACCGAGAGTATCAGTTCCGGTCATACCCGATAGATCGTACTACTTGTTTTGAATTAAAACAGGGTATCCTGTTTTACCAGACCATCCTGTTTTACCCAACCTTGCCCTACTCACTGCAAACATAAAATATAAATGAATATAAAAAAAGTATGCTCATGTTGAGGATTGAACCCCGGACCTCTGGCTTGGTATTCCCTCGTTTTACGGCAGCTCCGTTTGATCTTCGAAATTATTCGTGTATTTGTAGCACTTGAGCGTTGTGGGATTAAATATATCTATTGCGCATGTAAGTTTTCGGAGCAAAGTAGAAAATATATTTGCACTCGCTTTTTCCTCACGTGATGATAAATCTCCATATTGAATAACATTCAGAGTTGAAGAAAAAGCGTAAGGAACTTCGTTCCTGACGGGACCAACCGACGAAAGTACAATAATAAAAAGAATAAATAAACCACCTGATCCAAATTTCGATTAACAATTCATGTTTGATCTTTCCTATGATGTTGAAATATGAAGTATTAAGGTTGTCGATGTCCGATCTTTTATTCACACATGTTTCGTTATTTCTATCATTTCATTCAAGAGTCTTTTTTTCAAAATTGTTTGTTGACCTATGATGGTTACTGATTTGAAATCAGAAGAATGGAGGGAGTGTTCTGCAAGCCTTTTTTTGATGGATTTTTTATAATTTTTCAATTTCTTTTGTGTTCGGTCACCCTGGTTTTTAAGTATCCTTCTGTATGTCCTATGTATACTTCTCACAATCAGCAGCAACCTAAATGTAAGTAACTTTGTATCTGCTTTTTCCCCTTTCTTCGGAGCTTTTCTACGATGACCAATTGTCATTTTGAGGGTCTTCATCCCTGACCAAAAGGCAGTCAGAAACGATTTTATTTTCGGATTTATGAAAACGTGTATGAGTGTATGAAGATGATAAAAAGATATTTATAAGTTTTAAATGAATGAAAAGGACATTTCCCCTCATATTTGGGCATTTTTGAATATTTCGACCATCAAAACGAAATAATATTTTTGTACTGTTTCATTTCAGTATTGAAGTATATCATTTACTTAGTTGAAGTTCTATCTCATTTTTCTTTTCAAAGTTTTCGTTTTTTTGTAAATAATTTTACAAGAGCGTGTTCTTTTCGCGAAATGGATTTCCTTGCATTATTCCGTTCGAAATGAGAAATATGCATTTTCGTCCAAGAAAACTTATGAAGGTTTGTTTAAGCCGTCGACTAGTGAAAATTAATTTTTTCTTACAATTCTGGATTCCGACACGGAATTGAATTTATTTCAAATGACATTCCCCTCAGGTTGCTCCTCCCACATTTATAAATATTCGTAATCTCCGACCCGAAATACCCCCACATACCAATTTTGAAGAGAATCTAACCATAATTACAAAACTCATCCGCCACCCTGGAAATCTTGCATTTTGGTAAAACATTCATGATCTCCGACCCAAAAATCCCTAAATGGACCAATTTCTCATAGAATCGGACGACGAATCATAAAACCACCGAATTGCTATATTCGATCCTGCCGTGTGATTTTTGTGTCCCGTAGAATTCCACTTTCCGTCGAATGAGTGAGATGGAATTACTACTGAATTGATGTAGTCCATTGAAAAGTTACATTTGGGGTTGCGTTTTTTAGAGGACGCAATTTAATTTTTTTGATGTGTAGGGGGGGTCAGTGTAAAGCTAAAACCAAGTTTGTGGGGTCGCCACCCTTGTCCCACGGCCGCCATCTTGAAAATAGGGGTTGAAATGGTTTTTACGATATATCTCTTAAACTATTTATTTGATAAAAAAAAATTGTCAACATTTTATGTTGCAAATTAAATTATCTACAACTTTGGTCCAGTAACTATTTGACGTAGAACTATAAATAAAAAAGTTATACGCGAAAATCTTCAGAAATGAGAGAAAAAAAATTATATTTTTCGATATAACTTTTTTTTTATCATTTTACGAAAAAATGATACTCGATCATTTTTGTAGATCGTTTTTTTGGGGAACAACTTTTATTCGCATCATTTTTTCATTAAGTCAATAGCTAAGGTTTTACAGCGCTCCGAAACATTATAAATATAAAAAATTATGTTCTGAAGCGGACATGTCAAAAATGCAGAGAAGAATCAAGAAACATGAACTCTCAAGATAGGTTCAGAAGTTTTTTTTAGATATTATGAAAAAGTGCTTTATTCCTATCGTTCCAATTTCCAGGAATTATTTGGAATTATCTGCGACTGAAAGATATTTTCAAATACATCAATATGAGAACATCCCGAAGATCAATTTCTAGTCAAAAATGTGATCTTTGGTGGTCAGAAAACCACTAAACTTCCGTACAATCACTCCACAAAATAAAAACAAACGAATAACAGATTTGACACTCACATATAGATAATTTTCAAACAAAGTTGATGACACTAAAAATATTTCCATGGAATTTAAATGCATTGCTTTGAATAATTCATTAAAATATTTCGAATAATTCACATGCATTCAGAAATATTTATTGGGAGTATTTTTGATGGATTGTGGATGTTTCCAAGAATTTTTCAGCAAATATTTAAAATTTACATTGTATCTGAGAATTTCGGAGTAGTAATGAAAAAAATTAAATAACTTCACTATATTAGTGTAAATATTCGTCTGAATGCAAAAATTAAAAGAAAAATACAAATGGAGGGTTTTCTCGAAGAATTTATCCTTTGAAATTTGTTCATAATTAAAAAACCGTCAAAACTTTAAGAAAATATTACTCTGTTATATATTGCTCACAAAAAATATATTACTCATTGATTCCCAACTTTGCCTAAAATTTTAGACCGTGTGAATATTTTTTCTAAATCTCATTCACGTACAGCTAGCTATCTGTTTTTTTCAATAGAAATACTACCTATTGGGGTTATGAACACAAGACTTTCAAAAAAATTTTGATATATCTTCGTTGATCAGGGTCCCCAGAACCCAAAAATACCATCAGTTCGAAAGTATATATATATATATATATATATATATATATATATATATATATATACAGTGTGGTCTTTTAAGTGTGCAACATGTGAGAATTTTTTAAATTATTTAAAATACAAATATTGCCGGAAGTTCGCGCATGTGAGATAATCATATTAGGTGTTGCAAGTGAAACAGCATACAGGGAAAAAAAAAAACAATAACTGATGACACATAATTAATACACACGTATAATATAGGTATAGTTAAGAATATTGAAAAATAGTACTCACTTTGGAGCGCTGTAAAACCTTAGCTATTGACTTAATGAAAAAATGTTGCGAATAAAAGTTGTTCCTCAAAAAACGATCTACAAAAATGGTCGGATATCTTTTTTCGTAAAATGATAAAAAAAAAATATATATTTTTTTTTTCGAATTTTTGAAGATTTTCGCTTAAATTTTTTTTATTTATAGTTCTACGACAAAAAGTTACTGAAACAAAGTTGTAGAAAATTTAATTTGCAACAAAAAATGTTAACAAATTCTTTTTATCAAATAAATAGTTTAAGAGATATATCGTAAAAACCATTTCAACCCCTATTTTCAAGATGGCGGCCGTGGGACAAGGGTGGCGACTCCACAAACTTGTTTTTAGCTTTACACTGACCCCCCCCTACACATCAAAAAAATAAAATTGCGTCTTCTAAAGAATGCAAGGTAAGGCCTAAAAAATTTAACATTTCAATGGACTAATGGGTTTGACGCAGACATAACTGACGTTTATAGTTTTATAAGATACACGGAATCACGTAGCTGACCGCTAGCCATTCCCAAAGCTATAAATAACGTTTCCTATTTTGAAAGGCCGAAGACTCTTAAGCAAAAACCTTGTGATATTTGACTATTTTGGGTAATTTGAGCTGAACTACATCTTGCTGGAGAGGATTTCATCAGACTTAGTTACGCATAGGTGAGTTTACGTTTATAAATTGAAACTCTCTTATATAACAGCATCCGATTTTGCGAACTCTCGCTAAAAAAAACATGTCAAACTTTTTACCAAGTACTAACTCGACACCCTGAGCAATTCTAGAGTACCCCAATATTCATCTCTATCGAAACATTACTCATAAATAGCTTTGCTATCGATTAGGATGAAAACACGAGAGTGACTCTCAGTCTCGCCTAAACTCGAAAAATCTCACGCCCATTAACCCTGCCCACCTAATCCAACATTACCTTATCATCAGCAAGCGTTTCATCTGTTCCCCACAACATCTAACACCTGGCCGACTGCGAAAGACATAACTTACCTCGTCCGCCGCCGAGGCACGCAGAAGAGCCCAGCTTGTCCTGCGGTGTCTGGCGGACAGGCAGCGGGTCACGTGACCCACACGTAGCGCACGTGACTGCCACTAATTCACTATTCACTCGGTTACGTAACTCAACCGAATTCGGAACTCGAAGCCCACCACCGGTTTTTTATCTATTGCAGGCATCGAAGTGCCGAATCATCTTTTTTGGGGCATTTGAGTTCGGCATAACCGCAGCCTTCAATAAACAAGCCGTGACATTATACTGGACAATAGTTATTTATTGTAGGAGCAGCAGCTAGAGTGTTTGCTCTTCTTGCCTGCTTAATAAAATAAATAAATAAACAGTTTATTCATCCTTAAGATCACAATAGTGATATCAGACAGTCAAAAACATATTTGTATAAAACAGTGGAACATTCAAATAACATCAAATATATTAAAATCAATAAGTTTATTGTCCTCGTGCATCAAGATATATATATATATATATATATATACATATATATATATATATAATGAAAGAAAAAGCCATATGAAGGGGAAAAGATGTGAAATGAAATGCATAAAGCACACACAAAGTCGTCTTCACAAAAGGTTCAATATGAATTGAAACAATTGGTAGGCCGACAGACAACTACTTTCCTAGCAAATACCACGCAGAACGTTGAATTATATTCACCCGACAATCCATGCAAACTTCCATATAAATGTTTCTTTCTGATAAGCTCGATTATGTTTAAATTCCACCTAACAATCCGCATACCGGTTACAGGCTTTTTTGGCCCTCATCAGTACGGAGTAGTCACATCTTTAGGTGCGTCGGAAAAGATAACTTTTAACCGGCGACACCTAAAGATGTTTTAAGCTCGATGATGATTTTATTTATGCTGTGTCTCGCTTCGGTCAGAGCTCTCTGGATCTCTGGCTGGTGACTACTCCGTACTGATGAGGGCCAAAAAAGCCTGAAACCGGTATGCGGATTGTTAGGTGGACACGTCATGAATTTAAACATAATCGAGCTTATCAGAAAGAAACATTTGCGAACAATATCCATTTATATGGAAGTTTGCATGGATTGTCAGGTGAATATCATTCAACGTTCTGCGTGGTATTTGCTAGGAAAGTAGTTGTTTTTCGCCTGTCGGTCTACCAATTGTTTCAATTTATATTGAACCTTTTGTGAAGACTACTTGTGTGTGCTTTATGCATTTCATTTCATATATATATATATATATATATATATATATATATATATATATATATATATATATATATATATATATATATAGTGGGAGGGTAGTCGTTGCTGACTAGTTAGGTGTAAGGCTTAAATATTGGGGTGTGCAGCAAAAGAAAAAGTGTACTCTTCAAAGTGTGTCCAGGCTTTCGGAATGTTTTATTTCCATCTTCAGGAATACTACAATGAAGAAATTTACAATAAGTGTGTCCTTCGGACCTTAAGGTAATAATGAACTTACAGCTTTGTTGAGATTAGTTTCTATGTTGTTTATGAATGTTCTTCATGTAACGTAAGGTGAAATATAAGTTCTGAATTTGCAGTTGGAAACACATTTTAAATTGTCAACTACTTATAACACATTAAAAATTTTATTGCAAATGTTACTAATTAAAATATAAAGTACAGGAACATGTGTGTCTTGAAAAAGTACAATAGGTTATAAAGTGTGGGAAAATTTGTTCAACTTGTCATATGCTTTGACAGCAAGTGGTACCAACTGAGGGTAGTACCAACTGATATGAAATGGTTTGCCATGATTGGCCAGATTATTTTAGTAACTTTTATTGTTAGTACCAACTGAAGGTTGGGTCAACTTGGTGATATATTAATAACTAGTATTGAGATCAGATTGATTTGAAGAAAATTATGTATTTTCCATTGCTAATAAGAAGGAATAGATTTCACTTAGGTGATTGACATCAGTTTTTTTGTTCATATGATTTTTTTCCTGTGATATGAAAGCCATTTCTAGAAAAGTTCTCTTAGCAGTGTGATGTTCTTTAGTCAGTATTTTTACATCATCATAGTTCATATGATGGTGAAATTTGTTAACATAATCTGTCAGAGCACATCTTTCTGGATGGTGCCTGCAATCACTTTTGTGGGATATTAATCTCTGTTTTAATAATCTTGCAGTTTGAGCAATATAAACTTTGTTGCAATTTTGGCAAGGTATTCTATATATAATATGCCTGCTGTCTAGAATTGGAACTTTGTCTTTCACTTTGGAATATATAGATTTAATTGTAAGAACTGTTTTGTTAGCTATTTTGATATTATCTATGGCTTTGAAAAGTCTAGCAAGTTTGGGTGAAATATCTCTTAGGTATGGTAAGGAGGTAAAAATACTAGGGATAGTATTGATAGTGTTACTATTCGATATATTAAGATTTATATGACTATGTTGTGGTTCTGTGATAGGTGATGTGTTGAACAATATACTTTTTATTAAACTTGGAGGGTAAGAATTGTCTAAAAACAGATTTAAGAGGATTTTAAGATTTTTTTTCGTGGACACTTACATCTGAAATTCTCAGAACCCTGTTTTTTATTTGCTTTACCAGATTCACTTTAACCGAATGTTTGTGGTAGGACAGATAGTTCAAATCTCTTCCAGAACTACAAGCTTTCCGATACCAATCTATCAGTATTTTGTTCTCATTGGAATGTACGAATCTGGTGTCCAGAAATGGTACGGATTGTTCGACGTTTTCGGTTTCTATAGTAAACTGGATGTGTGGGTCATAATTGTTGAAGGTAAAGAGAATCTCATCTGTACTATCCTTTGGCAATGACAAAATAATGTCATCGACATATTTTTTGATGAAAAAAAATATAAACGATAAAACTGGTAGTACTGTGTCCAACAGGTCATCCATTACGTATGCTGCAAGGATAGGTGGAATTGAAGCTCCCATTGGGGTACCAGAAGTTTGTCTGTAGATTGTATCATTGATAGAAAAATATGTATTCTCAAAAAGAAAAGTTAGCAGTTTCATAAAAGTTTCTTCGTTAATATCGCAATACTATCCCAATTTTTGTACACTGCTCTCTGGCAAGTTTTAAGATAGACATTAAGACATTACTGAAAAGGGGTACCACATCCAGACTGGCTAGTACATAGTCATCTGGTAATGATAAGTTGTTGAATTGATTTGTTACTTCGAAGGAGTCTTTAATATAGTACACATTGTCAAAATTGTATGCTTTCGTGAGAATATCAGTTAACAAAGAAGCGATTGGTTCTGTAGGAGCTGTCAAGAGCAGGAAAATTCATTAATTTTTCTGAGAATTACCTGGCCTATCGATTTGAAAAGGGAATTTGCCGCCCTATTTCGAAATATCTCTGAAAATTCTTTGATAGAAAGAATTATTTAACTTTATCTTCATCTAAGAGAGTTGTGCCCACTGAAAGACGTGCGGTCTCCCTCTTCTTTTCCTAACCGAATAGTATACTTTTGCTCTAGTGCCTGATTAGTATTTCGGTTCCTAACGCTATATTTTCTTTTGGTACTTGACGAAGTATATTGCTTTAAAATAGTATATTTTTACTCTGGCAACCTTTAGAGTATTTTTTCCTTAACGAAACAAACGTTGGAAACCTGGTACCGACCCGGCATCAGCGACGAGTTCAGAGGCTACGAGAGAACAATGATAAAACTCACCAAGGAGAAAACTCACATCCAGTTTCTACGAAGAGCCAGAGACAACAACATTATCCCAGACGGTTTCCAGGTGAAGTTACCCATTCCCGGAAAACGAGAACAACGCATCATGGAGCGGGCCAGTCACGCACTAATCAGGACGCAGATCAACTACCACCATTGGAAGAAAGAGACAGATTCCAAGAAATCAGAGAGAACAATCAATCCATATTTGCCAAGATTGACAACATATCCGCGAGAATCTATCAGGAACAAAATAGGAGGCATCAGAAGAAATATAATCAAATAGCAGGAGGAACAAGGTCGGCACAAATCAACAGCGAAGGTAAGAAAACCATAATTAATCAACTAAACCCCTTACAGAAGTCCCTGCTCAAAAAGGGATTGAACTCTGCAGTTGCACCGAAAACAATACCAATCCTAGACATTGTAAGCACTGTAGAGTCAACCAGTAGCAGAATGAATCCTATCCAGGCAGCAGACTTCAGATGGAAAGTGAAAGAGACACTCGAGAAGGAGATAAATCTCCGGAGGAACATCACTGCTGGGAACAGAGGGCCCTAAAAATCCTACAGAAGGATTCATCTAAAAAGATTATTCCAGCCGATAAAGGAAACGCCACGGTTATCATGGACACCACAACATATGATGACGAATAAGAGTCGTTACTACATGCGGGGAACTATAAACTCTTGAAGAACACCCACTAGTGAAAGAAAGATCTACTACACTATGAGGAAATTCAGAAGTTCCATTCCAGACAACGAACGATCACATCTGACGCCACACTACAGCAAACCACCGCATCTCTACGGGCTTCAGAAAATCCACAAACCAGACATACCACTGAGACCGATCACCAACTCCGGGTACTCACCAACGTAAAGTTATCGAAATACCTCCTACCGATACTTACTCTTACAAGGAAATATCAGTTCATAGGTCAATAATTCGTAGACATCATCAAAGATGTTGAACTTGGACCAGATGTCCCTATAGAGGAATCCCTTAGCATCATCAAAAGGAAATTCGAAGAGGATAACCAGCTCCACGAGAGGATTGACCTTCCCATCGAAGTAATATCGGAATTACTGACTAGGTGCAGAAGTACCATGTGAGCCTCTGCAGGTGCAGTTCTCATAGATACTGTTATACCAATGTCAGCAAGGCGCTGCAAGTGTTCCAAAGACCACTTGGCGAATTCAGGACAACCTTGTATAGGTACTATAAATATATTGCCATGCCCTGATTTGTTCTTAATAGCATTCAGTAAGTGATAGATTTATATTTACATAATCATTGTATAACAATTTTTTATGTTCAACTCTGTGTCTTATCATGAATAAATAAATCTACTGTTGCGTTCTAGTAAACAGAGCTGCTACTGAGGTGGCGTTTGGAGTTAGTGACAAGGCATACACAGAACATACACTCTATTAATAATAACCTTAATAGTTGAGGTCGCTAAAAAAATGAGGATTTAAGAGATGGTGCCGAATCTTCCATCGCGACTTTTACTAGGGGTGTTCTTTGGGCTCGACGGGTGACCTATATATAACGGGTTTTCGAAGTGGTTTTGACCAAAACTTCTGGTCACGGAAGATGCAAGGCCGGACGTAAAACTGGAATGCTCGTTAGATCATAAGTGGGGCAAATGCGAAAGTATTTTGGGTGATTGACCCCTTAAGGTTATGTTTACATCGAGATGACGGAAGGAAGCGAAAACCGAATGAATCGATTTTTTGAAATTACCATTAATAGATGCAGCAAAATTGGAAATTGATACAAATTATGAACACCTTAATCTCATTTCAGATTTGAACCCAGACCGTTTGAGTTCATTTTCCACCCATAATTATTTCCAAGTAGATTTTCAGCACGAATCAAGGCAAAATATTGAGTTATGATGCCATTTTTTCCCAGTTAATTTGTTGTCTCCGTCAGTGCTTTACAGAAGAATTACATGTCTATAAAAATGAAATCCATAAGTAAATTAATGTACAATGTCCAAATTTACATTTGGAAAAATACTTTTTGATTACCAGTTCAACTGAGAACTGGTTAAAACTTTTTTTTGCGTGGACAATGTCTCATTCTTGGTGTTTTTCTGATTATAAAATATCATTAAACCCAGAGAAACATTCAGCTCAATTTCTCAGGAATGTAGTCATGTTACCTGGATTCCTGAAAAATCACACCACTACATCCCCAAACACAACTTGAAACTTCAAATCTCATTCAATTGATATCTCAACTTTCCCTATTTTGCTCCATCTTAAATATAGTTATATAGTTCTAGAACATTCGCTGAAATCATCTATTGAAAAAAACCGATAGCGCGGCCAGTCGGAAAGGTAGATTTCAGAATTCACTTATTTATTTTGAAAAAGCTATCAATCAAGCTAACAAATCATGTGTCATAAAAAATATTGTGACGTTTATCCACCGGAAAACAGAAACAGCATTTCTATCATTACATAAAGCTCAAACTGTACAATCAAAAATTGGAAAAGAGTTCAAATCTTTCAGGAAGCTTTCAATATATTTATGTAAAATGGCTCAAATCAATAAAACAGAAATTCTATTTTTGTATAAACCTTAAACTTTCAAACGAAAAGTAGGTGGAGGATCTAAATCTTCCAAATATATCTGTGTAATCTGACTCAAATCAAACGAAGGAAGTATAACCGGATATAGACAGTACTTACTTGAGTTTCATTGCTAATATCACTTGGAAAAATAATATATAATTTTTAACTCTGAAATCCAGAAATGTCAAATTACAATGATACAACTCGAATAGTATCTGATTGATACGAGCGAATAAACTTCAAATGGAAGCAGCGTACAGGGGGAACAAAAATTATTAATTCTCATGAATGGTAATTCACAGTGAGTTTTGAGTTTTTGATATGAGTGTACATCTTAGAGAAAAAATAAAAGGAATGAAAGTAGTGGAGCTCATAAAACTCTACCAGAAGACCTATAGTTTATCAATATTGGTATGGAAATGGAAAAATCTAATGTTGATTAGTCGATTGCGCACGATCATCACGATTCTTCGTTCGTGCCCTGTTTCGCGTGGATTCGGAAAAGTACTTGTCGGATGCGCCGTTGCCAGGTCGCCATAGATGTTGCTGGGTGAACTCTCTGCTGGGAGCGTCGATGTTCCATCTCTGCTGATATTTTGTTGTTGAATAATTTGTCAGTGGGTCAAGATAGATCTCCATATGGTTGCTAGTTTTTGAATGTCATCCCTTCTGTTCATATTATGTGGTCGTTTTTCGGTGGCTTCTCGAGTGGAAATTCTCATCACTTGCCAATGTTCGACTGTCTCTAAAGTTTATACTGGGTCCTGTTGTTAGAACATGTTGAAATAGTGACGATGTGGTCTCCTTGTTTCGTATAGAAACTTTGTGTTCTTTCTTGCGGATATTGATTCTTCTGTTTTTTCACAATTTCCACATGGTACTTAATAGACTCCTTGGCACTCTATTGGTATACATGTATGGTGCCAAGGAGTATATAAAGTACCATGTCGAAATTGTGAGAAGACAAACATAGGCCAAACAAACAGAAGAATCAACATCCGCAAAGAAGAACACAAAGTTTCTATACGAAACAAGTAGGTCACTATTTCAACATGTACCAACAACAGGACACAGCATAAGCTTTAGTGACACTCGGGTATTGGCAAATGATGAGAATTTTCACTCAAGAACAGCTAGAGAAGCCATCGAAATCGAAAAAAGACCAGATAGTATGAACAAAAAGTATGACCGTCAAAGACTACCAACCATATGTTGATATATCTTGGCCCACCAACAAATTAATCAACAATAAAATATCAGCGGAGATGGAACATCGACGCTCCCAGCAGACAGTTTACCCAGCAACACCTATGGCGACTTGGCAACGGCGTATCCGACAGCGACCTCTTCCGGTCCCATACAAAGTAGAACACGAGCCAGGGAGGCCAATCGTGCACAATGGAGTTAACACCTGTTGCGATCTGGCAAAAACGCATCCAACAACGACTTTTTCCGCCATACAAAACAGGGCAAGAACGAGGGAACCTTATAATGCGCAATGGCCGTCAAGATCCGTTACCTATCACTCTAACATCATCGTCGACGTGACGATTACAATAGAAGATTTAGGAAGATGATCTCCAACCACTGATAAGATTCTGCCAAATATATAATATGAAAGTGGAAAATTGTGTCCGAGAGAAATACATGATACGTACTTTCGATGTTCGAGTCATTCTAACATTAACATAAAATTATGGGAAGAAATTATTCACAAGTGTGTGTCGATTCCTATGTCAATAGCTCAGTTGGTAGAGCATATCACTAGAGATCGTGAGGTCGTGGGTTCGACTCCCACTTGAGGATGCTTTTTTCTTTAATTTGTCCAATATGCCACAATTTCCTATTTCATGTATCTCTCTCGGACACAATTTTCCACTTTCATAGTATATATTTGGCAAAATCTTATCAGTGGTTGGAGATCATCTTCCTAAATATTCTATTGAAATCGTCACGTCGACGATGATGTTTGAGTGATAGGTAACGGGTCTTGACGGCCATTGATAAGTACTTTTGATCTTCAATTCATTCTAACATTATGGGAAGAAATGATTCACAAATGAGTGTCGACTCCTATGTCCTCGAATAGCTCAGTTGGTAGAGCATATGACTAGAGATCGTAAGGACTCCCACTTGAGGATGCTTTTTTTTATTTAATAATTTGTCCAATATGCCACAATTTCCTTTTTCACTCTCGGACACAATTTTCCACTTTCATATTATATTTATATATATATATATATATATATATATATATATATATATATATATATATATATATATATATATATATATATATATTATATATATATATATAAACATTTGAACTGATGATATATTTGGGTTCTGGGGACCATGATCGGTGAAGATACATCAATATTTATTGAAAGTCTTGTTATTTATATCTTCTATTGATTCTATATTATAGAAATGAAGTAATCATCAGTTTTTTTTTCAAGAAACAGAAGCAATAATCTGGCATATATTATACTTATTGAAGTTTTTCAGCCACTCCAAATTTATGATTTGGGAAAGTGTTATGGAGCCGATATATTCATTAAGCATTCTTCTGCGGAAAAAATGCAATAATCAAAGTGGAAAGTTAACTTTGGTTGATATATTCTGAGTCACTTTTATTTCACAGCCTTCGTTCATTGCTATAAATATCGTTTTCAACTTTTTAAATGACCTCTACCTTTTCAACCTGTCTGTATCGCTAATGTAGAATGCAATAATAAATGTATCTGTTCATATAACATATATGCGCGGATGCCATTTTTCACTAAGAATCCCTAAACGTCTAGTCTGAAAGTGTTTTACATGAAATTGCAAATTTCTTTCCTTTTTTCACGTTTCCTCTCTGGTATGTAGTGGAATATATCAATGGTACATATTACAAGGTGCAAATATATAATTTCTACATATCTTACGTATTACCCCGGCGTCAGTTGATTCATGAGTACAGTGGCGCACTCTAGAGACCGACATTATACAAGTTCACAATCGGAATCTTCGATGTGTTACAGGTCAAAAAGAAAGGATTCATACTCGTCCATTGAAATCTAGTTGATATTTTTCCATTATTTAACATATGAAGTAGGAGTAATACCCATCATAATATATAATATGTTGGGAGCAATGCTATATCCGTTTCGTGAATATATGAAAATCAATTAAATACATGGAATAACATTTACAATATGTTTTTTTATTTTAACTGTTCTATTTGAGATTCAACTTTGTGGTATCTCTTTCACTCTCTCCAGTGGCGCACCCAAGATTTATAATAGTTACAAAAAAAATAAGATTTTTACTATGGATAATAATTGTAAAATAAGCTCACCTCACAAATAGAAAATAAGCCCACCTACTAATAGAACATATTAGATCGTTGCCAACGCCAACGGATGATGACTGATCGGTCATCCAACATCCAACAAGCCTATTGGGAATTCAAAATAACGGATACTCCCTCTGGTGTCGATTTTTGAAACTATACTCAAGTACATTGTTTACTTTTTGAAACATTAGTGTTTATATGATTTTAGCCATTGTATACTTAAAACTTGGCGAATCTCTTGTGATTGTTGACATTTAAAGAAATTCTGGTTCACCTCGTGGTGTTCAGTTGACTATTTATACTTCCTCGAGTGAAAGAAATGAGTGATTCAAGTTCAAATCATTATTGTTGTGTACCTCAATGTGACTCTTGGGCAAAACGATCCCGTGGTACTTGAATAGTTTTTCCGTGAGAAAATGAACGTAACGTTCTGGTTTAGACTAATCTAGGATTGAGTGAGTCTATAGACGGACGACGGGCTCTTGGGATCTTGAAGAAAAATATAGTTCCTTCCCAAAATCTTCCCGTATCGTCTGTGACCGAAAAAAAGTGAAAAGGGAACCTTCAAAGAGAGTTGAGAAAAAATAAAAGAGAGTTAAGAGAAAATAGAGATTATTATTCAACATACCGAATATTATTCATACAGTATGGAAAAAGAGTGACTAAATATGTATATCTAGGTGATAAGTGTTATGTATTTACTAAATAAAAGACACGACTATTTGTCTTATCAACTAGTGATGGGGCAATATTTGTTTTCGAGAAAATTACAACATACTTCGTCTTCTTCAAAGTGAGTTTTTTCCAATGATATTGTCTTAAGATGCAAATACACCACTTCACTAGAGTCTTGAAATGAATAACTTGTTTTTTATGCTTTTGCAAGCGATAATGGATGAACTATAACTCCTGTTAATATAGGGCCAACAATTTTATTTCTAAAAATTCCGCAATAAAAGCTAACAGTTTTTCTTCCTGTTTTCTTTATTTGTTTCACGAATCTTTTTCTGTTGTCCTTTTTTTCCCACGACCTTCGATTCTTCCTATTGAAAACTCCTGCCGTAAAAAAGGATGACTCATCTGTCATATTTGAAAAATTCCGACCTTGGAAAAGGTTATGACAAGTAAATGCTGATGTTTTTTTTTATCATAATTTATTCACTCAAGTTTATAATTTACAATTTCACAGTGTAATTGCATTCTTGGAATGGCGAATGGTGAATAAATTTAATAAAATACTTACGAAGCATGCCTGCTTGTGTGTAAGAGTACAGTAGTTTAACAATATAGTAAGATTGTGCAATAATAAACATTCATTTGGGATATAAATAATAAACTATGGAAGGTATACAATATTAAAAGATTGGTAATACAGACAACAAGAAAATTGGAAATTGATTTTGTGGACAGGGCTCCTCAAAACATGATCGAAATTAGAGGTACCAGAATCTTACCAATCAGTATCGTTTTTCCATATTTCTCAGGAAACGAAGAAAGAAAGAGAACTCCCGAAAAATTTAAGGTATCGAGTTTTCACCCCAGATTTCGATGAAGTATTCGCAACTGCTCTAGTATAATTGGCATATGTATGAATTCTGAGTTCATCCCATATATGTTCGCTCCTAATTCTGATTCCTCATGCAGAAATGACGCCGTAAAAGGAATTATCTCTTTAATCAATCTCAAAATTCAAGCACAGCGCTGCTAATTATAATCGGGACTCCGAATTTTGTTGGGTGTATTCAGCATATATGACCCATTTGAATAGGTTTTCCATGAGATGTTATCATAGAAAGGCTTGGGAGGTTGAGTGCAGCAGTCACATACAGAAGAGGAACTATGAGTTGGGTAGATATGATCTGGAGAACGAAGTTAACTTCAGGCATTCATTTATCGGTATTATTATTTTACCTCTTCATTTCTTAAATGGCCTTTTCTCATGGATGTGCAAAAATATTAATTACTAGCTGACCCGACAGACGTTATCCTGTCCAAATTTCTTCATTTTCTCAATTTGTTTACTCGATAACTCTCGTCCGCGTAGAATTAATTTTTTTCTATGTTTTTCTTTGTGTTGTTTCATCTAGGTTATACTTTTGACTCTGCCCGCATCTCCTGATATCGTTTTCCCATTATCCTGTTTTCCCGTTTTCCCGTTTTCCCGTTTTCCCCTTATCCCGTTTTTTCTTTTTCCTATAATCCCGTTTTTTCGTTATCCTATAATTCCGTTTTCTCGTCCTTTTATCCCCTTTTCCCATTATTCTCATTTTCCGGTTATGCCATTTTCCCATTATCCGTCTTTCCCGTTATCCTGTTATCCCGTTATCCTGTTATTACGTTTTCCCGTTATTCCGTTTTACCGTTATCCTGTGATCCCGTTACCCCGTTTTCCCCTTATCCCTTTTCCTGTTATCCCGCTAACCCCTTATCCCGTTTTCTCGTTTTCCTGTCATCCCGTTTTCCCGTTATCCCGTTATCCCGTTTTTTCGTCCTGTTATCCTGTTATCCCGTTTTCTGGTCTATATCTATATATATATATATATATATATATATATAATATACAGGGGTGGCTCCATCAATTGGTCCTGGAGATTTCTACGAAATATGAAGAAGTTAGGGAAAAACTTATACAAAGTTATATTGTGTCCATAGGAGCATATTCCAAATTATTTTGAAATATTAGATACTGATCAAAAATAATAGCAAAGTTATATTTTTCTAACACCCTATATTTTATAACGATCTTAGACAGAAATTTGAGAAATTTTAAAAAATACATACCATAATTTAACAATTGTTTTCACCCTGTAACGTGTAACGAGCTGCTCGTGATTAAATGTACTGCTTAGCTCGAAGGTTAAAGTTAACTACTACATGAAATTTGTAATGCAATATTATACAGAGTGGCGAAAAAAATTGCCTCAAAATTTGGACACACGTTTAATTAAATAACTTCTTTAACTTGAATGGCGTTATTTGACGCAGAATTAGATTCCCTTCAAAACTATATTGGGGTTTCCTATACCTATCTCTTCTGCTTTTTACACAAAAAGCGTTTTTATATTTTACTTATGAGTAATTTTTTTATCTTAAAAATGAAACACACTGTATTGTAATGAAAATCTTAAAAAGCATTTTTGAAGTCATTTTATCGAAAAATTAAGAATCTTAAATAGTTTATTATTTTAATGAATGCTCAAAATGGTGTCCATTATTCTCGATGCATAGGCGAACTCTTTCTTGAAATGAGTGCTGAACTCTGGATAACATATTTTGCGGTATGGAACGAAACGCATTTCTTATTCGTACTTTCATTTCCTGAGGTGTCGTTGGCGGTGTATCGTGAACAATACTATTATTAAAAAAATAGTATAATAGGTTTTATAGGAAATCGTAAATGTATGTTTTTATTGACCCCATATTGTAATTTTGGTATTTATTTCAATATGAAGTCTAATTTGCTAAGAAACAAGCGAATTTAACATATTTCGCCTAAAATTAAGCATCTTCTTATTTTGAAGAATGCTTTAATATTTCAGAAATGGCAATAAATTTGAGTTTTTACATTTGCCTGCATTTTACTTTAGATACACCGTATTTTCAAAACTTTAAACTTCTGCTTTTAGCGAATCTACGTATTCCTTAATAAAAATATTTTTAAAACGCTTTTCAAGCTTTTCATTACAATACAGTGTGTTTCATTTTTGAGATAAAAAAATTACTCATAAGTAAAATATAAAAACGCCTTTTGTGTAGAAAGCAGAAGAGATAGGTATAGGGAACCCTAATATAGTTTTGAAGGGAATCTAATTCTGCGTCAAATTACGCCACTAAATACGGGGTGTTCCATTCAACTTTAAGAAGTTATTTAATTAAATGTGTGTCCAAATTTTGAGGCAATTTTTTTCGCCACTCTGTATAATATTGCATTAAAATTTCATGTAGTAGTTAACTTTAACCTTTGAGCTAAGCAGTACATTTAATCACGAGCAGCTCGTTACACGTTACAGGGTGAAAACAATTTTCAAATTATGGTCTGTATTTTTAAATTTCTCAAAATTTCTCAGAAACGGTCAGTTTTAAGTATGGGAAATATAATAGTAACTCACCTTCATTTTGTCTATAGTATCTAAAATATAAAAAAATATAGGGTGTTCCATAAGAAAAAATATAACTTTGGTATGTAATTTTTTTGGGGATCACCCTATATATTTCAAAATAATTTTGGAATATGCTCCTCATGGACCCACATATAACTGTGCTAAAAGTTTTTCCCTAACTCTCTTCATTTCTCGTAGAAATACCGAGGCGAATGTGGTGGGCCACCCTGTATATATATATATATATATATATATATATATATATATATATATATATATATATATATATATATATTTATATATATATATATTGGTCGTTCATTTTCAGTCACTCTCAAACTCGATTCGGACATACCAATACGACTATTATCATCATCTGTCGCTCGCTGGGGTTTGCACGTGAGGTAGCACGTCGCACATTTGATTAACTTCGGTGACCTATGTCAGCATTGTAATGAACTTTGTTTTCACTTCAACCTCAAACAAAAAAAATTGTGGTTATGTCTAAACCTACAAAGTCAATATAGGTACATAGAATTTCAGATCAAAATAAATGACAAACCTTCGCAAAGTGTACCTAAATTCACTTCAACCAAGACTTTTATCAAAATCCACAACGTTCAAAAACTATTTGAAATGTGATAAATTTCACACAAATGCACGGAAGAAATGACAGTTTTGTATAGCACGTCAGTTAGAAGATAGGTCCGTTTTTCGATTTTTCAGCTGTTCTTTTGGGTTTTCCATTTTTTTTTCTTTCAAACCACCCTTGTATTAGAGAAAACAAAAAAAAATCAAATCGGTCAAGCCGTTTTTGAGTTTTAACGAGACTAACTAACAGCAATTGATTTATATATATATATATATAGAGATGACGAAATTGTAGTTCAAATTGATATTTCATGACAATTGATCTCTATATATATATATATAAAAATCAATTGCTGTTAGTCTCGTTAAAACTCAAAAACGGCTTGACCGATTTGATTTTTTTTTGTTTTCTCTAATACAAGGGTGGTTATATATTATATATATATATATATATATATATATATAGAGAGAGAGAGAGAGAGAGAGAGAGATTGAGATGACGAAATTGTAGTTCACATTGTAATTTTATGACAATAATCAAAAATTAGAGAAATAAAAGGAAAATAAGAAACTATTTTTTCAACACAACGTAACTTAAGAAGAATTAAAATAGAAACCAAGAAAAATAATAAAAAAATCGTGTGTGGTCAGGAACGAAGTTTTTTTTTCTTTCGATACCCTTTTTGACGCTGAGCATATGATTTCACTATTGTAATGTGTGTAATATATGAATAGTGAATAGTAAACACTAGAATCACAGGTACATTAAACGTATGTAAACAGTAAATACTTGTATCAAGTTATAGAATTTTATTAACTTACTTTCCTAAGTTTGTATAACACATATTTGATGCACTTTCTATTTCTCGTATCTTCATTGCAAAATTGCAATAACAAGACAATATAACCCACGTATGATTTTAAACAAAATAACGAATATATTTTCTACTATACTCCGAAATCTTACATGCGCAATTGAAATATTCAATTCCACAACGCTCAGGTGCTACATACACGAAGAATTGCAAAGACCAAACGGAGCTGCTGTAAAACGACTATCAAGCCAGAGATCCGGCGTTCAATCCTCAACACGACCATATTTTTTTTTATATTGATTTATATTTTATGTTTGCTGTGAATACTATCATTTTATACACATTTCATTCGGTTATTCAATTGGCCAGGTTTTCTTCAACTCCGAATGTTATTCGATATTTAGATTAAGATTGTTTATTTTTGTATACTTTCGTCATGTGAGGAAAAAAAGTTATACTCCCTCCATGGTTCCAAACGATCCAATAAATCAATTAATAACGAGGAAGCAGAGTATGTTGCCGTCAATCTCATGTATCCACCATTTTGTATTTCTTTTTCTCAATATTTTTTCCTTTGAAAGTTTACGTTTTCTATTCGTCACCATTAATACACTAGTTGATTAAATAACTATTATTACCGCACCTGCCACCTACACTCACGAAACAATATAAAATGTAATTATAATATTAAGGAGATGATCTCACTTAGAGACAAGCCTTGATAAAATATTAAAAAACTTTATCTCTCACTGACTGGCAAAGCTACAGGGAACTCAGGAATTACACAACAGGAGCAATTTGCCGCGAGAAAAAAGCTTATCTTGACTTCGTTCTTATGCAGAAAAATTCCAGAACCACTTGGAACACTTTGAGATCTCTTGATATCTTGAGGAAAAAAAGCACCCAGAAATTCCAAGCAACTTGAATGATGTTAACCGCATTAACCAACATTTCAACTCCGTCTCTCAACCTGACCGTACTGACTATCAAGTCTCACTTCTGGACCGTTACCACAATTCGCGAGAATACGATAAAACATTTCAGTTCACCACTATCTCTACTCAAACGGTACAAAACTGTCTTCAACGCATTAAAAGCAACGCTTTTGGCTCCGATAACATCTCCGCCTTATCGATTCTTTCTTACTTAACCACATTACTTTTCTTGCCAATACTATTTTAAGGTAGTACCGCTACGAGACAGTTGAATTAGGAAATTATTACGTACGATTGTTCAACATGTGAACAATATCTCTATAGAATTTTAACGAATTTCACCATCCCGTACCCGAGATATATATAATTGAAGTTGACTCAATTAACACGTAACATATGGACCATGCATAGGCAAACATCACATTATTAATTCTATTGACCATCTAGTTTGACAGATATAATCATAACTACTCTCGTTATTCAAAATAGTCCACGGGGAAGCCCACAGCCTGAAGGGGGGTCGTGGAGAAATGCGGATTGTGCCAGGGGACTTTTTAAAGAAGGACGGGGAACCATTTGAGGGTCTGAACGCGAAAAAAAAAACTCCTTCTCCTAGTTGACCCCATCGATTTTAACGATACCATCCCTTCTCCCCACAAGGTGCAGATGCTTTTTCGAATTCACCGCACTCGGCCTACCACCTCAAATTCAAATTCAATATATGCTTTATTGGTATAAGTATTTGCACTTGTTAACAAATCTTGATGATAAATATAATTTAGAAAAACATATAAACCCATAAAAATATATAATGCAAACATATAAATAGATAGAAGATGCGACCATAGTTGTTGCTTACAGTAATTAAAACGCTACCCAGAATTTATGATCCTACGAAGGTGGTTTTATACAGTTAAAACATATAAACTCATATAAACATATGAATACATACATATCTATAGATAAGAATGCAAACGTAGTCAAAATATTTAAAACACTTCAGAATTTGGAATCTCACCAAGGTGATATACAATTATAAACAAAGTTTTTTCTTCTCAGAACTCGTGTCCAGGTTATAACAAGGATTTGGGATAAGTAGTGCTTTCACCTTAGTTCGGAACTTTTGTGCACATGCGATATTTTTTTATGACACTTGGTAAAAGATTATATATTTTTATTCCATTGTAGAATATTGGTTCCTTGGAACGGAGAATTATCAGGCCACTTTGTCGTGTGTTATAGTTAGTCGAGACTAGCTGGAGTGCACTTTTGTTTTTATGAATATGCCTCTACAGGAGGTTCTGAAATATTCCTCACACATATATCTTAAGGCTCGTTTAAGTAGAACGAAACTTCTCTGGAACACTTGGTTGCTGCAGGCCCCTCAGAAAGCTATTCCATATCTTAAATGGGAATCCAGTAGAGCAAAATAAGCTATTCTAGCTGATAAAACCCCCAGTTCTGTGGTAGTGGTTCTGACCGCAAAGCATCCAGAAGCTAGTTTTTCACACAGAGCGGTCAAATGTTCGAAGAAATGTAATTTAGTATCAATAAATAATCCAAGAAAGCTAGTTTGCTTTCTATTTCCTCATTGACGATGTCCAGGTTTGGAACATTGCAGTGGATGGACAGGATATTAGTTTTTTTTTATATTAAGGGAGAGTAGGTTAGATTCACACCAATTTTTAATGACTTTTATATCCTGCATTATGATTTATCGTTTCATTCATTTCCAGCCAAAGTATAGCAAATAACGTAATTTTACCCCTGATGGCTAAACTAGCCATATCGTTAACATAAAGTAGGAATAGGAGAGGGCCATGGACTGATCCTTGTGGCACCCCATGTTCTATATAAGTGGTCTTCAAGATACTGTTTGTCTTAACTGCTTGTTGGCGATCGTAGAGATAGCTCTCAAACCACCGCTCTTTGTGCTTCCGTAGTGCTTCAACTTGCGCAGCAGCATTCCGTGATTCACGCAATTGAAGGCCTCATTAAAACTGCAGCAGCAGCTGTTCCCCGTCGTGCAATTCTCACATGCATGCGATAATAATGTATGTATCCCACTTGTTACGTAAATAACTATTATTTATATAGTTTAAATTTTAATTCGAGAAATGTTAAAATACAATGATGTTCTGTTTGTCGCTGGAAGGACAACTCAAACATCCTGTATATTCCAATTATTTCCGAATGATTTTTACACCACCGTTTTTTATCGCTTTCAAATCTGTATTATTGAAATTTGATTTTTGTCAGCCTCAAACATCGACAATTTTCATAACTATCTTCAACTCAGTGAATAGTGATCGAACAAAAGTTCAATCATCCCATAAAAACCACGTCACTCCCTCATTGTTCTCTGCGAAATCAGTAACATCTAATCGTAATCAGTGACTTAAATAATGAATATCGGGTTTGCGTGTTGGTAGTATAGAGTTTCGGCAGTCTAGAGGGGTTGGAGACTCATCAACCCCGAATATGTGTGGGAACCTGTAGATTAGTGAAGATCCTGACTTCCGTCCGATCGTCACGAGATAGCGGATGTTACGTCACCCATTGTCGGGATCAAGTCTATTAAAAGGGCTGGTGTGTGTGTTTTATGTCAGTGTAGACGAACTTTTAATGATGGTTTTGATGATAATCATTTTAACAAATTAATCGTACGCATTTGAACTAGCAACTTTTTCGGGAAAATACTGCTAATGTATTGTAAAACGTTTTTCTAAGGTCGAGAATAATTACTATTATATTTACTTCATTTATGACGCCAAGACCCTATTTTAAACTATTTTTAAACTCCACTTTTTCCTTGTGCGCCAGATTTTATAGTGGTTTACTCCACTTTCCAGGGGTAGCATCAGATGGAGATACGGGGTCTGGTTTTTTGACTTAATTGAAATTTCCAAAGGTTGTAGGCTTCAATTGCATCCCGTGGAACTGGACTCCAGTTGCTTATGATTGGACATACAGTCAGACAGACCTGTCTTTATCCTAACTTGAACACTCTCCGGATTCTATAGTTTATAGGCTTGAAAAGGCAAAGGTACTTTCCATAGAAGTTTCCAAATGTAACCACAATATAAAACATGTATTTAAACTTTAATTTATACCATTTCCACAATTTGTATTTATTACACAAGGTTATGATAACTTCAACAATATATTTTATTCACTAAATTGTACTCATCAGTTTTTAAGTTCCAACTATGAACATAAACTAGAACACCTTTAAGAAAATATAATTACACAATCCCGTTTTAAGGTGCTAGAGCTATATCTTACTTCCCCGAAGGCCGATTTTCCTAATTTTACAATCTAAGTTCAGACAGTGATTTTTCTGGTGGCTTCGTGGGAATTGAAATCGCCCACTTCAACTTTATCACTCTTTAAATTCGTTTTCAACCAAAAAAAACTTCACGGGCTACTCGTAATAATTACTTTGAGCTTCACGGAGAGAAAACTGCACCACTTTAATGTCTCGCACCACCCTTCGTCAAAACCCAAACTACCATGATATATTCTTGAGTTAATCCATCGTTATCCACCATTAGGTCTATATTGATATCACCTACGATATAAAATTGTTCATATATTTCTACATTTACATTACTCAGAAAATGTTCCAGCCTATCATTGAATATTTGAATAGAATTCGATGGTGATCGATAAATCGACAGTATCGTAAATTTAGTAAAGACGGCCTGAGTATCATCTAAATTAATTTGTTTCGAAATAGAAGTAATAGTATCCCTAATATAGACCATAATACCGTCACTTTTATTCAGAGGACTGCCATTGTTTATATTGTGGTAACCGTGCATATGAAATAAACTAATATCATGTATTTTCCAAGTTTCAGATAAAATAATGTAAGAAATGGGATTTTGATTTTCGAATTGAGACATGTAAGCCTGAAACTCGTCGAAATTTTTGCTGATACTGCGGATGATGGTATGGAAAATTGTCAATTCACTCTTATTGCCAGGAATTATTTTTGGACCTTCATGACTTTCTACCTGTAGTGTGTTTATAGGATCTACTTTATAGTTTCTATTATACTCATCTATTTTTCCTATCAATAATTTTTTAATGAAAAAATGTTATAACTATTTATATATATTGTTATGTTATGATGAATTGAAAATTATTATGTTTCTATTGAATGAAAATTGCTAATAATATTTTTTTTTTTTTACTATTCGTTGAGCCAAATTGATATGATGTAAATAGATATTTCTGACCCTGTAATAATAATTGTCAGCGAACGTCACTGTTCTCTCGTCACGCTACCAACAATTATTATTTTCTTCGCCACAGCTAACAACAGTCGGTACGCCCTTGTCTCATATAGTCGGTTCAAAAGGAATTTGGCCACTGGTGACTAACTTCAGTTTACTGAATGATCTTAGTTATGTTAGTTGATCATTGTGAGAAAATAAACAAACCAAATATCAAAAACAATTATCTCCTTTATTCAGGAAGACTTAAAAATACCTGGCCTACGAGAAATAACTTATGCTAGAGTGAATCAAAACAATTATTCACGGATACTCATAAAATGCATATCATGGATAGATAAACAGAACCTCACTTTCTCTGTGAGAGTAATTTTCTGTTATTGTTCATAAGAAGGTGACATAGAGTTCATCGATTGTGAAAAATGTTATTTGTGAAATAGTTCAGGACCGGGAAAGCACTATTAAAGGTTTTATACCTGGTTGGAACTGTTGGTGTTCACAACTATACCATAAAAACAGGAAGTCTCCTCTCTCCAGCCTTCGTTAGGACTGCAAAAACCATGTGTCGGGAACGTATTGATGCGGGACTCAGCTTTTGGAATCGTGGATATATGATATCATTAAGGTAATCTTGTTTTGTTAAGCAAATGATGGAATTATTTCATTTTTCTTTTTAGTGAAATTTTGTGCGTGCTTCCGCTTTGGAAAATATTTTCGATCTCCTCGAAGCTTTGTTTTTCCGTCGCTTCGCAACATCTTGCCCTTGTTGTTGTTCCATTTGAAATTTCGAATTCGGCACCAAATTGTCACTTTGCACTGTTTATATTAATGTTGCACAATTTATACACACAATTAAATTCCCATTCTTATCATTAATTACAAGTTTGAATAATAATTGCTTATGATACCTTCTCTTTGCCATTCTCTCACAATTTCCAACTTTTCATTTGATCATCTCTTCTCTGATTGGCTATCTTTCATAAAGACGTTTGCTGTTCTCTCATTGGCTAACTTTTAGTTTGCTACAATTTCATGTACAGAGTGTTTCAAGTTTATAAATGTGTTGATTACTTTTTATTCATTATAATTTTGTAAATCTTGACTTTTAATTGTCTTTTGAGCAATTATGAGTTATGATAATTTTGATAGTGTATATAATTGACTGTTTTATAGTACTTTGACATTTTTATCTATCCATATCATACCTAGGCTCATAAAATACATTGAATTTTAAAAGCTATTTACAAACAAACTCTTGAAATTGATAATTATTTATTATTTATTCTTTTTGTGGCTTTTTTGTCTTTTAAAATTTACAACTGGCATAACATAACATAACAATATATATATATATATATATATATATATATATATATATATATATATATATATATATATATGAATATAAATCAAATTTTATGTATGTAGTTTCAATATGGATAACTTACATTAGAGTTACTTGCACGCTAGTTATGAATACAGAAAAGTCTATTCGGTAATCATGATTCTCAATTCACTATTTCAGGAGCGAGTACTTGATGAAGAACCAGATCTCAAACTTTCAAGCCTATCTTTTTCTGTCGGGGCGGCAGTTGTCTTTGGTGGATTCTTGTTCCTGCCGGTATTGGTGTCTTCTTATCTTCTTTTGCTTCTTCTGGTCTATTTCCTTTTTCAGACTGAGCACCCAGCTGCAACACTTAGTCAAAGTTACGTGTCTTGGCGTTGGTGGAGCACTGCTTGGTTTTCATTCTTCTAGGTAGGTATTTTCGCTTTTTTCTAGTTCCTCAACAGTATACGCTATGTTATTAATATACAATCTGTTGCCTTTTATGTATGAATTGTTGGCCGCGTTTTGTATTGCTTTATTCAGGTAGTTTCTCAGAATTTTATTTTCGAACCTTTATTTATAGGTGAGATCGTTAGAAATTCCAATGCCTGTTTCCTTTGATTTTCTGTACTGCTTTACGACCTCGAGTTTCTTTAGGTACGAAACGAATTCGACCTTCAATGGGTTTCTTCCTTGTGTTCTCAATTCGTACAAATTATTTAGGTCCGATATATGGACATCAACATCCAAAAGTTTCTTGATATCTTTGCAAACAGTGGAAGGGGATACTTCTTCAGAGTCCTCTAACCCAAATATAATAATGTTATTTTTCTTAGTAGTAATTTCTAAGGCCTCTATTTTGTTGTTGAGATTTGTATTCTCAATTTCAAAATTGTTCACTCGGTGGTTAAGTTCTTCTATTTTCAATAGTAATTTACTTTCAGACGCCTCAATAGCGGATTTGATTTCCTTTCTGTTTTTGATAATTTCTTCTGTCAGCATCTTTACAGCTCTTTCCCATTCGAATAAATAATTTTCAAACTGACGAATGGTCCTAATATTTTTATCACGAATACCTGTACTAATTCCTTCAAGATATGCTAGAATAGGTTTTTTCCTTGGCTACTTTTTGCGGGTCTCGGTGGATTGATGGTCACAATATAATTCCAGTTTGTGCGAATTGAAATTATGTGCAGGTGGGTAACTTTGACAACGTTTTCCTTCGCTACATATGATGTTCTACTTGAAGGCACTGCAATTTTTTTCGCAAATTGCCACTATAATTCACGACTTACTGGAGCTTACACAAAAGACGTCTACACTCATTCACTGTTTACTCTCTATTGATAGATTGAAAAACACAAAAACTGATAAAGAACGACAACTCCAACATAATTGTCAACAAGTTATTGTGACATTTGTTATTGTTACAACAAAAGTAGATATTTTTTCAAAGCCGCCTTATAAAATTCAAAAATATAGCTAAGTCATTGGAGTTCAAATTTACTAAGCAATATTAAATTGAGTGAGGATAAATAATGTATTATTAAGTTTTAATTACAAATATTAGTTGGTTTCGATTTTATTTACGGGTTGACCCATTTTTCGGCACCACAGACAACTCTTTTTCAAATTCCCGCCAAATCTGAGGTCACGTGATATAAGTCGCAACGGGTTTTTTAGTTGTCAGACATGCAGAAACGAACCGCGTCCAGAAATATAAAAGAGAGTAATAGTGAGGGGACTGTTAAAAAATTCCTTCTACTTTGTTTTTAATTTAAATTCCTTCTACTTTGTTTTTAACAGTCCCCTCACTATTACTCTCTTTTATATTTATATTCCTGGACGCGGATGTCACGCAGGTAGCTATAGCTGCCTCCGTGGTGACGTTGGTTGTTGCCCTGGAATTCAGGGTCTGCTGACCAAAACCACAAATGAGCGGCTGGCTTCTGTTTGTTGACTCCATTGATTTGTCGTTTTCTACCAAGTGTTGTTCATCTTTGCACTTCTCCACCGTACTGATGAGGGCCGAGAGCCCGAAACACGTGTCTACGGTTAACACTTCTCTCTGAGGGCTATGTCCATTAAATTCCTTCTATATTAATATATATATATATATATATATATAACAAACAGAAGCCAGCCGCTCATTTGTGATTTCGGTCAGCAGACCCTGAATTCCAGGGCAACAACCAACGTCACCACGGAGGCAGCTATAGCTACCTGCGTGACATCAGAGTCCAGGAATATAAATATGAAAGAGAGTAATATCGAGGGGACTGTTAAAAACAAAATGGAAGGAATTTAATGGACATAGCCCTCTGAGAAAAGTGTTAACCGTAGACACGTGTTTCGGGCTCTCGGCCCTCATCAGTACGGTGGAGAGTGCAAAGATGAACAACACTTGGTAGAAAACGACAAATCAACGGAGTCAACAAACAGAAGCCAGCCGCTCATTTGTGGTTTTGGTCAGCAGACCCTGAATTCCAGGGCAACAACCAACGTCACCACGGAGGCAGCTATAGCTACCTGCGTGACATCCGCGTCCAGAAATATAAAAGAGAGTAATAGTGAGGGGACTGTTAACTTTGTTTTTAATTTAAATTCCTTCTACTTTGTTTTTAACAGTCCCCTCACTATTACTCTCTTTTATATTTATATTCCTGGACGCGGATGTCACGCAGGTAGCTATAGCTGCCTCCGTGGTGACGTTGGTTGTTGCCCTGGAATTCAGGGTCTGCTGACCAAAACCACAAATGAGCGGCTGGCTTCTGTTTGTTGACTCCGTTGATTTGTCGTTTTCTACCAAGTGTTGTTCATCTTTGCACTTCTCCACCGTACTGATGAGGGCCAAGAGCCCGAAACACGTGTCTACGGTTAACACTTCTCTCTGAGGGCTATGTCCATTAAATTCCTTCTATATTAATATATATATATATATATATATATATATATATATATATATATATATATATATATATATATATATATATATATAACAAACAGAAGCCAGCCGCTCATTTGTGATTTCGGTCAGCAGACCCTGAATTCCAGGGCAACAACCAACGTCACCACGGAGGCAGCTATAGCTACCTGCGTGACATCAGAGTCCAGGAATATAAATATGAAAGAGAGTAATATCGAGGGGACTGTTAAAAACAAAATGGAAGGAATTTAATGGACATAGCCCTCTGAGAAAGTGTTAACCGTAGACACTGTTCGCTCTCGGCCCTCATCAGTATGGTGGAGAAGTGCAGGATGAACAACACTGTGAAACGACAAATCACGGAGTCAACAAACAGAAGAGCCGCTCATTGTGATTTCGGTCAGCAGACCCGATTCAGGGCAACAAACAAAGTCACCACGGAGGCAGCTATAGCTACCTGCGTGACATCTGAGTCCAGGAATATAAATATGAAAGAGAGTAATATAGAGGGGACTGTTAAAAAACAAAATGGAAGGAATTTAATGGACATAGCCCTCTGAGAAAAGTGTTTGTTGACTCCGTTGATTTGTCGTTTTCTACCAAGTGTTGTTCATCCTTGCACTTCTCCACCGTACTGATAAGGGCCGAGAGCCCGAAACACGTGTCTACGGTTAACACTTTTCTCAGAGGGCTATGTCCATTAAATTCCTTCCATTTTGTTTTTAACAGTCCCCTCGATATTACTCTCTTTTATATTTATATTCCTGGACGCGGATGTCACGCAGGTAGCTATAGGTGCCTCCGTGGTGACGTTGGTTGTTGCCCTGGAATTCAGGGTCTGCTGACCGAAATCACAAATGAGCGGCTGGCTTCTGTTTGTTGACTCCGTTGATTTGTCGTTTTCTACCAAGTGTTGTTCATCCTTGCACTTCTCCACCGTACTGATGAGGGCCGAGAGCCCGAAACACGTGTCTACGGTTAACACTTTTCTCAGAGGGCTATGTCCATTAAATTCCTTCCATTTTGTTTTTAACAGTCCCCTCGATATTACTCTCTTTCATATATATATATATATATATATATATATATATATATATATATATATATATATTATGGACAAAACGGCATAGGTATGCCATTTTGCCCATCTAAGCTTGTATGGCAAGGTAGATTACAATACTTCTTCTACTATTACTACTCCTACTATATACTTTATTTATTAAATTGTATAGATGAAAACAGGCCGCGCGACTTCAAAAGGACGACAGACCGCCAATTTTGGAGCGAAGAATCTATGAAAAAAGCCATAGCAGCGGTCAACAACAAGGAAATGGGTTGGCTTTCAGCAGCTAAAACATTTGGCATTCCGAGGAGTACACTCATGTTATGTTATGTAATGTTATGGAGTTTGTACGCACCCCTATATGAAGGTTTGATAAAATTCAAATAGATCAGATATGACAAATGTGTGCTCAATTCTGGGCTTACAGAATATGAGGCAACGTTCTCTTGGGTCTCTAATACATGACAATTCAATATTATCTTCTCAATATATCTAAATTTAAGTTTGTCTAGTTTTTTATACACACAAGTATTTTAGATACCATTTCCCAGTACTTTCCACGTTCATAGTTTAAGATTCCGTCATTACAGATCAGCGAACGATGTTAAAAACTCCCATTTGCAGGAACCCTACTGACGGAGGCTGGATTTACATTTCATTGAGAAGTATCAGAGGTGGTCATGCAAATAAACCAGAATAAATGTTGACTAATCGAGATGGACACTTTGCTGATTAAAGATAACCACCTGCCCAGACATAGACATTTTATAGTTCTTCTCTAATTACGTTTAGTTACTCAGTTGGAATGAGAAGTATCTGGGTACTTTTTCAGAAGATTTATGGTAATGGGATGTAAAATATCAACGTGTCAGTCCTAGGGTGATGAGCTGATGTCTCTATTATGATTAAAGTATATATGCGAGCGGTTTGAAAAATGCGAGAGATATCAGAAGAGATAAAACAAATATGTATTAGTATATTAGTATCGATACATCAAGTGGTTTCTTCATTACATAGGAATATGTATGTATGAGTAACCTACTCACGCAGCTCACATCACGAAAAACATTTTTTAATATATTTAATCATCAGTGATTAACTAGAGGCCAGTAGATATTCACATTGATTCCAAAACTTTTCAAACTTCAATCAATGGTATGTTAGTGCATTAATGAAAACAACATGTTTTACAACATGCATTGAGTTTGCAACCTTGTAAAAGTTACGGAACCTTATTTTTCGTCATTTGTTCAAGTTTTTCATTGTATTATTTTTTTATGAAAGTTCTGCATATTGGATAAGAGAACGGAAACAAGTTTAACATTTTCACGTACATTTGCAACCATTTCTGAAAAACGCATCATTAATTTATCAATTTTTTTTATCCACGCTGCCATTTTCAATACACACTAGCATTGAAATAATCACGAAAGTTTTTCATTGTGGTTGCACATAAAGGAAACGTCGGTCTCAGTGGATATGTAACTTTACAACCTCATACGAAAAACGAAACCTATTTATTCCATTTTTTTTTCATTTTTAAAAAAAGTAGTAATATTTTACGTGACGCAAGAGATTTGCAACCATCATTGTTCAGCAAGCAAGCAATCACCGTTTTCGAATAATCAGCGGAATAAATTTATTCTAACATTTTTGAATGCAACAATCGAAAGAGTACAATATTTTGCTAAATGCTGCCGAAAGACTTTTGGAAGGAATTATTTTTTATCGCAATAGAAACGACATGCAATCTTTCTTCATTTAAAATTTTCACTTGGCACAACATGACTTTATAGCAATCGAAGAGATTTTGGAATGAATAATCGATGCTGTAAGGATATCAAAACGTTATCGATTGTAAATCTCGCAAGTACATAATTCATCATCAAACAGCAACGTTACTGAAAAATAAAAAATTATGAGTTCGATATTGCATCTCAAATTAAATATTTACAGGTATGTATTTCTTGAATAAAATTAAATTATAATTTTCCTTTTCACTCGACTTTCTTGTGGTTTCGCATGAAAAATTCCATTGAATCTAAATGGAGTAGTGAAATGTAATCGACACGTAAGAATAATTTTCCTGATTTATATTTTTTTTTAAATAAACTGTGTGACGTAACACAGTTGTAGGTTAATCGTACTAATGTACAACTTCACGAGTGTTTGTCAAATCTCAATATTTCTTCCATTTTCTAATGAATCAAGAAAATTATGAAAACATGTCGAGATATTCTCGATTCTCCATCAAACGTACTCAGAGGATTTTTTATGCAAATTCCTAATTGTAATATGATGTTATGAATTCATACCAAAAACGTTAGCTCTCAACATTCAATGATCTCTTGTATGTTTATGCCGATCATTTTATGAAATCAGTGATACTGGCTGCATAGGCCCAGTGACTAAATGCAAAAAAAAAAATAGAATGATTTCACCTACCGTTGACGAGCTTTTTCTTGGTCGATAGTCAACTTGGTAACACAATGAATGTCATTTATTAGGTATATAATTTTTTTTATTATTCAGGTAACACAGGTATTGCAAAAATAAATATTTTTTCAATTCCTAATGTCACCAATTGGTAAAATGAGTTGTCTGCTCGATTTGCTTTTGCTTTTGGTAGAAAAAAAAAAAATTTTTTTTTTTTTACGAGGTTGCAAAGTAATGAAAACATTGTACTTCAGGACATCTCCACTTGCAACCATTATTTGAAACTTTTGTAATAATTCCGATACTTATTTTAATGAAAAAGGAATATATGTTCCATTTGACGCAAGATGTTGCAAATTAAAACTCTTCTCAAGAACATTATTTCAGTTATTTTTTCGAGTTTGTAGAATTTTCATAAAAAATTAGAATTAACAAAAAAAAAGTTTCGATAAAACAAACATTTCCGTTTTTTTTTCAATGGTTGCAAATTTATCAGAGGATGTAAATTGCTATTTTTCAAAACTTCGGAAGTTTGCAGAACTTTTGCAAATTTTTCCGCGCTAATAATGTGAAAATTCATTAAATCCTGATTGTCAACATCTTCCGTTTAGAAAAAAGCATTGCAAAATCAGACTAAATATCATTTGAACGCACTCTACTGAAGTTTTAAAACTTTAGTAATTATTATAAAATTTTGGGAAAATCATGTCTATCCCTACTGGCCTATTTTATTATAAAAGAATATATCTTCCGTTTGACGCAAGAGGTTGCAAATTGAAACTCTTCTCAAGAACATTATTTCTGTTATTTTTTCGAGTTTATAGAACTTTTGGAATTTTCATAAAAAAATTAGGATTAACCAAAAAATTTTTTCGATAAAACAAACATATCCGTTTTTTCTGAATGGTTGCAAATTTATCAGGAGGATGTAAATTGCTATTTTTCAAAACTTCGAAACTTTGCAGAATTTTTGCAAATTTTTCCGCGCTAATAATGTGAAAATTCATTAAATCCTGATTTTCAACATCTTGCGTTCAGAAAAAAGGATTGCAAAATATCATTTGAACGTACTCTTCACTCTACTGAAGTTTTAAAACTTTTGTAATTATAATAAAATTTTGGGAAAATCATGTCTATCCCTACTGGCCTACTATAGATAAGTTGCTTTTCGCATACACGGTACACGTGAAACATTTTCAATGATCTCTTAGAGGTAACGGTTCTCTCGTCAGCTCTTTGTTCCATACCACAATGTATCAATTGGAAACTGAAATTAAATGGAAAACTTGATGCGGCGCACTGCACAGGAAACACAAAACGTATCAAAAAGTCACCCGCTGTTACTGACAATCGCTCAAAAGAATTGAATAAAGTTTAGGAATACAATAGATGCAGGGGTGAGTTACAGAGTGGATGCCTCTTGTTCTGTCTGAGTGAGCTTTGGCATTTTTTCAAAGAGGTTCAGTATGCTAATAACGAATATGTTGAATTATTACCCCAGTTCACAATACTCAGAATATGCTCTTGTTACGAAGTTCCGGGACCGTATTCTTGTAGATTATTTCTCGTTAGTTTTATATTTCTGATGGCTCAAAATGAGAAATTTGTCAAGATTGACTCTGAACAAGATGAAATGTATTTTCAACAAATTCTGGTAACATTTCGTGACCTGAGAGAATATATGAAAATGAACAGGCTGATAAAAAAATTGAAAATATGAATACACTGTAAATCTTCAATATATTTTCAGATAAATACATATTATTGTTTCCATTGCCCATATTTTCAAAACCATCGAAAAGCAACCATAATAACTGTAAATAAAAAATCAATCCAGATTCATGACATTTTTGAAACACAGCATGACGGACAAGCAGAATTTTTATATCAGTATCGCTGTACATGTTTTTATACAGTGCGGCTTTTTATAGTCCCCCCTATGTTAACTTTTGGAAGGTTCGACGTAGAACAATGGGATGAAAACTATTTTGAATGATATCACCGATACTATTTTTTTAAATGAAAGACATTGTGATTGCTCGATACATGGCGCGGAGGGGCACATCAACTTAAAAATTTCAAATACCATGGGGGGTCAAGTGGCACATCGTTGAAAATATAACTCAATTTTTTTTTCAACCATCTAGTTTTTTTTAAGGAGAAATATAGCTTCTGTGAATATATAGGTAAATGAAAATTATGGCATTGTAGACAAATTTTTTAATTAAAGAAAGAGTATGGACTAGAAATCCAACGGTCGCAGGTTCGATTCCTGCTGGAGGATGGTTATTTATTTACTTAAAAATTTGTCTGCAATGCCACAATTTTCATTTACTTATATACAGTGAGTCTGCTTAAGTTGGCTACATATGGGAAACTTTTTTATTATTACAATTTTTTCTCAAATTATCAGTACCTAACATTTATTAAATGAATGTGGTTTTTTGTGGAGAAACAACGTTTCTTGACATGTTTTTTGGGTAACCTTCCACAGTCTGAAAATGAAAATATATTCAGGAAAATCTATACAAGTGTAGAAAGGGCAAACTAATTAGTTCACCCTGATAAGTTATTGCGTTCACCAAATTATATTTCCTATAGAAAAATGATTCAATTAGTCAATAACTTGCCGTTTTCTGAATTTGCCTATCAAAACAATTTTTTTTTTAATCCAAAAGATACTTCTCTATATAGTTTTTGATTGACGTTTCGGGGACTATATCTGCTCCCGTTCTCAAAATCTTCTAAATCTCCTTTAATTGTTTCAATAATTTGGATTTTTTCTTGCAGAGTCTTTTTCGCTTTTTCAACTGACGGATGTCAATTGAGATCTGCCAAAAATGTTTGAGAGTGACGTATTGCTCATTTGATATATGGGGTGTTTTTCAGATATGGCAGAATGCTAATAAACTGATCTGACACCCCATATATCAAATGAGCAATACGTCACTCTCAAACTTTTTTGGCAGATCTCAATTGACATCCGTCAGTTGAAAAAGCGAAAAAGACTCTGCAAGAAAAAATCCAAATTATTAAAACAATTAAAGGAGATTTAGAATATTTTGAGAACGGGAGCAGATATAGTCCCCGAAACGTCTATCAAAAACTATATAGAGAAGTATCTTTTGAATTTTTTAAAAAATTGTTTTGATAGGCAAGTTCAGAAAACGGCAAGCTATTGACTAATTGAATCATTTTTCTATAGGAAATATAATTTGGTAAACGCAATAACTTATCGGGGTGAACTAATTAGTTTGCCCTTTCTACACTTATATTTATAGATTTTCCTGATTATATTTCCATTTTCAGACTGTGGAAGGTTACCCAAAAAACATGTCAAGAAACTAACATTTATCATTTTTATTTATTACAAACATGTTAACCTTTCCGTTCCGTTTAGAAATTAATAAGCAAATTTTCACAAAACAAAATTTATTGAAAATCTAATGAACAGTTGATAACATTATAATTAGTTGATGTCTGTCTTCTTCGTCTGTCTTCAGCGATGCATTTAAATTAATAACACCATATTAATTAATTTTGTAGTAATAATTTAACGAACATTATTAGCTCCTTTCAATTCACTAACGCTCCAACATATCCGCCTTCTCTTTCAATACAGGTAATTGTTCTATCACGAAAGTTTTTCAATACCCTTCTAACCATAGCCGGAGTAATACTCTGAACGCATTCTATAATGACTCTTTCCAAATGAGCAACATCTGTGTATGGCCTTTGAACATACACCTTTTCCTTTAGGTAACCGCTCAAGAAAAAATCGAGTGGCGTCAAATCGGGAGAACGAGGAGGCCAAAAAATTTCAGAAAACCGATGAATAACTCTTCCATTAAAACGATTTTCAAGGTATTGCCTTATATCTAACCTACTGTGGCATGGGGCACCATCCTGTTGGAACCATATTTGTTGACGTTGAAGGAGGGGAACATTATCAAGAAAATGGTCTAATTCATTCTCTAAAAAGAGCAAATAACGGTCCCCATTCCAAGATTCATGAAAAAAAAGGTCCAATTATTTTAATTCGGTAAATTCCACACCACACATTTGTTTTGAATGCATACTGGTCCCGAGTTTTGATGGTAAAATTTGGATTAGTATCACTCCACCAACGGCAGTTTTGGCTAAAGATTGTTCCATTTGATGTAAATGTTGATTCATCCGAAAAAAATAATATGTCTTGCCATAAATGGGTTGTCTTCTAACATTCTTTGGATATTACAACAGAATTCAAATCGTCTATCATGATCTACTGGTCTTAACGTATGAATAAATCGGGGCTTGTATGTGAAATATGTTCTTTCTAAAAAAAATTAAACCGTATCTTCGTTAATAGGATTTTGCATCGAAGCTGCCTTTTCTTGCAAGGATATTTTAGGACGTTCGATTGCTGAATTCATTAATTCAAATTCCATGTCATCATTGGCAATCCGTTGTTGGCGTTTGTTGCTAAATTAATTTTTTACATCTCCAGAAGTCTCAAATTTTGTTAACAATTTCCTTACTGTGAGATAGTGAAGATTTTTCTCTGGGTGTCGGTTATTAAAAATTTCTTCAGCTTCACGATAAGTTTTATAATTCACCCACAATTAACACAATTTCAATTTTATCTTCAGTACTTGATGTTGCTGGCATTTCTACCAAATTTTATAATACTTTCTACCAAATTTCGCTAAATACAACTGATGTTTTGAATGTCACTGTCAAACATTTTACCTACTGTCTGACATTTCTTGTCAGAGCATCCTAGATTACACGTACAATAATTACAGTTAAATTTTCGTTGTTATTGTAGAGATGTTTCGAGAAATAAAAAAAATACTATGAATTAATGCAACTGCATATTTGAACGTGATTTTTAATTCCGAACAACTTTTCACATCAACAATTTTCGACATTGTGAAATATAAAGTTACTTTACTCTTGAGTGAAATTTGATATCTGACGGTTGCATCTTGGCTTTTAGACCATGCAGAACTTTTTATGAAGAATAACTTTTTTCGTAAAATTAATAATAAAAAAGTTTTCCATATGTAGCCAACTTAAGCAGACTCACTATATTTCTCCTTTGTATTGTATATTTGGCAACTTTGTTCAGTGGTCGGAGATCAACACCTGACCCTGACCCTTTAGTGAGCCGTCAATCCACGGTGATGTTAAGTAAAGGTGAAATTGGTCTTGATGGCCACTGATAGTACATGAGATCCCTCACTTTCTTAATCCATTCCCACAACAACTAACTAAATTCTAGAGAAAAGCGAAATCCTCGAAACGCAGTGGAATCTGTGGCCTCGATAGCTCAGATGGTTAGAGTATGGAATAGAAATCCAAAGGTCGCAGGTTCGATTTCTGCTCAAGGAGGGTTTTTCCTTTAATTTAAAAATTGGATTATCTTTTCAACGATGTGCAACTCGACCTTTCGAAACTGTCAAGTTGATGTGCCCCCAGCGCCCTCTGTCGAGTAATTGTAATGTATCTTCTATCAAAAAGTAGGACCGGTAATACCATTCAATATATTTCATGTCTCATTGTTTCATATGAAACAGTTATCGAGGTAGGGGTACTATTCAGATCCGCACTTATACTTACATTTGAATTTGTAAAAATTAAACTAATTCGAAAAAAATAGTATGGTTGAAAAGAGAATTGAATTACTGTTCAACGATGTGCCACTTGCCCCCTTCTTTTGAAATTTTTAAGTTGATGTGCACCATCTATCGAGCAATCACATTGTCTTTAATTTCAAAAGGTAGTATCGGTATCATTGAAAACGGTTTTTGTCCCATTGTTCTATGTCGAACCGTTCCAAAGTTAACAGGGGGGACCATAAAAAGCCGCACTGTATATTGAAACAATGTATGAGCGTCGCGCTATGAAGAAAAAATTTGGCATCTTATTTTCATGACCAATAGCAGTGTATCATTTTTCAGTTGAAGAATACGATATTTGTTAATTTCTGAAACTTATGGTGTTTTTTTAAACAATTTTTTATTTTTATATTGATTATACAGGGTATCCCTAGACTTCCTATTTTCCTCTCGGGGATGTATAGATGGGGTCAAAATATCACCAGTACTTCATATAACTTTTATTCCTAAAAGCCTTCGTTACCAATTTACGGGCCTCAAAGTTACAAACTGAAAAATGTTTTTCTTTGATAACTTTCAAAGTGAATATTCAAAATCATCTAAATTTCGGTGATTGACTGAACCAATGAATTCCTTCGATGAGCTTTCATGCAGGAGTCAGTTGTTTTGCTACAAAGTCAGGAACGGACTACCCCCGATGGTCCACACCCCAAAACTTTGAAATGACAGATAATTTTTCAATAGTTTTCGACAAAATAAGGTTACGTAGACAATTTTCTGAATAAAAGTACTCGTGTGGAAAGTCGATCGGAGCAACGATTCTTAATAAAAATGCAGTTTTACTCGACGACATCAAACCCGATCGTCCACCATTATTTGAAATGAAAAATTTTCACCGTAGAAATACTAATGCTAACGTTAATTCAACAACATTTATAACAGGGATAATACAAAATATGCTAAAATAAAGTCGTAAACAAAAAGTACAGTACCTAGTTGAAAGTTTCATTCACAATGTAGATATTTTTTCAAATAAAATATCAAGTTATGTAGATTCGTGGTGTTTTTGAACTAACAAGCTACTCCACTATGAAATATCGAATTCAGTCCATATTTTGTATGTACGCGTGGAATAAGCACGTTTCGTGTTGTGTTATCTTAATCTCATGGAACTCAACTTAAATGTTGAGGAGTTTCACTGATAAGTATAATTTCATGGGAGAAAATCTTCAACCCGAAGATGAATTTAGCTGAAAAAACGCCCATCGGAAGACATAACTAATAAAAAGCAAACGAATAAACTACAAAAACGGCTGCACATGAATAGGTGGAAAATATCCGGTGAATAAATTTATGTTCCATTTCTTCCACAGATGTTCACAAAAACACCTTGTAGAAAGAAATAAAATTTGTGTGGATACAAAATTACAACTAGAATGCGATGTTGTTTTGTTGAGTGGTGCGTTGTCATTGTATTGTCAATATTCTAATAGGACAGTTTGAAGTGTTTTGATATGGCCGAACAGTTCACATTCAATGAATATGCGGATATGCATGCATTGTATGGACGAGCATTTAATGCTGCAGAAGCCCGTCGTCTGTATGCCGAGCATTTTCCCATTCGAACGTTACCGGCAAGATAAACGTTCGAGCGTGTCGATCGCAGATTGAGGGAGATAGGTATGTCTAATGGATAATTAATTGGAGCCTGTTGTTTTATTTCGATATTATTGTAGGTTCAGTTTTGCCAAAACGAGGTGGTGAGGGTGCTCCTAGGGCTGTGCGTACCGTTGTATTGGAGGAAAATATTTTGGAAGCTGTCGCTGATGATCCTTCAATGAGCATCAGAAACCTATCAGAACAGTTCCATACATCCAAGTCCACTATTCATAGAATAATTAGGGAACAACTGCTCCACCCATATCACATCCAGAAGGTACATGCCATGACACCTGGAGATTTTCCAGACTGGAATATGCCAATTGGTTCCTGGATAAGCAAAAAGAGGATATGACTTTTATTACACGAGTTTTATTCACTGGTGAAGTAGGTTTCAGTAGAGATGGAGTAATCTCCACATTTGGGCCGAAGAAAATCCCCATGGGATATTGCAAACCAAACACCAACGGAAATTCAACGTGAATGTTTGGGCTGGTATCATAGAAAACCATCTCATAGGACCATCCGTTCTACATGACCGATTGAATGGAGAACGTTATTTGGAGTTCATTCAGAACGATTTGAATGGCCTTTTGGAACATATTCCATTGCAAACCCGAAGAGATATGTGGTTTATGCATGATGGCGCTCCTTCTCATTTTAGTTTGATTGTGCGGGACCATCTGAACCAGATTTTCCCCAATAGATGGATTGGTAGAGGTGGGCCATATTCATGGCCACCGCGGTCTCCGGATTTAAATCCATTGGATTTGTTTCTGTGCGGGCATCTAAAAAGCCTCGTTTACACTACACCTACTCACACCAGAGATGCCTTGTTGAATAGAATTACATTACATTGTGAAGCCATACTAAACGACCCTGGCATGCTATTTCAAGTGCAGAGAGGGTGTTTGCGCCGACTTAGAAAATGTATTGAGAGAGACGGGGGTCATATCGAGCAGTTTTTGTAGCGGATTTTGCATTTCTGTTTGCTCTTGAGGCTTGCGATTGATCATTTACACCATGAGTTTTGTAAGGTAAACGTGTTTGCATGATAAAAATTCGTTATGAACATTGTACCTATCATTTATATTTTCATTACGAATTAATCTTTTCGAATAATGGTAGACATCTCAGATTGGATGTCGTCGAACAAAAATGCATTTTTATCAAAAATCGTTGCTCCGATCGATTTTCCACACAAGTACTTTTATTCAGGAAATTGTCCAGGTAACCTTGTTCTGTTGAAACATTTTTCATTTTGTAAATTTGAGGGCCCGTAAATTGGTAACGAAGGCTTGTAGGAACAAAAGTTATATGAAGTACTGGTAATATTTTGACCCCATCTATACATTCCCGAGAGGAAAAGAGGAAGTCCAGGGACACCCTGAATACTTAGCCGGACTCTAAAACTAAAATACACATGGATATAACAAACAAACTAATGAATATTCTCAAGAATATAATTATGTTGCTTTTTGGTTTTAATGTCTTTCAATACTTGGTTTTTATAAGTGATAGTTTTGAATATACTTGAATGGTAGAACTTAAAGAAAAAATAAATCGAAAAATACTTCAAATAAAAATATTTTTCATTTTGATTACTGTACTCAAGACGTTTTGTTACAGTATTATTTTCAAAACTATTTCCTGATTTTCATAGAAAACATCAATTATTAATACTCCTTCCGTTGCCACGGCCGGGTAAATTAGCAAGTAAGACTTACAAAGTGAACTTTGAGATATCATACTTATATACCAGCTAGCCGGATCGAGGTTTTAGCATATGAAACATTTTTTCAGAACTTCCTTGAAAATAATGTTTTTTTTTTAGATTTCTTAGGGCAAAGATCAAAATGGTCTTAATATGTTTTTTCTCTACTATGTAAAAGCACAGTCCTCACCCTACGAGCAGATGTACTTGGTTTCGTCCACAAATGAGTGTTGCCTTAGTTGTGGCCAATCAATTGTTTCTACTTTTTTTTTCAGACGTATGGTCCTTACGCTGCAAAATTATTCTGTAACATAAACTCAATAACTAACTTTTAATGCGGCGTCTTTTAAGGATTGGATTAGCATATCTTGAGAATGTCGGATTTGAGCACTAAAAACCACGTTTCAGATCACTTTGGCCGAGAAGGATTCTCTGTTACACGCTTCAATGAGGAACATATTGTGTATAGGTCGTCGATCCACTCCAGTTGCAGTCTTGACATCTCCACTCGAACTCTACCATCTTGTCCTGAAAAAAACTGACTCGACTTTTCCCAGTTCCTAAGACTTTCACGGTGTCTCATCATCAACAATATCTACAATAAAGTTTTCCGCGTTACGTTAACTATCAGTGGTTCATTTCGAATGTTTGGTCAAAGCTGGTAGGTATTACTTAGTAGATCGTCTCCAAACCAGAATTCACTGAGATCTATCATTCTGAGATTCAAATCGTTCAGTAAAGAGCTGTTGTGGACTCAGCCGACAGACATATATTTTTTGTCGATTCTGAATTCCAAAGTATGTATCAATGTCTTCACCAATCGACGTCCCATCGAGGCAGCTTATAACGCTAGTCTCGCAGAAAACAAACTCATATCTTATTTTCCTTGGTCAATGTCCGGAGGTGAAATTCGCCCGAAATACATTCCATCCCCTAAATTTTTCAAAGGCAACATATGGCAAGTAATACCTCATTTAAAAGGTATTTTCTTTCTTAATATCAAACAACAAAAATAAATTAATTCTATCGATTCGTTTTCGAAATATAGGAACTTGAAGTTGGGAATTCACTTTTTATTCACTCAATCAATAAAAAAAATCTAACAATGCAACTGTTTGAAATAATTATCACTGTCAAGGAATTAAGATCTAATGTTACCAACAAATAACATGCAATTCAGTTTCAAATTTTTATTTCATCCCCATTTTCTTGATCGAAAAAAATTTAAGGTTCTTAAGAATCGATAAAAAGACGTTTTTTCGAATTCGACTCTAATGCGAGTACAACAAAAACATGTATGAGTCTATCAGTGTCAAACTGATCTTTGATTGAACGACATAAGAGTGAATTACTTGACTAAAGCTGCTGAATATCTTTCCGCAATAATGGTGTATACGGTCGCGGAAAGAGTTGAAATAATAACAATTTTTTTTAGGAATGATGAGTGCGGTAACCGTACAGCTGATTTGTTCAATGAAACGCATCCAGATAAACTTGTTGCTAGAATATACGTTCTAGAATTAGTGCAAAAATTTCGTCAAACTGGATCAGTAGCCAACAAGAAACGAGACCCAGAACGTGAATTTCCGTTGAGAAATGAAGCTGTTGAAGTTGCACTCTTAGGACAAGTTCATGCGGACCCAATATTGAGCACAAAAAAATTGGCCAGTGTTACCAATATCAGTAGAACCAGTATCCGCCGAATCCTGAAACATCATAAATTCCACCCCTACAAAATACATTTGGTACACCACTTGATGATGATTTTGATAGGCAACAGGAATTTTGTGAAATTATGTCTACGAGAATAAATGCTGATGAGAATTTTTTTTTCAACATCTGCTTTTCTGATGAGTCTACATCTTTTTGAATTCGACTGTGAATCGTCATAATTGTCGTTATTGGTCAGATACCAATCCACATGTTTTCCACGAAGTCCATACTCCACAAAAACTCAATGTCTGGGCCGGTATTTCAGGGGACCGTTTGATTGGACCAGTATTTCTCGACGGTAACCTGACAGGATTTGTTTATCCACAATTAGTAGACATAATTGAAAATGACGATCGTTACCATGAAGACCACTTGATATTTCAACAAGACGGGGCACCTCCACATTATGCACAGCCTGTTTTTGGATAGAATGTTTCCTGGAAGTTGGATTGGAAGAAGAGGCTCTATAGAGTGGCCAGGCAGATCTCCAGATTTAACCCCACTCGATTTTTCCCTGTGGGGTCCTCCTGAGCCCAAGAAAGCCAAATAGCTTCTCGAGCTGGCCAAGAAATACTTGAAACGGGACTTCTCACCGGACATTGTCCACCGAGGCATCATCTGAAAAAATGAATACATCAGACTGTGGAATGTGTCGGTACTGCGAAAACCTCACTGAAACTGCAGTACACTTGCTTTGCAACTGCCAAGCGCTGTTTAGTTCTTCGGAGGGGTTTCATTAACGGAATCCCGGGTCTTGAATAGATTAAGGGTAATGTGTAGATGATCTTATAGGTTAAGGTACGGAGAGGCTGAAGGGACAAATCCACAATATATGTAGCAGTGGAAAGGATAAACTCGAATCTCCATTTACTAGCTGAATTTCCTGGTTGCCATCTACGCTGCTGAAGAATTGTTGCTGGTACAAGCCATACTTTTTTCACAGACTATTGCATGCGATTATTCACTATCTCGTATAATGTAACCCTCCATGAGTAATATAAATGTGTAGAAATGCACATCGGGGGCAGAAATTGACGCTGTAATAAGTTCTCAAGTAGATAGCGGTAAATTACGTCTATATGATTTTCTACGTGGGTTTGCCGATAATTCAGACGTAATTTTAATGAATGGAAAATGCCCTGCTGATGTACAGCAATTTCTTCAGTGTACTCACTGCATTTTTCCGATCTATGAACCATCTTGCAGTTTCAATTTCTGAAACATAATTTGATAGAAAATCAAAATGATTTTATCGAATGGCTTCTTTTCGAAAAGTTATTCATATGCATATAATTTTATCGCGAATAGTGGTATCCAATTCAGTGCTCCACTAATGTCTCATGAATAGAGCAGGTGTACAGAATCTGATTGCGTTTCATTAGAGCAGTAAATTATTTTTCACATATATCTTATTAATGGAGTCTGGAGCAAGGTGGTCTTGCTCTGAATAATTCAAAAGGAGCAGTTTGAAATAGTCCGTAAAGCCAAAAAGATTTAAAGAAAAAACATTTGCAAGAGAAACAAATCTTTTTCCAATTTTTAATGGGTTTCAGAAAAAACAATCAATTTCAGCTGAATACATGTTTCAGTCCTAGGGCAATACAGGGTGTGCCAAATGTCTGTATGAACTTTATTATTTTAAATTGAAACCTACATTTTTTTCACGTGGTTCGATTAGCCTTTTAATTCTGAGTTTAGATAACCTAAGTTATATTACAGATGAAATATGTCGATTTTTCTGAAAAAAAAAATACCACTGTAGTAGATTACCAAAAAAATTGTATCCCACACAACCATTGAAAATTAGGAAACTAAATTTGAGTAGTAGTTTGCTGGAAGTTCATGTTTGAACCCTATTGGCGTGGGCGATTTTCAAATGTTGCATTCAAAAATTGTCAAAAACAATTTTTTTTCAAAACGCACTACTATTTTATTGACATCATTCGGGAGAAAATCGAATTTTTGGGTGAGGTATTCCAGCATTATCTCAATTTATATCGAGTTATTCAATAACAATCAAGAAATGCCTTGACAGATTTTTTGCTTTTTCAAGTATGCCATGGAAACAAAAGACAACTGAAATATGAATTCCTATAACAATTTTGGCAGAACTCTAACGTAGATGTATAATAGTAGGTACTACTTTTCAAACAATCTATTGTTCTACATCAATAGATTGCGTAGCACTTCTGATTTTGTTAGGTTCGAAACTGTCAAAAGTCTGTAAGTGAATCTCAAATAATCTATTTTACGAACTGGTGAAGGATAGACCAAATCTACGGCAGATATAAAAGACTAAAGGGGTGAGGTCTCCAGATCTTGCGGATCACACAAAATGATCCTCGATTTCTCCACCAAAAATTCATTCGTGAGAACTTTTCCTGTCTCAGGCTTGGTGAGTTTGGATATTTCAAATTAAACTCACGTACAATTCACTGAATAATTACAAACGAGTCTAACACAACTTCGTTTGGATAATTTCCCATTTTCGAATCAATTTCATTTAAGCACTAGCAAAACTCGATTTCAATTTGACAGAATATCATCTTTTAATTACAATTAACTTTTGTTTCCATGGCAGATTCGAAAAAGCAAAAAATTTCTTGGCAAGATAAGGCATTTCTTGATCTTTTATTAGCTTCACAATGTAATCAAATATTGGAAGTCAATTTTAACCCACTTCTGAATGTCGTATCCAAATGAAACTTGGTATGTATACAGTGCTTCTCAAAAGTCCCCTCCCCACCTCTTATTTTTGGAACGATTATACATAAACAAGTGAAATTTGGAAACTGAATATTAAAGGTTGTAAACTTCCCCACTAGTGATGATAGATGACGAAATCGTCAAAGATGACGTCACAAGGCCATTGTGACCAATAATTTTTAATGGAACCCTACAGCAAGCGACACCTCTTTTAAAATGTATCGAGAAAACCTATTCAATGATACTTATTTTGTTTGTGTTTATGGCAGTTTTGGCAACTCGCTTTCACAAAACGCAAAGCTGTGATGAATTAAATCAGTTAATACTAAAATTCCAAATTCAAGCTCCGCCTCTGGATAGTTGGCAAATAAGCTGACGTTTTTGTTAGTCTCCCTAATTCGACGTTTTTGTAATTGTCCAAGTTTTTGTACATTTAATAATTTGTGTATTGTTGATCGAACGTTTAACTGTTTTAGCAGCTTTTGGTACTTTTAATATTTTTGAACATTTTAATAATTTGTTAAACTGTTGTGAGCCGAACGTTTGAGTGCTTCAAGAAGCGAAATGGTACGTGCTTTAGTTGATAAAGTAGCAGCGATCCTAATTCTTGGTGAAACTGGACAAAATATTCATGCAGCAGAACGCATTTTTAATGAGAGGTTTCACTATCGCCCCGTTTCGAGGACTTATTTAAGGGAGCTTCTTCGTAAGTTTGAAACAACGGGTAGTATTAATAATGCGAAACGATCTGGCAGACCACACATTTCTGCTGAGAAAAAAATTGATATACTGGCAGAAGTAATAGTTAATCCTACTTCTTCAACAACTCACGTTACATCTACCTGTGAAGTCAGTCGAAGTACAGTACACAGGGTGTTGAAAAAAAAATAAATTTCATCCATACAAATTGAAAATGGTTCATCAATTCTCCGACGACGACCCAGACCGAAGACTAGAATTTTGTGAAAATATGGAAACTAACATTAACCAACAGCCAGACTATGTCAAAACAATTTGTTTCAGTGACGAAAGTACTTTCTATCTGAATGGAAATGTAAATACACAGAATTGGAGTGTATTAGAGTGACGCAAATCCTCACCTGTTTCGTGAAACACATACCCAATTTCCCCAGAAGGTGAATGTTTGGGCAGGTATCCTGGGAAACCACATCGTTGGGACTCTAATTTAACTGGTGAGGTTTATCTGGAGCTGTTGCAAAACGCAATAGAACCGTTAATCCTTGAAATTTTGGAAGATAATCCAGATGAATTCGGCAATTTGGAAATAACATTCCAACAGGATGGTGCTCCTCCACACTATTACGTTGCAGTAAGACGGTATTTGGATGAGGAGTATCGTGGTAGATGGATTGGACGACGAGGTTCAACGGAATGGCCAGCTCGATCACCGGATCTCACACCTTTGGATTTTGTTCTGTGGGGTACCTTAAATCGAAGGTTTACGCCACTGAACCTGACAATGTTGACGTTTTAAAAAAACGTATTGTTGCAGAATGTGAGGCTGTTTCCGCAAACACATTTGTAAAAGTACGAGAAGAGTTTGAAAATAGGATATTTTACTGTCAGGAAGTAAATGGAGGTCATTTCGAGCAACTTCTCTCATACTGAATGGAATTTAAATTTTAATGTTTACTAATGAGCCATTAAAATTGCCATAAACACAAACAAAATTAGTATCATTGAATAGGATTTTTCGATACCTTTCAAAATGGGTGTCGCTTGCCGTAGGGTTCCATTTAAAATTATTGCTCACAATGGCTTCGTGACGTCATCTTTGACGATTTCGTCATCTATCATCACTAGTAGGGAAGTTTACAACCTTTTATATTCAGTTTCCAAATTTCACTTGTTTATGTATAATCGTTCCAAAAATAAGAGGGGGGGATCGGGGAGAAGCACTGTATGTAGTTTGGATGACAGTACTATAATTTGGAGCTGATCTGATGATGGAGTCAGGAGGTGAATAGAGAAACTCTCCAGTGGCTACTAGTAAAATATAGTGAATGCACTGAGCCCGTCCTCAGCATAAGTTACAATTCAAAGTTATAACGAATGCACTGGTTCTCAGCATATTCCCCAAAATTTAATTATTGATAATTTTCATCTCATGTGGATAAATCAATCGACGAATTTTTCTCCCGTAGTCTTTTTTAAACTTCTGTAGCAATATAGACTGAAAAGTTAAAAATAAAATTATAGTTTGAAAAAACACGCATTTATGGCAATTAGGACTGAAAATTTGAAAATAATAAGGATGAAGTTATGGACCAAAAAATTTTATTTTATGTAAAAAAAGCGTGGGGTGACCTTCACTCACTTTTCATAATGATATTAAGATAACTGATATCAAGTACCTCACGCTCTTTAAATAAAAGAACATTTTTTGGTCTTATTATTTTCAACTTTTCAGTCAGTATTGCCATATATGCGTATAATATTTTGAATAACTTGATAGAAGTTGAAATTAGGTGAAGGGAATGCTGGAATGACTCACCCCAAAATTAATTTTTTTCCAAATTGTATATAAAAAATAATAGCTGCCATTTAAAAAAAAAAATTCATCAACAATTTTTGAATACCTTATTTGAAAAGCGCTTGCGTTCGTATAATAGAGAATTGGACATCAGGAGTTAGCCTGGACAAATTTGGTTCCCTAATTCGGAAGGGTTCACGAGATTTTTCGTAAACTACTACGGCGGTATTTTTTCCACAAAAATCGGCATATGTCAACTGAGGTTAACATAACTAGGAGGCCAATCGGACCATGTGAAAAAAAAATTGGTTTCCATTTACAATAAGACATTTGGTACCGACTTTTGGCGTACCCTGTATAGCTGTAGGACTGGAAATATTTTGGATAGAACGGGCATGATCGATTATGACAGCATTCCAAATTTCAAATTTTTAATCCAACTGAAAGTTGAAAAACCTCTTATGCACGACCTACGTATATCTTTAATTCATTTATTTATGCTTGCTCAGACATAACTGTACCACTTATATTCCGTTCTGAAACGTATGCTATTTGGGTGCTATCACATGCATTTTGTATGTTTGTATTCTACTATCTCTACTTTCTCGGATTTCTCTCGTCGAATTATGGTGTTGGTCCAATTTCGTTCGTATTATATTAACTAGACCTGAGGATGACAAATTTGATATCAACGCTGAAATCGGGCCTATTCAAATATAATTTCATTTGTACATTCCAAAAATGTTAAAATATACTGGGTGTATCAATGAATAATCAAATTTGATTTAATTTCAGTCTAAAGTAAATGTCGATGATTCTGTTTGTGTACGTCAGTGAATTGAAAATTGTTTAATTATATTATTAAAATATAAAATTCAGGACTGTTGGGTTTTGGATCAGTTCGGTTTTGAATTTTGAATTTCGAAAGAAAATTCATAATCTCCGACCCCGAAAACCTCAACATACTTATTTTGAGTCGAATCGGACCACAAACACAAATCTCGTCCGCCATCTTAGAGCCGCCATTCTGTTTTTTTCTTCTAAAAAATTCCATAACGCATTGTCACGGGAACTATGAACACCTGCCCAATTTCACGTTAATCGGGCAACTGGAAGTGGATCAAATTCAATTTGCAAGATTTGATGACAATCATCGGGACAGGTGAAACTAAATAAAAGCTTCTAAAAAGATACATTCTTCAGTTTTTTTAATTCTGAATATATTCAAGTTATTTCAATTACAATGGAATTTTTTACAAATATATAACATATGGTTTAGGAATGGGTAATTAATTACATGTCATCTACCTGCGCTGATCTCATTATGACAGAACTACAACAACAATGCTTAGATAAACTATATTCTCCTATCCCCTTTTAAAAAAAGTATGTTGACGTCATTTTCATAGAAATTCCAAAAAATAATAAATCTGAAATTCTGTTCCAGAGTTTCCACTCAAGATTGAAATTTACTTTAGCTAAGGAAAAAAATTTGAATTCCTTCGCTTTTCTTGACACAAATGCCCTGAAAAATCCTATAACAACATGTTGAAAGTAGATTGGTATCACAATCCAACTCTTTCTGAAAAGTTTTTTTACTATTTGTCCGCCTTGCGATGAAAACATGTACGAGTTAATATCACGGGGGCCTTACCTATTATAGTCGGGTTCAATGCTAATCTTTCAAAACTAAACAAAGTATTTTTTTACTCCCATGCTAGTTATGGCACTCTACTTTGGGGTAACTTCTCTGGCGCTAATAACATAATCTATCCTGCATCTTTTTAGATTGCTTTGATTCAACCTACCGAAATCTGTACAATATTCTACCAACTTACGTTGAATATTTACCTCTGAACGGTTTTGGAAACCACGTTCAAAACTTCTTATCCAACAATATTTCTATGATGAATACCTTGTGATATTGTATAATATGCTTTCGTTTATTTTTTATGTATTTTGTTATGTTAGTAATTCATTTGTTTGTTGTATTTTTATGAAATCCTATAAATTTATTATTTAAATAGCACTGTGAATAAACATCTATCTAAATATTTTTGTATGACTTCCACGTTCAAATAAAACCACATTTTCAAAAACGTATATAAAATCCCCGAACACAATAAACTCTATCGTGAAATGAAGAGTATAACATAAATTATCTGAAACTATCTTCTAGCGTTCAGAGGTATATTTTTCCATTTTTGTATCAAACCCCGAGAACCATAATGTATCTAGCAAAGAGACATGTAAGGTTCTTTAGACATGCGTATGGAACATACAAACTCCATATCATGATATTTCTGACAGAACTGACAACTTAATTGAATTGCAAACATGCGAATATATTTTTATGCGGTTAACTCACGAACATTTTGATTCGGAATACGAAGAATGATTAGTATGTTTGTTGTTTTGGATAATCAAGTTGGTAGGTACTTCCAAGTAGTTGTGAAATGTGTCAGACTCTGAACATTAGAGATGAACGGGGCGGCCAAAAATATTCGAAAACAAAACTTCAGCAGTTGAAAATTGAATGAGAATAATTATTTAGATATATTTTTTAATTTACCATGTTTATAAAACGGACTAAAAAGTATAAATTACTTTCGCATAGCCCCATACAGATTTATAACCTGAAAATTGATGCATGAATAGCTCACTAACATTTTATTTCACTGCAAATAATATAAAGGGTTGTTTGAGGTTTCTCAAGGATAGGTACTCCCTACACTCCTTATTAAAATTATATTTTGCATGCGCTCCTCTAGTCTGATTAACAAGTTAAAAAACGGGTTAATTCTTGTTCCTGCTCCTAAAAATATGTGCGATAGCTCATTCGATTCGGAATGACGTCTAGAAAAATGTATCTCGAGCATTTATCAGCACATTGTTATTAACAAAATGAGATGAAAAAAAAAATTCAGTTTTTTGTTAATAGCTCAAAAACTATAAATATATTAGAACTTTTGAAAGAAAATTCGTAAAGAGGAGCAAATTTCCAATAAAAAAGTTCAGACTCCAGGAATTCTATTTCCATTATCTATAACTTTTACTCAACGCCGAAAATAGATCTCCGCACGGCCGTTAATGAGCGCAACACCGCTGGAGACAGTATATCACACAAAATAATTTTTTATAGTATTAAATATTAATTAAATTTTTTTTTTAAAGTATGGTGTCATCAGAACACATAAAAGAATAAAGACCTTTTGGAAACAAAATATTATGTCGATTTTTCAGAAGTTATACGATTAACTAATTTTTTCCAATCTCTGTTTTTATAAAAGTTTGAATAATTGACCTATACATTTTTCGCTCCTTGGAGCCCTTCTCATACATACACTTAACAAGATCACGTGATAAAATTTTATATTTTGTTTGTTATAATTTTTTTAAATGAACAAAAAATGAAATATTAAAAAAAAAGTGCTAGAAAATTTTTGTTGTCAAATGTTATTGTTTTTGCATCTAACAATGGCATTGATTAACATAGGAAAAACTTGTTTTACTTCATTTGTTAAGGAATTGTTTATAAACAAATAGACAAGTATAATATTTTTAAAAATTATTTCTTACCATTTTATTGTCGAAACAAAAACATAAATTATTTTTTTGATTGTTTATAATAGTTTTTCTATATTAAGTTTGTTTAAATAATTAATCAAGATTTTTTTTTCTTTAGAAATTATAATTGGTATTTCTCTATAGGTTAACAAAAAAAATATATATCATTAATTTAATTGTTTATTAAGTTAACAATTTTTTATAAACAATTTGTGAGCCTCGGTTAATTTTTTTCCTGAAAGTAAAAAAAAATACAAAAACAGCTATATATAACAAAGTACTGAAAAAAATTGTCTTTAATTTTTTATAACATTTTGAATATTACAATTTTTTTCAGTACTTTGTTATATATGGATATTTTTGGATTTTTTTTACTTCGAGGAAAAAAATAAACCGAGGGTGACAAATTGTTTATAACAAATTGTTAACTTAATAAAAAATAAAATTATTGATAAAAATTTTTTTTTGTTGATCTATAGAGAAATGCTAATTACGATTTTTGAAGAGAAAAAAAATCTTGATCAATTATTTGAACAAACGAAATATAAAAAAACGATTATAAACAATTAAAAAAATTATTTAAGGTGTTTTTTTTAATCATCATTTTGTCTTGACAATAAAATGGTAAGAAATATTTTTATTAAATATTACACTAGTCTATTTGTTTATAAACAATTTCTTAACAAAAGACGTGAAAAATGTTTTTCCTACGTTAATTAATGACATTGTTAGATGCAAAAACAGCTGTATAATATTTGTCATTTGTCAACAAATTTTTTTTTTATTTATTTTTAATATTTCATTTTTGGTTCATTTAAAAAAATTATAACAAACAAAATATAAAACTTTAATAAACTTTTATCACGTGATCTTGTTGAGTATGTATATGAGAAGGGCTCCAAGAAGCAAACAAATTATAGATCAATTATTTAAACATTTCTACATTTGGCCTAAGAGGATTGAAGAATGTAGGAAATACCTGTTTTATGAATAGCATGATCCAGTGTCTCTCGAACACCAAGGTTTTGTTGGAATTTTTCAAGAATGGTTTTTGTATGGAGGATTTGAATACTACTACATCAAAAATGAAAGGATATTTAGTGAAATCTATCATATCTCTGATGGAAAATATCTGGAGTCCTGATTCTTCTCGAAAAATGGTGGATACTTCACATTTCGTCCGTCTATTCAGAAATGTTGCTCCTTCCTTCGATCATAACGTCCCAGCAGATTCGGAAGAATTTCTAAGATACCTTCTGGTAGGTTCACATGAAGATTTAAACAAGGCGAGTGCAGAGATTCATCCATCACCAAACGATTTTGTTATTACGAATTATAATCAGAAAGCTTCCATTTCTGGAACAAGATATCTGTCCACTCATAATTCCAAAATTGTGGATACATTTGCCGGTCATCTGAAGTCTATATTGAGATGTACTTTTTGTAATTACTGCTCCGTTACTTTTGAACCTCTCTGGGTACTTTCAATCCCTATTCCAGACTTGCCAAACGGAAGAGGAGACTTTGACTAACGATGCGAGCCCATACTGTTCAACGTGTGGAATGAAAAGGGAATTCAAAAAGATGATTCGTATACAAACATTTCCAAAAATTTTAGTTATACATTTAAAACGTGTTTCTTCGACTGATGACAGTAAATTGGACAATGTGATTAATTTTCCCATACAAAATTTGAATTTGGACCAATATTCTGCTCAGGATGGAATGAATACTCTTTATAACATCTACGCCATATCTAATCATAGCGGCAGCATTTCCAATGGACACTATACTGCATATTGCAAACACCCTTATTCTAATTGTTGGCACCTCTTCGATGACTGCCGTCTATTTTCCAAGATTGATTCTCTCAGCTCCCAGGGAGCATGTGTCCTTTTCTATGAGAGAGTTGATGATCTGATTTCTGATGGTGTTGTGGGTTTTTCCGGATTTTCCTCCAACTGAAACAGCAAATCACTTCGAGTCCCGCCGGGCTCCAATAAAGATTTTCATCTTGATATTATTTTATATTCAAAACTTTGCTTTTGTATTTTTTAATTCTGAATAAAGTTTTTTATATAAAGAAAAAAAAAATTTAACTTTTATGTTGACTTTTGTAAAAACAGAGATTGGATAAAAATTTGTTAATTAACAATCGTATAACTTTTTGAAAAATCGACATATATTTTTTTTAACGGGGCTTCATTCTTCCAAGTATTCTGATGGCACCATACTTTAAAAAAAAAAAATTGATATTTAATACTATAAAAAAATATTTTGTGTGATATACTGTCTCCAGCGGTGTTGCGCTTATGCCGTTTTTTAACTTGTTAATCAGACTACTCGTTTTTCGTTTTAAATCTATTTTCATAGTTACTAAAAATTCACAATCACAAAATTTCAGGACACTCTGTATGTGGTTAGGAATCTGTATCGAATATAAATCTGTATGGGGCTAGGAAAAATTATAATGCGTGAAACTTACCTCCTCCATCAGATTCTTTTGTCGCTTAGACGTGCAGATCATGCCAATATTTCATAATCAATCTCAAAGAATATTCTTACAGAAATCTCGGTGAAGAAATTGATTGATTCATTCATTCATCTATTACAATTGATCACTAATTAATCATTGTTTTTAAAGAATATTTATCTGGCAGTCAAATGTATCATTATATTCAGAATTGTAAAGTAACTAAACATAAGAATCGATTGCTTTCAATCATAAAACTATCCAGAGTATGAGGAAAGCTATTATAGAAGTGGAACTTTGTGTGCAGAACTTTTGTGAATTAGATTTGTGAAATGAATTTGCAAAGAAATATAACGACATCCATATATATCAGCCTGACTCCATAGCTCTCAGAAAAATGGCATGGCAAAACTTCCATCCAAAATACAAATATATGTGTAATGTATGAGCACCCAGAAGATGCTATATAAATAAGTATGTGAACTATGTCTTTACTTTGTATCTGATTCCTGACATTTCTTCTGCCAAATGCAGTAGTATTTTTTATTAATAAATATCAACTTCAAATTGCAGGAGAGTTGTTCAATTCTTGATATTATCAAGTTATTCGAAATCATTCATTATTCATATAATTGGATTTGGTAATCGGAAATGTCATTGACTGGTCAATTGACTGGGACATGTAATACCGTTATCAGCATACTTTCATTGACCAAAATCGAACCAAAAATATCCATGAATATTCAGGAATACATGAATATTTTGTGATTTCTCAAAATTAGTTGAATATCTTCAATAGTGAATGAACTACTTGAAACCTGTTCATGAGGAAAAGCTCTGATTGACGGGGAAAATCCGCTGGAGTGATTTGTTTCATAATCCAAATGAATTCATAATTGATTCGTCTTTTTTTTTCGTTACTTCTTTTGAAATCATTTGAAGAATACCAAAAAAATCAGAAAAGAACTAACAATGGACGCAGTAGGTAATAGTATATTATGATACAAGTATATAAGTGAGCCTTTAAAGCACGCGCAAAGAGTTTGGGTTGCTGGAAATGAATTTGTGATCAGGATAAGGTTCCTTATATTTTAATACATCTAATCAGGTATGTAATGGTCATCTGATGTCACGTCTTGCTGACATGGAAGCTTATTTGATAGTTCATATGATTGATATGAACATTGGACTTGTTTTTGTTACCTAGCAACCTTCAAAACACGGCGTGTTTTAATCATAAGATTTAGCACGCTTTTCCTTTAAAACAAGGATTATGATGCAGGTATCATAAAAAATACATTGTTATTCTTCCATACTGATTTGAAAAATCTCATTTGAATTGAATAATTGAATTATAAAGTACTTTTCCATTTAGACATTCGAGGTCAAAATATATTACAAAAAGTGAATTTTCTCTATATTGAGAATTATTCAAATAATACTTCTAAAATGTCCATATCAATGTTTCACTCTGAATTTCATTATTTGATTTCAGTTTGAGGTATAGCTACAAATTCTTTGTTCAAACCACTGTAAACACTTCAGAGAAACCCATCAAACATATGTTCAGGCCGGATTATCAAGATTCAACAGTAAAGAATCCCGCACCAAATACATGGGAAAATAGCTAAGGGCCAATTTTGAATTTTTTTTGGGATATTCTAGTACAAGTTACTAGAAGTTACACGTGCAAGGTTAAACGAACTCCTATGTCTAGTTTCGGGGATATGAATTTTGGAAAATCATAAAAGAAGCCGTCTATTATACAGGGGGGGACAAAAATAGCATATTTTGCCAACCTTTATCATTGGTTCCCAATAGTGGGACTGAGCATTTTTCATTAATAATATCTTTATTGGGAGTCTTTGCTTCTGACAAAAAATATTTTCTTTAGAAGTTTTAACTTCCTTCCAAAACACTAATTGTTTTAAAAAATGTTTGTTTTTTATACTTCATGTTTTTAACATTAATCATTTTAAACGGACTTTTTGAGACAATAAATCCGCTTCGAAGCCAAAACTTTTCGGGAAGACTCATAGTAATTGCTTAATATGATCAGCTATAAAAAGCTACAATCAAATTTTATATGGGGGGTGTTTACAAATATAAGTTGAAATAGGTTTGGCACCTAATATATATGTTTGTTGATTATTCTTGAATGGGGGTGTCAATTTGAATAATATTTTTCAGTTATACTTCAAAGTAAATTACCCTACATTCGTGTAAGTTTCATTAATTTCCTATGTCTGGTTTTTGAAATATAAATATTGAAATTTGATAGTTTATAGAAAATAATATCTAATCTTATTTCTTGATGAAATGAATATGATCTAACAAAACAATTGCGCCGTTAAAAATCGCATGAACATAAACCGTGTGACTATGCGGTTTTCCACCTGCTTTACGAAAATTCGGTATAAGTCGTACTCTACGCTGTGTGACGATTCCACGAATATCTATAAATAGTAATTATGAACCCTCCCCAACGTGTCAATAGCCACGCCGTTAATAGTCACACGGTTTATGTCCATGCGATTTTTAACGGCGCAATTGCTTTGTAAGATCATTTCTATTTCATCAAGAAATAAAATTCGATAATATTTTCTATAAAATATAAATTTTCAATATTTATTTTTTGAATACCAGAAATCGGAAATTTATGAAACTTACACGAGTGTAGGGTAATTCACTTTAAAGTATAACTGAAAAATATGATTCAAATTGACAGCTCCATTCATGAATAATTAACAAACATATATATTAGGTGCAAAACCAATTTCAACTTATATTTGTAAAATGTGATTGAAGCTTTCTGTAGCTGATCATATTAAGCAATTACTATAAGACTTCCTCAAGTAGTTTTTGTCTCAAAAAGGCTGTTTTAAAAGATTAATGTTAAAAACATGAAGTATAAAAAACGAACATTTTTTAAAACAGTTAGTGTTTTCGAAATTAAAACTTTTAAAGAAAATATTTTTGTCATGAGCAAAGACTCCAAATATAGATATTTTTAATGAAAAATACTCAGTCCCACTAATGAGGACCAATGATGAAGATCCCACCCTGTATAATAGGCGGCTTCTTTTGTCTTAACGACTTGACGATTCGACTTGCTTTAAACCAGCAATGCTATTATTCAGTTACTAATCATCTAAAAAGTATTTTTTTTGGATAAGTGAACCTTATAGTAAAACAGCCATTTTTATGATTTAAAAAATGCATATCTCCGAAACTAGATATGGAAACTAATTCAAACTTGCACGTGTAGCTTTCAGTGACTTGTACTACAATATCAAAGAAAATAATTCAAAAGTGGCTGAGAGCCATTTTCTCATGTATTTGGTGCGGGGTTCTTTATATAAACTTCCTCATTTAGATAAAAATTATAAATAAATAAATCAATTGAAGTTGATATTTATAACTAACTACCTGCCCCGTCAGACGTTGTCCTATCCAAATTCCTATATTCCCTATTTTTTTTGCCTGAATTTGTTTTTTCCCATATTTTTATTTGTGTTGTTCTATCTAGGTTATGCCTATGTCTCTGCCCGCTTTCCGTTTTCCTGTTTTCCCGTTATCACGTTATCCCGTTATCACGTTATCCCTTTTTCCCTTTTATCCCGTTATCCTGATATCCCTTTATCCCGCTATCCCGTTATCCCATTTTCCAGTTATCCCGTTATTCTATTTTCCCGTAATGTTGTTATTCCTCCATTCCGTTGTACCATTTTCCCATTATCCCGTTTTCCCGTTATCCTGTTTTGCCGTTATTCCGTTATCCCATTATACCGTTATTGATAGCGCGAAAGTACTTCAAATAATATCCTGTGTATACCAATTTTCATGACGATCGATTGAACGGTATAAAAGTTGTAGCGCTGCAGCGCTGTTGTCTAGTGGCGAGTTAAAGTAAAATGGATAGCATAAAAACCTTTTCAAGAATCAACCAAATATGTCGTTCCTATCGTCAGTTAAGATCGAGGGTGCATACAAAAATTATTATTTTTGCAGTTTGTCCGAATTTTCCGACTTTCCTTTGAAATTGTCATGATTTTTTTTCCCTAAAAACTTTTCCGGGGCCATAACGAACAAAACAAAAAACAAAAAGAATTACGCATATCCTTCGTTCGAATCATGAGAAAAAAGCACTTCCCGAATTTTCCAATTTTTCGGCAACATTTCCAATTTTTTTTCCAATAGAACCTTCCTCTGACTATTACGAACATTTCAAAAAAATAGCCAAATCGGTCCAGCCGTTGTCAAGTGATGCGCTTGGCAACACTATTTGACATTCATTTTTATTATATACTTAACCAGATTGACCAACAATCGAGCAATTACCAAAATGAAAGATAAATATTGGACCTAACATATTGGAATGGAATTCTATATTTAACAGACGAAACCAAAAAGGACCCGTATATTTTTTTTTTCCATCATATTTTTTTATGTATGATCACGCATAACTTCACCCTCTGAATTCTGGTCCGTTAACCGATTCTATCAGGCATAACTTTGTACCTACTGGGTTCTTCGATTTGGATGATTCTTTTTTTAATAGATAGGGTATACCTTATATTTGGATTTCGAAAGAAATTAGCCACTCTTACGGGTAGAAAAATAGGGGATATTTGATTTTTCACTAGTGAACATTGGCATACACATACGTAGTTTACAATGACAGATCGCTACTGACATTATTCTTAGAAAAATCGAATTTAAACGGTTTTCTTCACATAAAGGATTCAATATAAAATTGAACCAGAAGTAGATCTCGGTGAAAACAACTCTTTTGGCAAATACGCAGAACGTTGAATGATATTCACCTGAAAATCCATGCATACTTCCATAAAATATCAATGGACATTGAATGCAAATGTTTCTTTCTGATAAGCTCGATTATGTTTAATTTATGTCGTGTTCACCTAACAATTAAACATAATCAAGCTTATCAGAAAGAAACATTTGCATTCAATGTCCATTGATATTTTATGGAAGTATGCATGGATTTTCAGGTGAATATCATTCAACGTTCTGCGTGTATTCCAGGAAATAGTGTTTTTCACCTGAATCTACCTTCTCTGGTTCAATTATATTGAATCCTTTATGTGAAGAAAACCGTTTAAATTCGATTTTCTATTCATTCCACTTCACATGGCACTTATCTCTCGACATTATTCTTGTTTCACATCCGTCAAAATCAGTATATTTCATGAGAGGATGGAATGATATACAAAGTAATGAAATAAACTAACCAGAACAACGAAAATAATTTATATTACAACAAATAGTAAAAGTAGATAATCATATTATTCAACTGGTAATAGTTGAAGTAAGGTGGGTAAGTAAGTATTTTGGAAGTAATAAAAAATTAGTAGATTTAAGCCACAAAAAATTGAAAAATGAAAACTTTTCAACAAAAAATTAAAACGACGAAATACGGAACTGAAAAGTAAAAAACAAAAACTTTTTAACAAAAAATTAAACCGACGAAAAAATCAACTGAAAAGCAAAAAATAAAATGAACCTTCTTAGTCTAAATATAATTGAGCTCCCAAACTAATGTAAGTAACTGATTTTGAGTCGGCGCCAAACAAACTAGCAATTGAATTAGGTGAAGCGTAAAATGATGGCAGCGAGATGCACAGCTGCGTTTTGATGACTTCTTTCATAGATAATGATCTTCGATAATTGTTTGTTTGGCGCCGACTCAAAATCAGTTACTTACATTAGTTTAGGAGCCAATTATCATTTAGACTAAGAAGGTTTATTTTATTTTTTGCTTTTCAGTTGATTTTTTCGTCGGTTCAATTTTTTGTTAAAAAGTTTTTTACAATGATCTACTGAATTATTTATTTGTATTACGATTTCTAATTTATTTGAAAAAATGATTGTTTCATTGTAATTAATTTCATTTTATGACTATATCATATACAGGATTAATCTACACCCTGAATGACGAGTGTATAATGCCATTTTATAACGAATTTCAGTGGCTTAAAATGTAAAATAAATTTAAAACATGTGTTGTTCTTTGTAATATTCGAAAAAATTTTGGGTAGCGCCTTCCGCCCAATTTCAGGCAACCTTCTCACAGAAAAACTTCGGCAATTTCCGAATGCAATAAACATTTAACTCGACATTTGAATAAGGTAGAATGTTGAAGGGATTGCGTGGTAACTGTACACATTGCAGGCTGCCTGAGATAGATATTCGATTTCAAAGTGAAGAAAACAACTAACCTTGTTTTATCGAAACTGGTGATAAAGTCAGAACTAGTTGACACACAGTATTGAAAAGGAAAACATTCGCAACTGAATATTGTTTTGAAAAATAATATCACGACCATTGTAGTGATTCAGACACGTGTACTGAACACTGTTGCCAAGCAGGATTCTCGCATGCACGGTTTACAAAGCTGTCTATGAACGAATCTTAGATTCTACTAGTGTTTTCTGATTGGCTGGTGGATGAAAGATTTTAAGATCTCAGTTAACAACTAATCAGAAAACAGTACGCGATGTGCACGTGAATTAATTTGAACATTATTGTCTTTGTCTTTCAAAAAATTTTCCATTCTATCGAAAAATAATTTATATTACATTAATATATCTAGTACGAAAAAGCCCGCAAAGTGATTTGCGACTCCAGAATCCAACCAGAATTGAAATTTAATACTTCATTCATAATTGCGACGAGTGATTCATTTCGTCTTCAACTCTTCAAAATACGCACGGAACAATTCGGTATTTAATTCTAACAGCCAGCAAAATACAAAGAAAATAATTAATTCCCCTGCACATGGCTTACTCTTTTCTGATTGGTTGCTAATTAACATCTTTCCTTCGCCAGCTAATCAGAAAACACTAGTAGTAGCTAACAAACTTTCGTTCGTAGACAGCTTTGTAAACCGAGCATGCGCGAATCTTGCTTGGCAACAGTGTTCAGTTCACGTGTTCTGATTGTCTGAATCACTACAATGGTCGTGATATTATTTTTCAAAACAATATTCAGTTGCGAATGTTTTCCTTTACGATTCTGTTTGTGTCTCACAAGTGACTGTGATAATTATGATGAGTACCTCAAAGCAGAGTATGAAGTCAACTAATTCTGAATTTATCACCAGTTTGGATAATAATAATAATAATAATCTTTATTCACAATCAAAATACAATCGCAGATCACTGGAATCACAAGTATTACAATTAGATTGAGATTGATGGTGTGGACAAAGCACCAAAAGCCGATAAGTGTGAGAACACTTGTTTCAGCATTGACAAATATTTATAATGTAAAAAACTAAACTACTTAGAATACTAATGTATACGTATGTATACGTATATATACATATTTATACACACACATATATACACATATACATATACACACACATAAACACATATAAACACATAGGTATACATATAAACAAATAATGAAGACAAGGGATGTATGTGGTTATGGAAGATCGTCAATGGGGTGTAACATGAAGATTTAGATATCAGAAGTACAAGGTATATTGTAGTGTAGTGTCAATATTGAGGATTATAAAATCTTTTGTAGTAGTAATAGTAACATTGAGATCGACCTGAATAATAATATTTTTGTGAAAAAAAAATCGAAGGGAAGATTTTGTCTCTGAATTTAAGGAAAATTAGTGGTCGTTCTACCTAATTCAAGTACCTATCTCTTCAACTGTCTTTTGAAAGAGTGTAAATTTATTGTTGCTTTTATATTGTCAGGAATGGAATTGTAGAATTTCGGTGCGAGATAAGTAAATGATCTTTGGGTAGTCGTTTTAGCCATGAATGGAATGATATAGTGTTGTTTATGAAGAGTGTTGTATTGATGATTTGGTAAGTGATGTTGTTGCCTGTGTGAATGGTATCTGATGCAGGAGTAGAAGTAATATAATTGTCTAATATCAAGGATTTTCGTTTCAGCATATAAGATATCTGTTGGGTATCTGAGGTTTTTATCAAGAACAAGTTTCAAAAACCTTCGTTGCATTACTTCTAAGGTATGAAGATGAGTTTTTGGGGCCGCGCCCCATATTAGTATTCCGTATCGGAGGTGGCTTTCTACTAGGGAATAGTAGAGAATTGGAAGATAATTTTTAGGTATGGGGTATTTCAATTTTCTAAACTTGTACAATATAGATCTCAGCTTGTTTGAGAGATATGCTATATGCAAGTCCCATTTCATATGTGAATCTATAATGACGCCTAAGTATTTTATTTTATGTTCAGGGCGGATTATGAAAGTTTCTGAATCGTATGTGACGGTTAGTTGGTTGTAGGTTGGAGCGGAAGGAGAGTTACAAGAAAAATTTAGATACGTGGTTTTTTCTGTGTTCATAGTCAGTAACTTGAAGTCCAGCCATTGTTTTATACGCGAGAAGTTAGCTTCTGCAGTATATTTCAATTCGTTCCATTTATCTGCCTTATAAAATATAGCCGTATCATCAGCAAACCCTATGATATTATCATTTTT